>JAMPIV010003033.1:651198-984102 GCA_024509875.1 Oreohelix idahoensis
GAATGGTTGGGTGGTTGTGTAGGGGTATTGGTTTGGGGAGTGTATGATGGGGGGGAAGGTAGAGGGTAGTGGTAGTGGGGGGAAATATGTTGGGAGGATTTGGGTGGTGGAAGGTTGTATGTTGATTTTGAGATTGGGAGGAGGGGAGGATTATTGAATGGGTGAGATGGTTATGGGATTAGGGGGGGATGAATGTGAGTGGAGTTATTTGTGGGGGAGGTGTAGAGGTGGGGGTATAGAGGGGGTGATAGGTGAGGATTGGGGTTGTGAGTGTGGGGAAAAGTGAAGGATGAGAATGTGGTTGTGGTTGAGGATTGGAATGGGATGAAAGTTGGATGGGGAAAGGTTGTTTTTGAGGTGAGTTATGAAAGCGCATGTGAAACAAGAAGTTGGAGAGTGCGTTTGTAGGAAGGGGGAAAAGATGGATAGAAATGGACCTAAAAAGGATTGGAAAAGGTAAAAGAAGTAGAACAAGAAGAAAGAAAGTACGGATTGGAGGTAATATGGGAAAAGATGATGGGATATGAGGGGGGGGGAAGTTGGATGGAGGAAATGAGGATTTGATTAGAAGAAGAGGAAAGGGATTTATTTAGGGGAGGGAATGAAGTGGGTTAGGGGATGGGGGAATATAAAAGATGGAAGGAGATTAGATTATGGGGTGGATTTGTATATGGGATTTTAATAATGGAGATTGGGTTGGTGTAATAATGGGGTGGTATTGGGAAGTTAATAAGGAATTTGTTTTTTTTGAAGATTGTTTGAATGGAGGGAATGAGGAATGTAGGATTGGACCTGATGGAGTTAGGGGAAGGAGGGTAAGGGTGTTTGGGGGTTGATGGGGGGGGAAGGAAGATGGGTAGGTTGGGAGTGTTTATTGGGATGGGGGGAGAATTATGAGGGGAGTTTGAGTGGAAGAGAATTTGGAGAAAATGTAGGACTCGGGGGTTAAGAGTGATAAGGGGGAGGGGGATTTGAGGGTTTATGTGGGGATGCTGTAGTAATAAGCCCTGATATCTGGTCTTAATTTTGGCTCTCTCATGCTTGTTAGGTTCTTAATTGCTCATTTTCTTGCATGATTCGATTTGACTTGGTTTCTGGTGCGTTAATGCTGGGCGAGATTCCTAGGGAATGAGCTACATCAATTTACAGTTAAGTTATAGGTCGATTGCTAAGCAAGGTAGTTTGATGCACTTCCAATCCTCTGTGCCTCTTCCAGACTCTTGGAATTTCGTGACCATATTCTGAATGGAGTTTCCTCCGAAACAATTGGCATAGTCGTGTCACTGACGTTCTCATTCTTGGTATGGTTTCACATCTATGGATGAATGTATGCGCTTATGGGGGAACTTTTGTGTTTGTTATGATCAGATTTCTGACTCACTGCAAGAAATCTAAGGAAGTCTCTTTCCCATTGTCATTGAGAGTATCTTATCCTCCATATCTTCCGATAACTCCACCCCATCTAGCATGGTCATTTCCAACTCTGGCATTAAAATCTCCGAGCATAATAACTTCATCTAGGCAGTCATCCACTGTCCTTTGAAGCAGCTCGAAGAATTCCTCCTTGACCTCTGCTCTCTCATCCTCATTTGGCCCATACACTATGACCAGGTTGACTATGGTTTCTCCTTATTTTTAGTTTTACAACCGTAATGCGCTCCGAGACAAAGTTCCATCCCTTGATACTATCTTTTTGATTTTGGGCCACAATGCAACCCACGCCCCCTTTAGCTCTTTCAGATATGGGTACACCACTGTAGAGCAACATGTTGCCATCGAGATCCATGACTCCTTGTCCTTTTTTCCTTCTTCGATTTCCGTTATAGCCAGATTTACATTTTTTGCTTTCCTCATCTCTTCCACCAGCTCCTCTTCCTTCCCATTTATACTTCTTGTGTTCCAAGTTCCATAAGTCGTAGTCCGTAGTCCGTTCCAGTTCGTCGCCTTTAGAATCAGTCCGGTTTTCTCTCTTGTAGTTCGCGTAATCATGATTTAAAGCAAACAGGTGATTGGCCTGTTGTGCCTTCTCTTCATATAGCAGAATTCAACATTCACCAAAAAAGGTCAGATGATACCTCTGTACAGTCACGCTAAATTCCTTTTACAACCGCTACCGACAAGCGTGGCGGATAAGATGCAAAATGTTTTATTAATTTTTTAAGTGCATAAGCGGTTACAGGAGTTATCACAACCTGAATGAATTATCACAAATGTGCAGTGGGTAAAATCAGTGATCTTTTAAAGCGCGCTTAAAATTGAAATGCCCTCCCCACCATTAAAAAAAAAAAAAAAAAAAGCCCCTGAATAGATTCATCATCATCTCAATCTCATCCCCATAAACCCGTCATGGGCCCTCAGTAGGGGGGTGCCATGGTGGTAAGCATCAGCAGAACAGGGTCCACCCACTGCTCTCTATCCTCAGCAATGCGTACAAGACCACAGTGGAAAAAAAAACCGTTGTCCTGCCCATTCTTTTGATGTTATCAGCCCAGGATTTTCTCTGCCCTTCCTCTTCTCCGTTTACCTTCGACTGTTCCCTGAAGGATCGTTTTCGAAAGAGAGTCATGACGAGTTACATGCCCAAACCAGGCAAGCTTTCGACGTTTCACTATTGACAAAAGTGGTTCTTGGTGGCCTGCATAGGTGTTTATCTTCTCTCTAACATAGACATTTGTTTTGTGCTCTTTATAGCAAATGCGCAGAATTCTTCTATAGATTAATTCTATAGATTAATTCTTATATAGATTAATAACAGCAAACACGGCCTTATGGAGTGTGGGAAGCCCATTTTTTAACAGTGAGATAAGACATGTCCAGAGTTCGCAGACGGAAACTGACCCTGGTTGGAATTATAACTTTTCATTAGGCCTAAAGTTGCGTTATAACTTAGCCCTACTAAGAAATCTCGCCTCGAGATGTCAAGATTAAATTTAAAATGATCACTTTGCAGAAAAGCTGAAATTAAAAACACAGGATTACATCATGCCAAACCATCAATTTTTAAGTGAACAATGGGATTCTTCTAAAGATATTTTTATATCATAAAAAACCTGTTTTAAACGAGGCCATAGCCTGCGACGGAACGCCAATTTTTCCTCTGCGACGGAAGTTAATATGGCGTGCATACTATAAATTTAATCATACGTTAATACAAATGTTAGTGATTAAATTGTCCAAAACAAATCAAATAAAAACTAATATAGATCATGTGGTAATTTTACTAAATGTACTATAAGTAACACCAAACCAGAATGGAAAGATATGTAACAAGCTACAACTCTTCTGCCCAACATCACCTGGTCTCCAAATTCTGCCAGCAGGGAAAGAAAGAAATCAACCACTATTGCGCATGTGCCCAAGTTCCTTGACCCTTGCAACAGATTGGTTAAAAAGTTCGTTATCATTCATCACTATGTGCCGTGTTCCCACCTACAGTACCTATTCACAATATAGTAAACAGTACATAACAAGGAAACTAAAATAAATATATAAGTATCATGGGGGGACAATTATGGTGTGGAGGATAAGGGTAGTCGAGATGGGGTTGATGTCGTGTGGATTATGGGCAGATAATTTGTGTGATTATGATGTAATCTCATAGACCCCCTGGCTTTCTCACTCCTTTTCACCTTAGTTAACAACAGACATTTTTATGATTGACTTTACTTTGTTGTTTTTATTTTCGATACATTTATTATTGGTTTGTTTGAATTTGGTTTTTTTTTTAATGTTTGTTTGTTTTTTGTGTTCATTTTTTTTTTAAATTAATTAAGGATAAACAGAAATCCCGTTCAACCCTCTGATGGGTTTAATAATTTAGGAATAATATATTGTTTTTCAATTCCAAAGTAATATGAACAACTGCCGACATGAGAAAGTTGGGCATCACATTTGAAAATAGGGATACTCACAATTGTGCTTAGGCCTATACGCTTGAAATAGAAAAATAAAAAACAAACAAACTAAATCAAGAAAAACTATGAACAAAATAATATTAAAGTGGAGGGGTGTAAAAGGCCTGGTGGTTCTAGTTATTACTAACCGACATTTAATACAGCTAAATAATTGACTTTCATCTGTTAAAAGTCCAATACATGCCACACTAAAGGTTGACACCATAATCTGTACGGGGTGTTTGCGTTTTCATATGTTGTACGGCCGTTACACAGGTCTGTAGCGAGTTTTTTCGCCCTAATTATTAACACCTATTCCGCACCATTAAGACGTACGCACATAAACGGCAATAAAACTTGACAAATTTTGTCCGCTGTGCCGTACCGAGTACCGTCACGGAAGTATGCGTAAACCTCGTTTTTCCCATAGCACCTATAAAACGTACGTCCTATTTTTAAAAGCACCAGAACTCTTCTGTTTACAAACGTACGGCAATAGCTTGGGCCATAATCGGATTCAGCATTGACAATTCGTTGCCACTAAGCTTGAAAAGAACAAAATAAATTTACTTGCTAGCGACTACGGTAGAACAGATAATAGATGATTTTACAAAAAGCGAAAGTTACAAACATGGACGCTGCCATAAACTATCCGCCGACTCAAAAACATTTGTGGAAAAAGAGCACGAAAATTCTTGTTAGAGTTGAATTATATTCAACTCTAGAATGATTTCTGAACAACTCTATTTACTGCTTAAGATTCTGGTAATCCTTTACCTTTAATTGCCGTCGAGTAAGTTTTAATATTTTAGAATTTTCCGTACCATTATATAGTTAAGGTTGAGGTTATCTTTTCGGTAGAAAGTGCGTAAGAAAAGTAAATTGAAATAATAAAACAAAACAAATTATGGTAAGGCCCTAATAGTCGTAATGACGGTCGCCGAATGCACTGCATGTATTTTCGTACTCATTTAGAGTTAAGATTTGGGTTACAGATGGGGTTAGGGTTAACCCCAAATCTAAATGGTACGAAAATACATGTGCGTAGCCTTCGGCGACCGTCATTCCGATATGACCAAATTATGAAACCTGAAAAAGAAAACCCAACAAAAGCAAGGCCAAATTTGCATCCTTAACCAGGTCAGAGAAAAATTTATTTGAGTACTTCTCTTCTTAGTTTTAATTTCGTTTCTTTAAAAAACAATGTGATTTTGCCTTGGTGATCATCATTACGGTCCATCCAATGATATTTATAATTTAAAATAATTAATTACTATCAATGTTTGATTGACACTAAAATTGTATGGGTATAAACGGCTTTATTCCCAATTTATGAAGTTCGGTAGAGATATATAATATAGCGCCAGTTTATAATTTTCATTGCTAGCTTTAAAAAAAAAAAAATATATATATATACATAATATATATATATATATATATATATATATATATATATATATATATATATATATATATATATATATATATATATATATATAATATATTGATTTAAGATTCCTAAACCTAAACCTCATAACGCGTTATTACTTGTCGCTTTAGATCTATACTTTTTTATAAGCACAAATAGAACACACACCAAACTGATCTTCATTTCCACCATATAATAGTATTTATTTTTGTTTGCAGAAATAACTAAATGATGATAGTCCATCAGCTTTTCTACAATACCGGTAACGAAATAAATTCTAACTCTGTTGTTTATAGGGTTTTAAAGCAAGTGAAGACCTTCTTAAACAGGCAAGGTGCATGTCACTATGATGGTGCAGAACCATCTAATGTGAATATATTTGTGCCATTACAATAACTCTATTAGTTACGTTTTTTCAGTCTCTGTACAGACAGTTTTAGCGGGTCTTACTGTAACAGGGTTTTTATGATTTGTTGTATCATGGTTTTTCCATGTCCTGATGTGTGGCATGTATGAAAGTCATAAGCATTGTAAGAACGAGCACCAGAACATTCACATTCCCAGCCACTATATATATAAACATTTGTTTGTGTTAAAATATTGTTTGACTTAATAATATGGCAAGTTCCTTAGGTCTGTCTATTCTTAACACCTCTTCTATATTAATAGGTAAGTTTAATGCTTGCAAATAATCTAATATTGGTATTCGCATTTGTTCATACCTTTTACATTTTAAAAAGAAATGTTCTATATTATTGTCTTGAAGACATCCTGCACAGTAAGGTTCTTCTATTCTGAAATAGCCATTTCCCAGCTGTAGTCTGAGAAGTTTCTTATTACTGGGAATTTTCAATTCCCTAGATATCTGACATTTTCTTGTTGGAGCCTTGAACATCTTATATGTATGTCTTCCTTTCAGATTTTTATCCCACTCTGCTTTCCATTCATCTGTTATTAAATCTTTAATTAAGCTCTTAATTTCTGATTTACTCGTCCCTACATTTATTAGATTTTTATCAGATCTACCTTTCTTGGCTTCTTTATCTGCCTTTTCATTTCCCACTATGCCAACATGTGAAGGTATCCAAGCAATTAAGACTGAACATACCCATCAGAGGTTGAACGGGATATTTATCTTCCTTAATTTAAAAAAAAATAATAACTGAACATCCTCTGGAATATAAGTAGCCTATGTAGTAGCCAGAAATATCTCCTCTGCTATATCAGGTCTACTACATTCTCGTAAGTTTCTAAGTGCCTTAATTGTTGAAAGAGAGTCAGTTAAAACTGTTAGTTTTTTTTATAAGGCCGTATCGAACACACTGCCCACTCTTCTTCATTTTAGCCCAAAGTATAGGCCTAATTAAAACAAAACAAATCACTGACAATCACCCACAATTAGAAATTTGCATCTATCATAAATGCAATAAAAGATGAGATATGATGATGCCAGAAAATGAATATAGGGGCCTACTATGTAAAATTTCGTAATTATAACAAATCTGGGGTTCCGTAAGATTAACGTTCTCTGTTATTTTAAAACATGACTTTCGATTTAAATTCTTTCCGCTTTTTAAATGAAATGTAACTAAATTTTTGTAACCGAGAAGTTAAATGCACATATAAAACTAAAGCAAACGGTTTATAATACCTTTAGACAGCGCCATTTTTCAAGGATTCAAGTAGTGTGCTTCCCAGCAACAACTAAGTTCTGATTAAATAGTAGGCTGATTAAAACAAAATACAAATACTGTATGTAAATGTTTTGTCAAAGTCCACACAAACAAGTGTAAAGTTCATAGGTTACTATAAATACGGAATTCTCTCCCTTGGAAAAGCTATTAATAGAGAGTGCACCTTGCAATCAAAATTCGGACAATGTAAAACGAAACGTCAAATATTTATTGTTTGTTTATCTCTTGGAAAGGGGGTGTCACACACAAATACAGGGTGTCCATAAAGGAGTGTACCCTTTTCAAAAAATGTATTCTCGGCCCCATGACGAGGTACGAGGATGCTTTCTATCACAAAAGTAATATAATCTCTGCAAGTTTTTAAGCATACCTTACAAAGACTCAAATGAGTGCGCTTGCGCGCAGCGGGTATTTCAAGTGAAACTTTCGCAGTTGAGTAGCAACCGGAAATTGTTACATGTCTCTCAACACACTGGTCAAGTAGGTGGAAAAAAAAAGGAATAGGTACATTATTTTTGAGTCTTTGTAAGGTATTCTTAAAAACTTGCAGAGATTATCTTGCTTTTGTGATAGAAAGCATCCTCGTACCACATCATGGGGCCGAGAATAAATATTTGGAAAAGGGTACAATCTTTTATGGACACCCGGTACAATCACTCTATTCTGGTTTTGATTTACTGTATTCTGAAGAAATATGGCATGACGCTGGCCAAGACAACATGCCTCGCCCAAGAACAAAATCTGCTTCTCCCCACAACGCTTAACATCCTAAATGAGCAGATAACGTATGTAAACGTTGTAGAAAACAAATTACGTTGTCGTTTTGTTTTTTGTCCATGTAAATGATTGTGATTATGCCGGGCATTTTTGTGTGTGTGGTCAAACATGCAGAAACACTTGTGTGTGTGTGGGGGGGGGGGGGTGGAGCAAAGTATACCGTTCAATTGAATAATACAAAGTATCACGTTCAAGTGAATATTACTAAGTAATATTCACTTGAACAGGATACTATGTTTCCAAAAAAAAAAAAAAGTATTTCCGCGTGTTTGACCAAAAAAAAAAAAAAAAAAGGCCCTGGCAAAATCACAATAATGTACATGGACAAAAGACAAAACGACAACGTAAATCAGCTTTTTGCTCTTGGTCGAGCATTTTTTTTTTCGTGGCACCCAGCCTGTCACCAACCCCCCCCCCCCCCCCCCCCCAACCCCTTTGCGTTTACATACTTTATCTGCCCATGTATGCTGTTAACCGTTGTGGGGAGAATCAGCTTTTGCTCTTGGTCGAGGCATGTTGTTTTGGCCAGCGTCATGCCATATTTCTTCAGATTTCCTTTAACCACCGTCTATCCACGTTCCTCTTCGGCATCTCCTTGCCCAGTAGTCTTCTGCTGTTGAAGGTTCGTGTGGGGGTAGCTGATTTGATTGCGTTCTGACTAAGTGTCCAAATCATTTTATACTCTCTCTCTCTCGCTCTCTCTCTCGCCAGCGTCCTCTTCTTGTCTCCTGTTCCGCTGGCATCTCTCTGGTTCTTATCATCAGTTCTACATTGATGATCCTGTCATACCATTTCAATCTCTTTTAATATGGCAACCACCAGTAACATACCTGGAAAAACTGTATGGAGATACCAACAGCCTCAGACTGACCATTGCTTTCTGTGAACATATTCAAGTCCGACGTCTGAGAGTGAACACAGAAGAATCTCTTTTATTTATGCAGTCATCCATTTATGATTGTCTTTAACGTCTTTGTTGTTGTGTCCTTCCCCCCCCCCTTTCGTGTTACAGACCATTTACATATATTCTGTACAATAGAATGCATGGAACATT
This sequence comes from Oreohelix idahoensis, assembly GCA_024509875.1. Lineage (NCBI taxonomy): Eukaryota > Metazoa > Mollusca > Gastropoda > Stylommatophora > Oreohelicidae > Oreohelix > Oreohelix idahoensis. The sequence continues at coordinate 660,046 of JAMPIV010003033.1, forward strand.
TATTTTCTGTTTTAGTGCATTTTGTTATCTTCTTCTTCTTCTTCGTTCGCCCTGAAAAGGACGTTTGTTGCGTTGTGTCTGTTTACACCTAAGCTGTGATATCTGCACCTTTCGGTCGACACATCCGACTTCTGCACGGCATTTTTTAGGACCGGGTTTGCCTTCCCATTGCGATCCGTACTCGCTCAGCCAGCCTGCACTGCTGCAGACTGTTTCCAGGACCACCACGTGGAGGTGGAGCACGGTCTTGACCAGCTCTGATTCGCTGGTCCTGACGCAGGCAGTCAAGCTATGAGTCGCTGACTGCGGTCTCTATTGCTGCGTCTTGAGGTCCCGGCATGTTGACTGGACTGCGTTCTACATAATGATAACAAAAGTTAATCCAAAAAAAAGCAGATGTTAAGAATAGACAGACCTTGTGTACTGCATAATATAGTGAAACAGCATTTAACAAGAACAAAAGTGAATATAAAGTAATTGGGAAGGTGAATGTCTGATGATGTTCTTACAATCCATATGCCTTATGGCAAGTGAAAGTCAATTAAATATGTAACTGGAAACACCAGGCCTTTATGCCCCTCCCCCTGAATATTATTTTTGTTTGGTTTTGCTTTATCTCGTTTTTGTTTGTTTGGTATGGTTTTTTTAAACATACAAGCAAAATTTGTAATTTTGATTTGCCATATTTACAATGATTTTTTGTTCTTCCTTCTTCCTCGTTTGTCCTGAAAAGGACGTTAGTTGCGTTGTGTCGTCGTTTACAGCGAAGCTGCGATATTTGCGCCTTTCGGTCCGACACATCCGACTTCCGCATGACATTTTTTGGGACCGGGTTTGCCTTCCCTTTTCGATCCCTACTCTCTTGGCCAGACTGCAGTGATGCAGCCTGTGTCCAGGACCACTATTTGGAGGTGGAGTAGGGTCTTGGTCAGCTCTGGTTCGCTTTGACCCTGACGCAAGCATTCAAGCTATGGGTCGCTGACTGCATTCATCTCTTTTGCTGCGTCTTCGGTCCCTTTACAGTGATTTGATAGATGAGATGCCATGTTCCCTTATCGGCAGTTATTCATCTTATTTAGAATTGAAAATGTAATTTTATTTATTTATTTAGTGTGTGTGTGGAGAATGAAATTCATCATTGAATAAAGTATACTATTGGGGTTATGTGGCAAGCAAACGTGTTTCGGTTGCGAGAGTGAGTGTGCACTGTAAAAGGATGATTTTCACATACACTATATTACATCTACGTAAATAAAATAGTCACCGAAGTCCAAAGAACGGTGCTTCTTCTTATTCCTCGTTCGCCCTCAGACTTCTACATTAATGATTCTAATAAAGGTAGTAGTCAGCTCAAGGTTCCTGACATCAGTAGTAGGGTATGCGCAAAACAGGTATTATTCTGCAGGCGCGCTGCAGGCGCGCTGCAGGCGCGTGACTTTTATATAGCTTGAGCTAACAAATTATTTGCAGGCGCGTGTTATATTGGGTGGATGCTTGATGCCATATGATGGATGGATGGTATCCGCCCCCATGTCTGGTTTTGTGATATGTGTGATCCTTTTCGATATCAACCAGGAGATAACCAGATGTATGAGATCAGTTCACTCTTCCTTAGTCAGACTTCAGCAAGACAGACACGTCTGCCGAAGTAAAAAATTAATGACCTCAAAAAATATCCTCTACGAAAATTAAGGTTTTCCTATCCTAGTTCATTTAACAAAGTAGCAAGTAATGGGTCCCTGGAACCCTGGCATCAACCGATTGCAGTACAAAACCAAACGCGACATGTGAGCTGGGAAAACCTCTCGTGACGGGTCGAACATTACGAAGACAGGGTTTGAATCGAAATCGCTCACGACCCAAAATCGATACGAGTTATTGAAACGTCAATTTACCGTGCTTTCAGGAAATCAAAACAGAAAATATCACGCCCTCCCGACCATGTGGTCAAAACACTAGAGGTATTATCTCGAATAAACGAAAAATCCATTAAGAAGGACTACTCATCCCTGACAGACAAAAAAATAGCGGAGATCCCCTCTTCAACGTGGCATCTCTTTCGCCATTCAATATCGCTCACATCCAATAGAGGTGGTCTGAAAACCGATCGACCAAAAAACAAGACCAGACCGATGCGCTAGTCCAGCGCAAAAATGTCCACAGCTCAAAAAATTAAACTTCATTCATTACCAACGCGAGAATACAAAATGGCTATACCGTGAACAGTGGACTATAAATTTCAAGCAGTTGTTGCCCTTGCGTTATAAAATAGATATTGTATAAAACGATGTTGCGAGAATTTATCACGCAACATATCACCACCTCCTCACCGATTAATAAAAATGTGGTAATATATAGTTTTTTTTTTTTTATATTATCCAAAGAGCATGCGATAAGCGGCTCAAAACGCACGAATAATGCGCTGATAATTAACTAAATTGCCAAACAATAGGCTAATTATAGGTGTCTGGTGAGGATATACCTCAACAGAAAAATAAATATGTCTCAAAAAATATTCACATCGGGGAGGTGTCACCAACACACATCACGTTAGCATGTAAACACAATATACGTATGCAAGTTACTATAATCATCATTAAACAGCATACTCTAATATTGTCTTTAAAAATGGATGTACAAATCTGATACGAAAATTTAAATAGTACATTCTTTGACATGTAATGACATAAGTACATAGTAAAGTTAAACTACATGACGATCCAGGACATATGCTCTGGTATTCCGAGGGTAAGTACACAATCTAGAACTCGTCTGCTTGATACTAGTTAAGGTAAGTCCTCAGCTCAACAATGACATTCTGAGAAAGTACAAGCAATATAATGCTAATTAATAACTAATATGCTTCATAAGGTACAATACATTATTAATAATGTGGCTGTTTAGTAAACTAACGGCCCTTATATTAACTACTCAGTCCTCCTCTATCATCTTAAAAAACGAACAGAAGAAGATGACAACAAAGCACGATAGTGTGTACATATAAAGTAAGTACAGATGTGCTAATCTATTGTAGAAATATAGGTGTGTTATGACTCTGTAATATATGGAAATATAGGACAGAAGTATTAGTTGGAGTCATGTGGGCATCTAGACAAAATGTCAGCCATCACATTATCCGCACCACGGATAGCTCGTACCGTGAAGTGAAAAGGTTGAAGAGCTATAGCATATCGAGTGGATCTCGAACTCTCAAATTCTTAGTCTGAATAGCTGTAAGAGCTTTCTGATCAGTCTCTAGAATGAAATGTGCGCCCAGGAGGAATCTTTGTAGCTTTAGAATTGACCAAACCATCGCTAACAACTCACGGTCTAAAACCGAGTAGTTCCTCTCTGCCGCATTTAGTTTTCTAGAAATGTACATAACAGGATGCAGAGTATTTGCATATTCTTGCATCAGTGCTGCTCCAATCCCAGTGGATGAAGCATCACTCCGAAGAACAAAGTCCTATCAAGAGTAGGTAATCTTAAGATGGGAGGAGAAGAAAATATATTCTTGATTTGGTCTAGTGAAGATTGGCATTCTTCAGACCAACGGACCAGATTAGGCGAACCTTTCTTCAACAATGTTGAGAGAGGTGCCATGATCGAAGATAAATTTGGAATAAATCTCCCATAAAAATTATGAATTAAACCTAAGAGGGATTCTCCTATACTTGTTTCTTCGTTTTAGGAACAGTAGATGTTCAGTAATTTGGAAGTAATGTGGTCTTCTGTCTTCAAGAGACCATGACCAACCCGATGACCCACGAACGAGATTTCACCAAAACCAACAAAACATTTAGAAGGTTTTGCTGTCAAATTATTCTCACGTAGAGTGGACAGTAAGTCATATAACCCTAAATAGTGATCTTCCCAGGTATCACTGAAGAGACAGATGTCATCTAAGTATGCGATGACATCCGAACGATGTGACAGAATTCGACGCATCATGCGAACGAAAGTGGCAGGGGCGTTCATGAGACCTAAAGGCATAACATTCCATTGAAATAGACCCCTAGGTGTAGAAAAAGCAGTAAGAGGTTTGGCATGCTCTGCTAAAGGCACTTGCCAATAACCTTTAGACAAGGCAAGTTTAGTGAAGAATCTAGAATTAGAAAGTCTAATCAGTAGATCTTCTAACAAAGGCATCGGTTCAGCATCGAACTTTGTGACCTGATTCAATTTGCGATAATCAACGCAAATTCGTATGTTCTTATCCTTCTTCCGGACAATAACCATGGAAGAAGAATATGGTGAAGTCGATGGTTCAATTATATTTAATTGAATCATTTCATCCAATTCCTTTTCCACTTGCGACTGAAAGTGTATAGGAATAGGATACGGCCTAACCCTAATTGGATTATTGTCGGTAAGAATTATGTCATGTTCTATGACATCTGTGTGTCCAGGAATGTCAGTGAGAACATCCTGAATGTTTGTAACATCGACGAGACTTGTCGATGTTCGTCACCAGAAAGATTAGGAGAAACAGAAACGTTTTTCCAAGATTCCGTAGAATGTAATGGAACCACTGGAAGGGGAAGATTAACATCAGAGAAGGTAGATTCCTCATCCTGTATGACAGACAGGGATGAATAATGACCGTGAGGTGCAGGAGCATCATCCGTTGCCTGGAAAATAGGCAGCAAATAGGCCGGACGTTCGTGAAATTCCGAAAGCATGTTTATGTGGAAAGTTTTATGCTTTCCATCAATATCGACCACATAGTCAACATCGGAAATCCGAGAGACTATTGCATACGGACCTTTCCATGCAATAAGAAGTCTATTTTCCCTACTGGGGAGTAGGACGAATGCTTTGTCACCTGGACAAAGTTGTCGTAGACATCTATTCTTGTTAGCAAACTGTCTTGCCTTCTCTTTAGCAATTTCTGATGAAGCAGTTGCTAGCTTACATGCCTCAATGATCTTTTGTCTAAGAGCAATGACATACTCATATGAGGTTTGAGTTTCATCGCTAATATCATCGGCAGTGATGAGATCGTGTAATAAAGACATAGGGCCGCGTGGACGCGCGCCAAAGACAAGTTCGAAGGGAGAAAATCCTGTGTGTTCATTAGGGACTTCTCTATAGGCAAAGAGAGCCGCGGGTAAAACCCTGTCCCAATCTTGAGGATGATCTTCAGTTATCTTACCAAGCAAAGTCTTAGCGTTCTATTCAGACGCTCAACTAACCCATTAGACATAGGATGGTAGATACTACTGAGAGATCGTTCAATATGTAAGGTAGACATTACCTGTGACATAGTGTCAGATATGAGTTGAGTGCCATGGTCTGACAATATTTCTCTGGGGAACCCCAAGCGAGAAAATATCAACCAAAGAGCATCTGCGATATCTGTAGTAGATATGCTCTTAAGAGGAATAGCCTCTGGCCAACGTGTGCACATATCGACACCATGTAAGGATAAACTGATGTCCTCTGGCCGACTTGACCTTAAAAGGGCCAATAATATCTATGGCCATTTTCTGAAACGGCCGAATAGGAATGTCAGCAGCCTGGATAGGCGCAGCATGTCGTGGTCCTCTAGATTTGACCTCCTGACCTACCTTGCATGATCGGCAGTAAATACGAATGTCCTTATTGACAAAAGGCCAAAAGAAAGCCGCAAGGACTCTCGACTTCGTACGGGAAAAACCCATATGTCCAGCACATTGCGAGTCATGAGCATGTTGTAATATTTGCACTCTCATGCTCTTGGGAACAAGAATTTGCGAATGTGCCGACGTAGTCGAATCTTGTACCATACGTACAAGTACGCCGTTTCTCATTGCAATCCAAGATTTTCTATTTGTATCCTGATTCGGATCACCTTTCTTCGCAAGAACGAAGAATTTTTTTAAAGAAGGATCTTCTTCTTGCAATTTTATGAAAGAGTCACGAGTGATTACTAAGTGACTATCTTGGCTATCAACTTCATTATCTCTATTCAGTGAAGTTTCGGGTGTTTGTAGAGCTTGTGCTCTTGTAACTACTGCATTTGTAGCTTGCATGTTATTATCTTCCCAAGCAGCAATCTGCTGTGGGGTACACTCCCTAACTCCGTGAATACGACCAATAATAAGGTCCGCAATAGGATTAGGTAAGAGACTAGCATGCACATCTCCAGTAAAGAAAGGAGTGGCAATGCGAATTACAGCAGTAGGATATTTTTCTAGAGTGCCGCCAAATGTGACACATTTAATAACCCTTCCTGTAGCACAAGATGGATCTACAAGCGATTGTCTAACACCAATAGTGGTGCATCCGGAATCGAAAAGTAGTGAGACCGGAGTATCATTAACAAGACCCTTATGTAGGATTAAAGACCCCCTCCCGTCATGCGCAACAGCAGCAGGAAGAGCGGGAAGTGGGTGACCACAACTCAAAGTAGTTATGGTACCCGGTTCGAATAAAGTACTGCATTGGGGGCATTTGTTTGCTCTCTCAAAGTCAAAAGCAGAACCAGTGACAGCGTCAAAGTTTTTACTATCAACAACATGATTACAGGCTCCCTCAGTTTCCTGTTGTACAGCATTAGCCTGCTGATATCTCTTTTTTTTGTGTTGAGATCTACCCCGACTATTATTACCTCTGAAGTTATCAGAGTTATTATTATCTCTGCAGTTATTATTGTCTCTATTGTAATTGTTATCCTGGTTCGAATTCCAGTTTCCACGATTACTATCATGTTCACATTGATGCGAACTTCTATTTGTTTGGTTCTGAGGTCTTCGGCAGGAATAACCTCTATTACCATATCCTCTTTTGAAATGCTTATAATTATTAGGGTGATAGTAACGAGTACTATCAGGTTGTCTCCAATTCTTCGAAGAAGAATCACCATGAAATTGATTTCCATGATTTTGACAGAAATTACCGCTAGTCTTTCTATCAAAATTTTGTTGGAATCTACGAGCAAAGTTTTGACCATACGGAGCTGCCGAAGCAACTGGTAAACCTTCTTTCACCTTAGAGTTACCCATGGTTATGTGTGGGTGCGCAGTTACGTATTGGCAACAGAAATCTTCCATTTCTTTTATTGTTTTAGGTTTACGTTCATGAAGGAAAGCAAGGAAAGACTCATTGACAGACGACATGACTTTGTCTCTAAGTATTAAGTCCATAAGTCCTTCATAAGTTTTTTCCGTCTTAGATAGTTCAACCCATCGTGAGAAAGTAATGCGTATTCTTGCAATAAACTCGGAGAATTCAACTCCATTTTCAGGTACCATGTTTTTAAATTGTAGACGATAGCCGTCTTCGTTAAGCTGATATTTCTTTAACAAAGCGGCCCTGACAACCTCATAATTGTTCTTGTCAGGTTCATCCACCATATTTAATATACTTAGAGCTTACCTGTCAGTATCCCTGATAACTGATAAACATATTTTGCTTTGTCTATGTTATGAGCTGTACATGCTTGTTCAAATCTGTCCAGATAGAACATTATGTCATCACTGGAAGGACTAAATGTTGGTAACTTAATCTTAAAAGTATCATTATTAGCCTTACCAGAAGATGAACCCTTGTTTGAATCATTACCATTACTCATGCTCGTCAATTTCAATTTTTCCAACTCTAAAGCTAAGACCTTTTCTTCATGTTCCATTTTTGCTTTCTCTTTCCTCTCCTCAGACTCTCTCTGTAATCTTCTTTCCTCAGCCTGAGCCTCTTTTTGAAGTCTTTCATTTTCAGCTTCTTTTTCAAGTCTTTTAGTTTCAGCCTCTTTTTGAAGTCTTTCAGCTTCTAGCTGTAGCTGGAGTTTTCTCTCCTCAGCTTCTGATTCCCTTTTTTGTTTTTCCATTTCCATTTGGAATCTTTTTTCATCCACCCGCATCTGCAGTTTCTTTTGTTCAGCTTCCATTGCTTTATCATATCGAGCAGTTGCAAATTCTTCTAACTTATCACCAGTCTTCCCAAGCAATTTACCCTGCTCAATAAAGTGCTCAAATGTAGACATGTTGTCTAACATATGAGTCCAAAACCTGAAATAATTAACTAATTTATTTCAAACCTAAGTGTAACAAGTCTTAATTAAGCACTTGTATATTCACATCACATTATATTATCCCAGTCTCTGTGGGAAACAAGTCTCCAATCAAAGAACTTGTATATGAAATATCAGCACTCAATTCTTGATCATAAGTGCACTTCTCATTCAATAGTGCACGACACTATTCATCATTCATTTATCATCAGTGTAGTAGTAACAGTGCATTAGCATAGCCCATTAACTAATTACTATAACTGTAAACAATGACTATGTAAACACATGCAGAATGTAAACATTGAAAATGTAAACAATGCAAACAATGTAAACAATAACAATGTAAACAATAACAAAGATCAGCAAAAATACAAAAACGTTCGCAGAAATCAACTAAAAATAAAGCAGAAATTAATGAAATATCACAAAAAATGTGACGATATCTGCGCTATAATTAAACAAAATACATGACACCACAGTGTATAAACAAAAATGTTGTATGAAACTAAATTATAGACAAGAGTAGGCTAACAAATACAAACAAATCAAAACAAAACTAAAGAATGCGAAATAATAACGAAAACAATATTAAAACATGTCATCACAGCTAACATAAATAGCAACAGAAGTCGCTTAGCAAATTCCAGTATCGGAAATTTGCAAACCCTACAGAAAACGCTCACAATAGACGACCTCTATGACGTGGCATAATCTAACGGAGACACCACCCAACCGAGAACCCGCTGAAATATAAACATATAAATATACAAATAACATATAGACATATAACATATAGAATGAGATGATACACAGAAGACTCAGCAGAAGTATAAGGGCACAGTTTACATACAAACAGGCCACTTAACTTATAGGCTTCCAATCGTAGAACAGCAGACAAAACGGATGTCAATCAACGTCCTAAAGAGCGAAGCTCCAACGATGATGGCACATCTGAACTGCTTCCACTGCTAACACGATGGTACAAGAGCTTCTGAATTACTGTGTGTTGAGTTGTTTCGGCACTTGACCTTCTAATCCAAAAGTAAGTTGATGGAAATCGGTACTTGGCCTTCTTCAGAAAACAACCCGTTTCAACCGGCACTTGACCTTCACAAAAACGACAGCACTGGAACCTTGACAGCAGCAACTTGCTTGACTTGCGTAAAAGATAACAGCAGTCCGAGTTATCCGGCAACATGTAACAACGCCGGGTACTGTCAAGTTCTTGTTTCCGTCAAAAAGTTGAAATTTTGACTTTTACCGGGCAACGCCGAGTACTTTGAAAATTTTGAAGATGTTGACTGTATTGAAGAATGTTAATTTCTTGAAGGATGCTGATGAATTCTTGTTGAAAATGAAGTGGGTAAGGGACCCCGTGTTTGCTGGTACCAGAATCAAACCAGCTAATGGCCACCAAATGATGCGTGATGCCATATGATGATGGATGGTATCCGCATGTCTGGTTTTGTGTTCAGTCAAACAATGTTCATACAAAAATAACAGGGCAATCCACATAGGACGTCAGTAAACTCACGACGTATAAAGTCAATGATTCTTGTAACAGCCGTTGACGTTTTTCTTCATTATTTATTGTGGACGCCACAGTGACAAAATGGTTACGCGAATATGTAGGCACATCAAACAGTCATTATCACAGCAACATTCAATACAGCAATAGACGGTAGACAGCATTACAATGATGAGTCAGATGCATGTTATATTTCATAGTGCTGTAAATGTAGTCAGGTGAAAAACTCCATCCTTTTCTATAACAGCCAGGAGATAACCAGATGTATGAGATCAGTTCACTCTCCTTAGTCTGACTTCAGCAAGACAGACACGTCTGCCGAAGTATAAATAATGTCCTCAAAAATATCCTCTAGATAATAAAGGTTTTCCAAACCTAGTTCATTTAACAAAGTAGCAAGTAATGGTCCTTGGAACATGCATCAACCGATGCAGTACAATACAGCGACATGTGAGCTGGGAAAACATCTCGTGACGACGACTTTCGAAGACAGGCTATGAATCGAAATCGCTCACGACCCAAAATCGATAGAGTTAATGAAAAGTCAATTTACCTTGCTTTCAGGACAGAAATATCACGCCTCCCGACATGTGGGAAACACTAGAGGTATTATCTCGAATAAACGAAATATCCATTAAGAGGACTACACATCCCTGACAGAACAAAAAATAGCGGAGATCCCCTCTTCAACGAGGCATCTCTTTCGCCATTCAAATCGCTCACTCCACTAGTGGTGGGCGGAAACCGATCGACCAAAAACAAGACCAGTCATGCGCAGTCCAGCGCAAAATGACCACAGCTCAAAACTTAACTGCATTCAATACCAACGCGAGAAGACAAATGCTTACCGAGAAAAGTGACTATAAATTTCAAGCAGTTGTTGCCCTTGCGTTATAAAATAGATATTGTATTAAAACGATGTTGCGAGAATTTATCACGCAACAATGGGGCAAGATGGCGGACTTGAGATAACAAGAAGAGGGTATATGGGGCAAGATGGCGGACTTGAGATAACAAGGGGGAGATAACAAGAGGGCGGGATGACTTTTATATAAGGAATTGAAGCGGAGGAGAGGCGGCGGTGCATGACTTTTATATAGCAAAATACTCGATCGATTTCAGGCGGCGGCGTTTCAGGCGGCGGCGCATGACTTTTTATATAGGAAAATGTGCAGGGGCAAGATGGTGGGGTGACTTTTTATATAAGGAAATACTCAGTGTGCAGGTGGAGCATCAGGCGGCGGGTGATGACATTTGTTTATTTCTTCCTTATATGATTTTTCACAATTGTAACTTCTTTTTTGTGCTAGCTGGATGTCTGGGTAGTCTTGTGGAGCTGGTCTGTTTTAAAGTCCCTCGATATATTTTGTCCGTCTCTTCATTTACTCTTCTGTGTTTCTAAGCAAATTTCCATTCTTTAGCTTCTTTTTATTGTTGTATTGGTCTTTCATATTTCCTTTCGCTGCAGCTTCCTTTGCCCTCTTGCTAACTAACAAGTAAATTTCCTCTTGTCTCTTCTGATGTTTCATCTTACTTTGTTTGCTTCTATGTATATTTCAATAGCTTTGGCTCTGGAACTTCTGGTTTTGCTTCTGTTTAAATCTGATGTCTTCCCCCCCCATTTCCTTTGTCTTATAGGTGACTTCTGTTGTTACCCATGCTTTGTGCTGGCATTATCTTTTTCTCAGAACTTCTTCACATTTCATTCCATATATTTTTATCTGTTGCCTGTGGTATTCTGTATTTCCTACATCTTCTAGCTGTTTTTTATTTAGCATATGAGATGTCCCAGATAAACTGTTGCCTGTAGCCATGTACTGTTGTTTATCTTTTGAGCTTCATCTTTATTTTGGCTAACAGAAGATGGTGATCTGATGCCACATCTGTTTCTCTTCATACTTAATAATGATCTAACTTCTTGTTTATGCATATTTGAACAATCTGATTTTCTGTCCTCAAGTGAGGACCACTTCTCCCATATTCAATCTGTTCTCTGTGTTCCCTTCCACCCTGTTTATCACAGTCTCAAAATATCAGTCTTATAGCTACCCCCCTGTGCAGACTTCACTTGTTCATATACCCCAGGTGGCAACCCTCCCATTAAAAAAATGAGTCTGCAGTCCTGGGCCCTATCATAAATTTACCTAATATAAGACCATCATCAATCTTGGATGGCTGCAATGATTTATCTGCTGGTTTGTATGTGTTGAATTTAAAAAAAAAAAATTTGTTGGGGGGTGTCCCAATCCTCCTTAGTTGTCTGTGCGATGCCTGTTACTATAACACCCTTTTAGGCCACATCAACACGCGGGTGCCAGCCCATTGTTACTGAAAGTTAACTTTATATTAACTGAGTATTAAAACATTATGCTGATGTGAAATTAAACTTTTTATTAACATAATTTGGTATTCTAAAGAGTTGACAGGGTATCAGCTTACTCTATTTATGTCACGAATCTGCATTCATATATTTTAGTTTCATTTATCAAAGGTATCATCGGCAGAGCACGATCTCTGTAATTCCCATGATGATTCTTGTTTGAAAGAAAACTCATGTTAGCATTGCAATAGATAGTGGAAATATTTGGAGCCACCATACCAGGGAAGAGGCAAGGGATGTCCCTTAGGGAGTCCATCTGACAGCCAGTGTTTATGACTGTTCACCCAACTATCATGCAATCCCTCGGCACACTGGTTCACCTTAGACTTAGGGTCATTCTTTTTTATAAAGATCTTAAAGTGTGCTTCTTGCTTCAAACATGGCAATAGATGACATTACAACGCCTCAAGATGGCGTCGTAAATATGGATGTTATGAATTTCCAACTTTTTGTACTGTAGAACCATGAAAATAAATTCAAGGGAGACGAGTGGAGTAAGTCAGATGAGAGCTGGATGAAATACCAGCAAGTCATCATCAGCCTTGGTAGAGAGTGCAGAACTTGGGCCAATGGGAGAAAAGAGCTGGAAATTGATCAGTTTATAAATGTTAATGCTGGGGATGATGATGCCGTTGTGTACACTGATGGGTCTGTAATCCGTGGTAATAAATCAGGGTGGGGCTTCTCTGCTAGAGTAAAGGGCAGAACCGTCGCTTAACATAGCGGAGCATACATGATAACAACCTCTAGCATGAGAATGGAGGTAGAGGCAGTTACTGCTGCCTTAAGATGGCTGTCTGAAACTTTATTAACAAAGGCAGTTATTGTATCAGGCTCACAATCAATGCTTCTAAAGGTCCAAAATAGATGACTCCGACATGAATGGAAAACCTCCATAGAAGCATTGAATCTTCAAGAACGTATATGGATCTACTGTCCTGGTCATGTAAGTGTACGCTGCAATGAAAGAGCTGATAGACTAGCTTCAAGAGCACCCATAGAAGGTGAATTGTATACAACCAGTGCACAACAGGAACAGTTAGCATTCATACCTTTCAACATTTGCTGAGGGAGAATGAGCACCTATGGGTTTGCCCGGAGTGCAGTGACGTCGATTCTGATTAGCATTAACATGAACCTCCTTAACAGAGGACCTTCCATTTTTGATGACTGAGTTGTCCAAAGTGTTGTTGAAGGTTTCTTTTTGTTGGCTTACAGTTTTTGCAGGATGTGATAAATGGCCCCATCCCCAGCCCTTCTTACTTGCCACCTATGACATGCTTGTTAGTGTACAGAGTTACTGTTTTTTGTCTGGCCCCTGGTAACATATGAGTGTGGTAATGCTTATATGGCAATAATAATGAACAAACACCAACTGAACTGAAAAGAAAAAAATGCAAATAAATTTAGCTATTATTAGCCAGGCCAAAAGTTCCAGGAACCTGAAACAAAAGACAGGAGGAGGATTTTTACTGCATCATTTCATTGGCACAGTTTTTTGCACTGAATGAAGTACATGTGATGTAATGCCCATGACTATTGAGAGCTTCATTGTGTTATTTAAAAAAAAAAAAATTGTCCTCATGGCAAAGCCTTCTCCGGCTTGTGTAGAATAATCACAACAAGACCTACAGATGATTGGAGAAATACAATATATAATACTAAGTTGTACTTCCAGCTATCATCTTTAGTGAGACGTGTTAGAAACAGGGGTTCCTTTGGACAGGAAAAGAAATCATGTTAGGAGTTTCTACTAAACAAAAAAGGTCAGGAAACACCCTCATCACATGATTGTCTATCAGTTTCAAAACAGTCTTAATGGTATTTTGAGTTGGGAGTAATGTGCCTTGAGTAAGGTAAGGTAGGTAAAGGATCCCGTTACACCCATTGAGGCATATTGGGAATATGGAGTTAGGCCCATAATTTCTTGACCATCGGCACACTAGGGGTGATGTGGTCAGCATCATGCCAGCCGCCTTAACCTTCCCAGAGTTACTCTGGTACCCAATTCATGAGGCTGGGTCAACCCCAGAGCCGATTGCAGTCTAAAAAATCTTGCCTCAACTGGGGATCGAATCATGGACCACCAAGCTAGGTCTAGCAGTTTCTAAACAGTCTTAATGGTATTTTGAGTTGGGAGTAAAGTGGAAAGTGTAAAATACTGTGTTATACACTTATTACGGCTGAGAACTTTGATGATTAATTAATTGATTAATGTGTAAACAAAATTTTTGATTGATTAGTTGATGAAACAGATTTTAATTGATTATTAAATGTTAGCATTGTTTATGTTTTTTGCTTAAATGCAAGAGCATTTGCTATGTTAAAGGTTTGTAATATGAAATTTGGCAAGTATGGTCAATAATAATACATTTTTGGTAGTAACTTTTCAGTATTTTCATTATATTTTCAGGATGTTGCCTTGTACCAAATAAAATAAATAAAGTCCTTAGTGATTTAACATAAAATGTTAGTTATGATTTTTTTTTTTTTTTTTATTGATCAGATTGTTCAAAATTTATTAATTAATACTGATGAAATAAATTTGATTTAGACTTTTTAAATCAATCTCAGCCCTACTTGTGCCTCTACATTATAATGAAGTTTAGCTTGACACTGATTTTTACTAATTTTTCAGTCATCAGCTGATGGGATATATTTGCCACGCCATGTTGGTCTTAAATGTGGAGTCCCAGAAGCTGTACTTGCCCTTGCTGTGAACAGACTATGTGGTTCAGGCTTCCAGGCCATTGTCAGTGGTGCACAGGTAAGGACAATGCAGATAACAGCTAATAAATTCTAAGTTTTTGCCGAGATGTTTTAAGTGTAAACAATATGAATTAATAATGGGCATAATTTAGCAAATGATTCCTACTTTTGGGTACTGGAGGTTAGGGTTTGAGACATATTCAGAAGCATTGGACTTAAGACATCCTTTGAGAAATTTGTAGCGAAGCTGAACCCTTGTAACAATAATGGTAACTTGTTGTTCTTGTCATGTGCAAAATAGTTTATATGTATTTTAATTATTATTTATTTGTTTTTCACTAAGTTCCTTTGTCACTAGTCTAATTTTTACATAAACTTTCCTTCAGGATATCTTGCTGGGTTTAAGTGATCTTGTTCTGGCTGGAGGCACAGAAAACATGAGCCAAGCTCCCTATGCAGTGAGGAATATTCGCTTTGGTACCAGACTTGGGGAGGACCTCAAGGTGGGAATGTGAAGATGTGAAGAATCCCTAATTATAAAGTTCTTAAAAACTTCATGAGTATGCACTTTCAAGGAGTATGCATAAAACAGCTGCAATATTTTTGTCATGGAGAAAAGGTTAATGCTAGTGGAAATAATGAAGTGAAAGGAAAAAGGGGGAACTTGAAAAAATATGTACATCATTCATGAAAACTTCAAGAGTTGTACACATCACTCATGCAAAATTTCAGGAGACGTATATATCCTATAAAACTTCAGTAGTCACAAGAATTCATTCTTCTTCTTCTTCCACGTTTGTCCAGAAAAGAACGTTGGTTGCATTGTGTCGCCGTTTACATCGAAGCTGCGATATTTGCGCTTTTCGGCCCGAACACATCCAACTTCCACACTGCATTCTTTAGGACCGGGTTTACCTTCCCTCTTTGATCCCTACTCTCTCAGCCCTGGTTCGCTGATGCAAGCAGTCAAGCTGCGAGTCGCTGACTGCATTCATCTCTTGCTGCGTCTTCGGTCCCAAGCATTCATTCAAAACTTCAAGAGCTGCACACATCATTCGTGCAAAATATTTTTCTTGTTGCTCCTTATGGAGCCACAACTACAGCCAGTCCCTGTACAGGAAGCCTGCATTAAAGCATTTGTATGCTCTTGTAGTGGTGGTTTCTGTAGCAATTAGTTTTATGTGATGAGGCTGCCAGCCTCATTCACAACCTCATGTTAGTCACTTCTTATGACGTGCTTGAAGGAGCAGTGGTTTTATTCTTTCTTTGTGTCAATGAAATACATCACTCACACAAAACTTCAAGCGGTAGTCAGTCACTCACACAAAACTTCAAGCGTTAGTCAGTCACTCACACAAAACTTCAAGAGGTAGTCAGCCACTCACACAAAACTTCAAGAGGTAGTCAGTTAGTCACACAAAACATCAAGAGGTAGTCAGTTAGTCACACAAAACTTCAAGAGGCAGTCAGTTAGTCATACAAAACTTCCAAGAGGTAAATGAGTAGGCACCACATCATGCAAAGCATCACAATATAAATAAGTAAGTGAATATAATTAGAAGTAAAACCATTTTCTTTTCGTGTAAAAAATTATCACTATATAATGTGTAAGATGGGAAGATACATGGAGCATGGAACCACCACTGTAACTGGCCCTCTTGCACGAAGCTTGCACCAAACATTCCCATACTCTTGCAGTGGTGGGTTCTGTAGAATTTTTTAAATATGATGATGTTTCTAGCTTCATGCACAACCCCATATTAGTTGCCTTGTATGACATGCCTGATGGAGCAGGTTTTCTTTGTCTCATTAGAGACCCCTGGTAACTTCACAAGGTGCTTATGTAAAATGGCTGCACATGTGAAAGGAAATATCAGAGAATAGCTGTAAATGTCACTATAAGGTTAAGAAGAAGCAATGAATTTTGGAAGTAACAGTAACAGGAATAACACTTTGGATCAGCTGTATAGAGACACAGAAAATAAAATGATTTGGACACCTAGTCAGAATACAGCCAAATCAGCTATCAGCATAAGCTTTAACCACACAAAAAATCTGGCCACAGCGCAAGGAGACCCAATAGGACAGGGAATGTGCAATATTAAAGAAGTTCTGTAGAAAATTGTACTTGCGTCAATCAGTGCAACACATTTCACAAATGAATAAAAACTATTTCTTCACTTAATGCTTAATAGCACAAGGGACAGAAAAAGTTATTAAAAAAAAAACAAGTAACTTCACGAAGAAAATCCATATATACACAGTTTCAAGACGAAAATTATAAGGCCCTACCCAGAGGAATGGTTGCATGTCTATACTAACGGATCTGCATTTAAAGCCACCATCAAATCAGGTTATGGAGTCTACATATGTTATCCAGGTGGATCCACTGATGAGCTGTTTGATGCATGCAGGGAGTTTGGCTCCAACTATGAAGCTGAAATCATTGCACTGGAAACAGCCGTATACCATCTAAAGACTGTATTTGATGCCTTTCCCTCAAAGGCTTAAAACATTGTCATTTTTATTGACTCAGTGTCTGCCCTTCAAGCTTTGAATGGCAGTGGACATTGTAGAACTGAATTAGCCAAACTAATCCTGGATGCTGATCAGCTTATCACTTCCTATGGAATCAGAATAGTTATGCAGTGGATCCATGGTCACTCAGATACACCAGGTAATGACAGAGCAGACAGATTAGCAAAGAAGGGAACAAGAAAAGAACAACCACTCACAGCAACAACTCTCCAAACAGCCAAATCACTCATACGAACAACAAACAAAGAAATTTGGCTGAACAGGTGGGCCATGGAAAACACGGGAAGAGAGGTTTACAGACATATGGCCAGTCCTGATCCTAATGACAAAATCAGCCATCTTACAAAGGGGGATCAGTTCGGCTCAGAACACAACATATACCACTCAACAGTCACTTGAGCAGAATCCAACCACAACACTCTCCAGAGTGTCAGCTATGTAACTACCCCTATGAAACAGTCCTAATGATGTCATACTCCTGATCTCATAGGTAGTGTGATCGAATGCGTAGCCTTCTCAGATAAGGGTGAAAAAAAAATAGATTCTGTTTACAAGTTGCACACGTTAAAAATCCCTCGTCAGTTGGAAATAGTAAAGAGTAGGCTGTGCAGCTGCTGCCCTGACAACATTTACAAAAATTAAGAAAACCTACCCACCACAAAAATATTTATAGAATGTGTGATTCCTGTATACACACATTGGGATCCTCTCTGGTGCTACAGAGTTTGTTCACTGTGCTGAGATCCTCCTTGTGTGATGTAAGGTAGGAGATCTCGAAGCACTGATGGAGTTATCTGTGTGCAATGTGGGATTTTTTGTTTTTTTTTAATTTGCACAAATAGTGAAATTACATATTTTTACTAAATAAACAGAAGGAAATTGTATATTTTTTAAACTGCATAAACAGTGTGATACTATAGAGAAACTGTGTATTTTTTCTGTTACGTGCTTGCAAAATTTTGAAATTGATGTAAAAATGGTTGTATTGCACAGACAGTGTGAAACAATACCATTTTTTAAAACTGTGTAAACATTATGAAGTAATACAGTTTATTTACTCTGCAGGGATGGGGAGTGTGAAACTTTCATAAGGGTTTTAAAATAGTCTTGTTATCAAGATTGTTTAGAAAAGGTGAATGTTTTACATAGGGACGTAGGTGGAGCGGTATACAGCCATCTTCGTATGGATGCGAGTCATGGGCAATGACTACAACCCACCAGCCAGCTCTAAACCTCAGAAATGAGGTATCTGAGGAAGGTGGTTGAAGTATCAAGAAGAGACATGGTCCACAACCAGATGATACATCAAGGCCTAAAATCCCACCCCCTGCAGACCCAAGTAGAACAGTCCCAACTAAGATGGTTTGGCCATGTCTGCAGAATGGGAGAAGATTGGCTACCATGACAAGCATGGCAAACAAAGAGCCAGGGATCCAGACCCCCAGGACGACACAGAGTCCGCTGGGAGGACAACATTAGACAATCTTTGAAAGACCGAGGACTAGAATGGAAGAATGGAACCAAGCCAGGAGGAAGACAGCCGATAGGATAGTCTGGCGCTCTCTCTTCCAAACCTCTACACCTCACGGTAGAAGGGGAACGACTAAGTAAGTAAGTAAGTAAGAATGTTTTACAAATTTGCAGGTGAGAAAGATCAGGTAATATTGTTTCCATTTTGTTTAGCTGCAAGACACGCTGTGGGAAGGTCTGACAGATTCTTATGTGAAGCTACCAATGGGAATGACTGCAGAAAACCTGGCAGAAAAATATGGAATCAGCAGAGAAGATTGTGACAAATATGCTGTACAGACACAAACAAGATGGAAGAAAGGTAAGAATTGTGAAATTTTGCAATGCCCAGTGCTTTTGTGTCCCGCAGCAATGAAGCAGTATAGGAATTGCATGTGGTTTGTGTATGTTAAGATGAATAATTGAATGGTAAATTAATTCAATGGAACGCTGCAGTAAATGCCACATGCTTTACTGGTAGTGAAGAGTGCTGAGGGGAGAAAAAGGGATATGAAATTTCTTTCATCTCAGTGTGAACCTCTCCTAGTCCTCCTGACCTGGGAATTCTCTTCCAGCACTTTCCATGTTTACTTTGTTGTAAGAAATAAATTATGCTTCCTTGTTAGTATTATTAACTCTTTCACCATTCTCTTTTTTTTTAAATCTTCTTACGCTGAATTTGGCCACCACTGCAGTTAAAACCCTTGCAGGAAGTCTGTGCCAGCTCTTTTTGTGCTCATGCATTAATGGTTCCTGTAGCAAATAGGAAACTGCTAGTCTAATGCACAATCTCATATTAGTCGCTACTCGAAGATAATGCCTGAGGAAGAAAGAAAGATTACTTCTATGTTTTCTCAGAGAACTTTGAAAGACCACTTGAGGTCTTGTTAGCATCATTCAGAATATAGTGTTAAATTGTTCGATCTATCTGAAAATTTATTATAAAATGAGACAACATATTTTGTCTACAGCCCATGAGAGTGGAGTTTTTAAAGATGAGATCACTCCTATTACCATCAAAGGAAGAAAAGGTGAGGTTTTGTTTGAATAGAAAACCTTGTATGGTATTGTATGTGTAAAGTGAGTGCATTTTTTCAAATGATAGATTTGAAGTAGGGTAGCCATTTTAATCCTTAAGGGGGGTATGCTGTTTTTTGCAGTGATCTTTATGGTGTCAGTCATTGTATTCCTTCTGTTGTCAGAATTGTATAAATAGTATGAATTTTATCAAAGTAAATGACATTGCCAGTAACCATCATAGAACTGTTGAGAAAGATAAGCCATTTGTCAGTGGACATGATGTAAAAAAAAACCAGTCCACACTCTCTGGAAGTTTCCCACATGCATCTGCCCAACATTTGTGGATAATCCCAAACCTTCACTACGTAAAGGAAAGAGAAGGTCATAGCATACTGCAGTAAAACTAATATTGAAATAAACATCAGACCCAAAATAGAAGAATATGTTTCAAAAGTAAGAAAAACAGATTTCTTTGACAGTTTAGTATTTTGCACCTTGATCAGGACTATTATTTTCAGGAAAACAGTGAAATGGGTAACACGCACACAACTTTTTATTAAAAACCAAACATTTTTTGAAAGGTAAAAAAAAATATAGAGTGAAAGACCAATGATTAACAAAAACACAAAAAAGTATATCATTAGAATCCTGTGGCTATTACAAATGGAGGCTTGAGAGCAGACTTTATCACCAGTGTATCACATCTACGTAATCTCTGCACCCCTAGGCTTTTGAGTTTTCAGTATTAATTTTCATTGTGTTCATGTGTCAAGTATTTTCTTTTCTACTTTTGTAAAATCATCATTGTTTTCCTTTTGCTTCCTATAGAGCATGGAAGCACCAGTGTAGCTGGCCCCATTGCAGGAAGCCTGCACCAAGCATTCATATGCTCTGGTAGTGGTGGTTTCTGTAGACATTTATTTTATATGATGAGGTTTCTAGCCTCATGTACAACCTCATGTTAGTTGACTTGTAAGACATGCTTGAGGGAGAAGTATGCACACAACCCGGGAGGGCAGACCCAGTTTTAACTGGGCACCAGAGGAACTCTGGAACGGTTAAGGATGTCGCCACGATGGTGGTTACACCATCGCGGCGGCTGACTTAACACCATGTGCATCATACATACCTTGTGTGTACTTCTTTTGTTACCTATATCGTCTTCTCTCTCTCTCTGTCTCTCTCTCTCTCTGTCTCTCTATCTCTCTGTCTCTCTCTCTCTCTCTTTGTTTGGTACATTTCTTTTTTTAGTTATCAGATATTTTAAAGCTTGCTTTTTAAGCTGTCATTTGTATCTTATTAAGTTCTGGATATATTTTTTTATATATTCAACACCAGTATTTTCAAACAATATATATTTTTACATACAGAGGGACATTATTCTAGTGTTTTATAAACCGTTTATCTAAATACATCGTCTTCCTATTATCTCAAAGTCTAAATATATCGTCTCCATATTATCGGTTTCTTATTATCTAAAAATCTCAAAGTCTTCCTATTATTCACCTATGTGTATATGACTATTTAGCGTATAACTGCTGTAACATCGTGTATATGAATACCTGTCTATATTTCGACAAGGGGTCGTTTAAGCAAACACATCTCGTTCTGATTAAACATGGCCTGTAATGAAATTTCTTATCGATTATCCCCGTGATCTAAGTTGAGTTCGCGTGGAAGGCGGTGACTGAATAAATAAAGAAAAAATACACACACCTGGCTATTGATCTCTTCCTTTGTGTATGAAAGCAGCCTTGTTTGCGCGCTAACAACTTGGTTAATCGAAAAACTAAGCGATAAGAAATATTTAATTTACTTGGTCATACATTTTTTTTCTAAGATACATTTTAGCTGTCGCTATCAGGAAATCTTATACTAAATGTTTCACCTCTTAAATTTACAAGCTTATTTTCTTTGTGAGAGAGTGAAGGGTTAGAGACTTACCTATACTACGGTTACTGTGAAGAGATGGAGTGAAGTGTGAGAGACTTGACTGTACTAGAGCAGCCTGAAGAGGTGGGGGGGGGGGGTGATGTGTTAGAGACGACACTATAGCAGGACCAGCAGGAAGATGGGTGGGTGATGTGTTAGAGACTTAACTACACTAGGTCTTGCATGAAGAGGCGGTGTGAAGTGTTAGAGACTTGATCGTACTAGGGCCAACATGAAGCGGTGGGTGTCCAGTGTTAGAGACGACAGAGAAGTATTAGAGCTTGGCTATACCATTTTTGTGTGACGCGGGGTGGTGTTGTCTTTTTATACAGTACTTAGACAACATATGTTTAAACAGATATGAATATGTATACACACGATATTTATACATGTCATATTTTAGGCAGCATAGATAACAAAGAGTCTTTAAGTGTAATAAATATATAATTCTTTTAAAAGAACACAATATGTCAACCTAAAATAATTCTTTTTCAGACACGACTCGTGATAACAGCTGCTTGATTACCCAGAAGCTTAATCGATAAGCGATGGGCTGCCGAACAACATTTCTACCACCCAGTGTTTGTGTATAAGTATAGATGAGAATTACAAATAATTCGTGTTAGCTTTTCTTGGTTTGATAGTCTGTCATTATCAGTTATCCGTAAGGTTTTAAATAATTTTGTTAAGGTCTTATATCTATAATATTGTGTATGCGTAACCAATAACACGGGCTTTTTGTGTGTTTCGTGAAAGTGTAGATACACTACGCAAAAGTGATATCAGCAGAACTTTGTTATCTATGTAGTATGTTACTAAGGTTGTTTTTTTTTTTTGACGTGAGTGGCGGTTTTACGTATAGTGGGATGTAGGATAGGGGAGGATTTTTTTTTTTTAAATCTACTAATCGCATATGTTTCATTCATTCATTATTTACGGAGCTTTTTGTGCATTTCATGAAAGTTTAGAGTCAGTTTCAAACATTTTAAGAAAACGCAACAACCACGTGCTTGTAACCTCACTAGAAAGAAACAGGCTTGATGGCCAGTGTGAAACAGCGCGCGTAAAACTTGACTCGTTTTAAAATCCTCGTACCATAGAGGGTCCTGTTAGGTCTAAATATAGCTAGCTAGAAAAACGTAATAAAATAGCTAACAGGCAGAGTTTTCTTTAGTATTGGTAGACGTCGATGGTCTGCGCTCGCGAGGAAGACATTATCAAATGTAATCGCTGAATGATGCATACTGCTATAGTCCGTTAGGGTGGGTAACGTCAGCGTTAAATATAGACTATCGGAAACAAGTTTATGTTCCTTTGAGTTTGTACACTTTATCTTTCGACGAAATACCGACGATGTGCCACAGACACGGTAGATGGAAGGTAGTGAGACTTCTTTCTTGCTTATTTTCAAACTTTAGTGAAAGGTTTTCTTCCAAACACCAAAGACGATCCCAAAATTTTCTCCCAGGCCTCCCCAAAATGGCCAACCTATAGGTAAATAGATCAACCGTCAAATACTTCTTTAAAAAATTTCTCACCACTTGTCAAAAAAATACTACCCCTTGTCAAAAAAAGTTCGCCCTCTTGGTAACCAAATTTCTCCCTATTGTCAAAAAAAAGACTGCCCCTTACCAAAAAATACTGCCCCTTGTCAAAAAAAATGTCGCCCTCTTGGTAACCAAATTTCTCCCTATTGTCAAAAAAAAGACTGCCCCTTACCAAAAAATACTGCCCCTTGTCAAAAAAAAATGTCGCCCTCTTGGTAATCAAATTTCTGCCTCTTGTCAAAAAAGACTGCCCCTTACCAAAAAATACTGCCCCTTGTCAAAAAAAATGTCGCCCTCTTGGTAATCAAATTTCTGCCTCTTGTCAAAAAAAAATTTCACCCCTTGGTAATTAAATCACACGAGTAACAAAGGCTGGTCTCGGTAAAAACTTACAGTTCCGGTCTTCAACCCGCTCCCCAACGGATTAAACACTTCATCACTTCTTGCTGTGTGATAAATTATTCTATCCAGAGACTGTCCTTTCTCTCACACAATCACCTTGTGATAAAACTATTTCTTACCCCTTACTTTCACATTGTCATCACTATCATCTCGGCTCAGACAGCGATATAAACATCTATTACCTACCTGGTAAAAGCTACGACAAACATTATCTACCAGTTGTATAGCAACACCCTTTATCAATTATCATCACCCGCCTCCTCCTACCCTCCTCCTCAATTCCTTATATAAAAAGTCATCCCACCATCTTGCCCCTGCATCACTCCTGCAGAGTTAATATATGTCTATAAATAACGTCTTCTTGTTATCTAAAAATAAACACTAATATATTACTATATAAAAAGTCATCGGAGTATTTTCCTATATAAAAAGTCATCACCAACGCCTGTTGCTCCACCTGCACACTGAGTATTTTCTTATATAAAAAGTCATCACCCTCCGCCTGATGCTCCACCTCAATTCCTTATATAAAAAGTCATCTCGCCATCTTGCACCTGCACATTTTCCCTATATAAAAAGTCACCCCGCCATCTTGTCCCTCCAGAGCTCCTCCATCGCTCCTCCAGATTTTCCTTATATAAAAGTCATCCCGCCATCTTGCTCCTCCATAGCTCCTCCATCTGCTCCTCCATCGGCTCCTCCAACACATTTTCGTTATATAAAAGTCACGCGGTTGTAGACTGTATAAACAAACACACCAACACACGTAACAAAACAATTCCACAACACACAAAAATCCGCCCTAACCTAACCCCACCTGCTACATTACACCCGTACCTCGTCACCGACGTCTCTTCATTCCCACCTCTCAATGCTGGTCCACTCGCCTGCTACACCCCAAAAATGTACACAGATGCATCCTGACAATGTCACCACATCTAAAATATCTCTCTTCCACCTCCAAAACCATACCACATCACACAAAAATATCCCCCTAACCTAACCCCACCTGCTACATTACACCCGTACCTCGTCACCGACGCCTCTTCACTCCCACCTCTCAATGCTGGTCCACTCGCCTGCTACACCCCAAAAATGTACACAGATGCATCCTGACAACGTCACCACATCTCCCCTCAACATATAAAATATCTCTCTTCCACATCCAAAACCATACCACATCACACAAAAAATATCACCCCTAACCTAACCCCGCCTGGTACATTACACCCATGCCTCATCACCCCCACCACAAAAAAAAACCTCCACTCGACCACAACACACTATTAGTGAACTAATATAGTGCTATATAAAAGTCACGGGTCACCAGAAAGCACCACCACATTTCCCTTATATAAAAAGGCATCCCGCCATCT
Source organism: Oreohelix idahoensis (assembly GCA_024509875.1). Lineage (NCBI taxonomy): Eukaryota > Metazoa > Mollusca > Gastropoda > Stylommatophora > Oreohelicidae > Oreohelix > Oreohelix idahoensis. The sequence continues at coordinate 684,977 of JAMPIV010003033.1, forward strand.
TGCCCCTGTATCACTCCTGCAGAATTAATATATGTCTATAAATAACGCCTTCTTGTTATCTAAAAATAAACACTAATATATTGCTATATAAAAAGTCAGCCGCCTCCTCCTCAATTCCTTATATAAAAAGTCATCCCGCCATCTTGCTCCGCCTGCCCTCCTCATAAGCCCTTATATAAAAAGTCACCCCGCCATCTTCCTCCGCCTACCCTCCTCCTCAATTCCTTATATAAAAAGTCATCCCGCCATCTTGCCCCTCCGGCGCACCTGCCCGTTTTCCTTATATAAAAGTCATGTCTCAAGTCTAAATATAGTCTCTTCTTGTTATCTAAAAATAAACACTAATATATTACTATATAAAAAGTTATCCACCTCCTCCTACCCTCCTCCTCAATTCCTTATATAAAAAAGTCATCCACCTCCGCCTGCCCTCCTCCTCAATTCCTTATATAAAAAGTCATCACCCTCCGCCTGATGCTCCACCTGCACATTTTCCCTATATAAAAAGTCACCCCACCTAATGCTCCACCTGCACACTGAGTATTTTCTTATATACAAAGTCATCCCGCCATCTTGCTCCACCTGCACACTGAGTATTTCCTTATATAAAAAGTCATCACTCCTGATGCTCCACCTGCACACTGAGTATTTCCTTATATAAAAAGTCATCCCACCTGATGCTCCACCTGCGTAATGAGTATTTCTTTATATAAAAAGTCATCCCGCCATCTTGCTCCGCCTGCCCTCCTCATAAGCCCTTATATAAAAAGTCACCCCGCCATCTTCCTCCGCCTACCCTCCTCCTCAATTCCTTATATAAAAAGTCATCCCGCCATCTTGCCCCTCCAGCGCACCTGCCCGTTTTCCTTATATAAAAAGTCATGCTCCTCTTCAGTCTAAATATACCCTCTTCTTGTTATCTCAAGTCCGCCATCTTGCCACATTTTCCTATATAAAAAGTCATCACCCTCCGCCTGATGCTCCACCTGCACATTTTCCTTATATAAAAAGTCATCCCGCCTGATGCTCCACCTGCACACTGAGTATTTTCTTATATAAAAAGTCATCACCCTCCGCCTGATGCTCCACCTGCACACTGAGTATTTTCTTATATACAAAGTCATCCCGCCTGCTGCTCCACCTGCACATTTTCCTTATATAAAATGTCATCACCCTCCGCCTGATGCTCCACCTGCACATTTTCCTTATATAAAAAGTCATCCCGCCTGATGCTCCACCTGCACAATGAGTATTTCCTTATGCTCCACCTGCACACTGAGTATTTCCTTATATAAAAAGTCATGTACCAACACCTGCTGCTCCACCTCAATCCCTTATATAAAATGTCATCACCCGCCGCCTGATGCTCCACCTGCACACTGAGTATTTCCTTATATAAAAAGTCACCCCACCATCTTGCCCCTGCACATTTTCCCTATATAAAAAGTCATGCGCCGCCGCCTGAAACGCCGCCGCCTGAAATCGATCGAGTATTTTGCTATATAAAAGTCATGCACCGCCGCCTCTCCTCCACCTCAATTCCTTATATAAAAGTCATCCCGCCCTCTTGTTATCTCCCCCTTGTTATCTCAAGTCCGCCATCTTGCCCCATATACCCTCTTCTTGTTATCTCAAGTCCGCCATCTTGCCCCATATAACCTCCCCTTGTTAGCTCAAGTCCGCCATCTTGCCCCAAATAACCTCCCCTTGTTAGCTCAAGTCCGCCATCTTGTCCCTCCTCTTCTTGTTATATAAAAATACCTCTAAAAATAACCTCCCCTTGTTAGCTCAAGTCCGCCATCTTGCGCCTGCAGATTGCGCTTATATAAAAGTCACGCGCCTGCAGAATTTTTGCTATATAAAAGTCACGCGCCTGCAGCGCGCCTGCAGCGCGCCTGCAGAATAATACCTGTTTTGCGCATACACTACTACTGACATCTCCAAACAGTTTTTCGTGGAGAGAAGTGAGTGTTGCCATATGCAATGCTACTTCGTTTATTGCTGTATGTTGGGCTGGACTGCAGCAGATGTTCGGCTGTCATGGGGCAGGTGCCGCGATCTGTTGTACCAATCCTGTACTTGTAGTATAGAGTTACCTGTTGTGTCCAGTTCGTAAGCGGAAAATGATGACATGGTCTCGCCTAACCAATGATTAATATACGATGTTATGCAAACTGATAGACATCACATATATGTGGTACAAATTTATAAATGCTCCATGGTACACATCGCTCTCATATGTACTGGTCAACATACACTGCTGTGCATTTTTTTTTAAAAATAAAGTATCCCGTTCAACCCTTGATGGGTTATAATTAGGGCATATGGTGTACTAATTGAAGAAAATAAAGTCAGATTTCCAGTATCCAAATATAGTACCTTCTCTACCCCCCCCAAAACCCCCCCCCCCCCCCCCCCCCCCCCCCCCCCCAATCAGTGCAAAAAGAGTAAATCAAGACTAAATTTGTGTGAATGTTTTTGTGTGTAACCTCCCCTTTCCAAGAAAAAAAAAACAAACAACAAAAAAAACGAATAAAAAAACAAACAAAAAACTAAAATGAAGTCTCTCATAACTGCCCTGTTGTTAACAAGGTGAAAAGGGATGAGAAAGCCCGAGGGAGTCCGAGATTACATCAGATCCACCAATTATCTGCCATCAGCCATACAAGCACGCCATCAGACTACCCCTTTTCCTCACACCATCATTGATCCTTATACATTAATTTTAGTACTTGTCATATGCTGTTTTGCCAGGAAAAGTATTAAACTGAAGCATCCTTGAGAGATTAAAATAGTCCATGGACAAGCAACTGAGAGATGAACAAGCAGGTTTTCGACAAAACAGATCCTGTACAGAACAGATAGCCACATTGAGAATAATAATTGAACAAAGTCTGGAATGGAATTCACAGCTATACATCGGAATCGTGGACTATGAAAAGGCATTTGACAGTGTAGACAGAGAATCACTTTGGAAATTGATGAGGCATTATGGAGTTCCCATGAAGATCATTAACTTAATAAGGAAGACCTATGAAGACATGACATACAGAGTTCTTCATGAAGGACAGCTTACAGAACCGTTTAGGATTAGAACGGGAGTCAGACAGGGATGCCTCTTGTGTCCATTTCTTTTCTTACTAGCAATAGATTGAGTTATGAAAACATCGACACCACACAACAGAAATGGAATCCAGTGGAATCTGACTAAACAGCTTGATGATCTGGATTTTGTAGATAACTTGGCTCTTCTGTACCATAACCATAATCAGATGCAAGAGAAAATGAAAATTCTCGATGAGAGGTCACTACAAGTGGGCCTGAAAATACACAGGGAATAGACAAAGATTAGGAGAGTAAAAGAAAGAAATGATAACAAGGTTGAACTTGAAGAAACACCACTAAAGGATGTAGAATCGTACACATATCTTGGCAGTAATATAGACAGAGTTGGAGGGACAGACAATGATATCAAAATAAGAATACAAAATGCAAGAGGAGATTTCATTGCATTGGGGATACTATGGAGAACAAGAGAAATCAAGTTCAACACCAAAATAAGAATCTTCAACTCAAATGTCAAGTCAATCCTATTGTATGGCTCTGAGACATGGAGAGCAACAAACAACAACCAAAAAGCTACAGACTTTTATAAACGGGTGCTTTCGTAGAATAGAAGGACTGAAATGGTATGACCAAGTCACAAATGTGGAATTGATGACGAGAACCAGACAAGTGCCAGTGGAACAAGAGTTGAGAAGAAGAAGCTGGCGATGGATAGGACACACATTGAGGAGACCTGTTGATAGCATTACAAGGCAGTCCTTGTTCTGGAATCCACAGGAAAAGAGAGGCAGAGATAGACCAAAAACACATGGAGAAGAGAACTGGATACAGAGGTGAAAATGATGAGGAAAACATGGAAAGAACTTGAGAGGATGGCGCAGGACAGGAAGACTTGGCATGTGTTTGTTGAAGGCCTATGCTCCTCGAGGAGCTAAAGGGTATTGATTGATTGATATATGCTGTTTTACTATTTTGTGCAATTATCTAGGTCTATCTATTCTCAACACCTGTTCCACAGTTATGGATGAATTGCATGACTGTAAATAATCTAATATTGGTTTTCTCCATTGTTCATACTTCCTACATTTTAATAGGAAATGCTCTATTTTGTTTTTTTCTAGACACTCTGCACAGTAAGATTCTTCTTTTCTAAGATAGCAAATTCCTAGTTGCAGTCTAAGAAGTTTCTTAATGCTAGGAATTTTTAGTTCTCTAGATACCTGACACGTTCTTGTTGGAGCCTTGAACAATTTATATGCATGTCTGTACACAAGAATATCTCCACTATAATAATGCAAATTGATAGCTTTCCAAAATGAATTGGAAGAATTGTCAATTACTAACATGCCACAACACCTAAATCCACATCACATTAAGAATGAAAAAGTGAATGCACAGTGGAATAAAAGCCCAGTATCATGGTGGACAATAAAATGTACAGAAATACACAAACAAAGAAAACAAGCTCTTCACAGGTACAGAAAACATAGAACAGAAAAGAATCTAGAAGAATTTTAAAACAACAAGAAATGAATCTTAAAAAATAAAACTCAAAGCAGAAGAGAATCACTGGAAACAATTCTGTCAAACCTTAAACTCCAAAACACAATCTATTACAGATGTGTGGAATAAATTATAGGCTATAAAAGGCAGAACTGGACAAATGATAATACCAACTATAAAAAAACCAAGAAAGAGCATATACTTTTATAAGTTTATAAACTAATAAAACGGTATTGAGTCAGTTTTACAAATAACAGTTCACATGAGACAAGGGACGTTTCGGGTTTTACCCTTCGTCAGCCACAAACAGGTGACAAAGACAAAAATTACATATAGGTACTACAAAACTATACGGTGATGAGAAACATACAACAAATGGGCGATACAAGCAGATGGAAAAAGTAAACAATAACAATACCAGAAAACCGTAAAATCTAAAAGAAATACTGAAACAAGAAAGTAAATAATCCAACGAAACGAAAAAAAGAAGAATAAACAAAACTGTGGAACTAGTTAAAGTTAGCTTAGCTCGATGCAAAGAATCCGTGGAAGAAAGCGGTAGTCTCTTGTCATATATAAGAGCATATACTGACTATCTAAAGCAAATGTATTGGTCAGATACTACCATAATGTTTGTTCCATGAAAAAGCTAGGTCAGAATCAAAGCACTAGAAGAAAAAAAACTCATTACAAAACTCAGTGAAAAAGTAACAGAGAATACAGAAGAGTTATCATATTTAATGCATATGTTACAATGGAGGAAGTGGAAAATGTAATAAAGGAAAAGACAAATACAGCACCTGGACATGATATCTTGAGCTATGAAATACTGAAACATATACCAATGAGTACCTTAGGAATTGTAACAACTCTGTTTAATAAAATTTGGAATTTGAAGAAAAGACATGGAAAGTGGCAGTAGTTATTCCAATACTAATACCAGAAAAGGATGAACAAGATGCTAGCTCATACATGTCGTAGATTTTCGATAGGAGTATTAAGACTTGGGTTTGGTCCCTTCTGAATAGCTTGAAATGAGTGAGAGTCCCAGTGTGAATTAGTAAAGCAATAGAATTTCCACACAGGTGAGATGATAGACTGTGGTATAGAGGCTGTCGCTGAAAGCGAAAAGAATTCTTCTCTCTCTCTCCTATCCTCTACGACGGCTTTTACAGAGTCCGACAGTCTAAACCCTATATATATATATTACATATAATTCTATCTACTCACGGGCACGCACATACACGTGACGACAGTTAAACACACAGACTTGGAAAATCTATAACAATGATTATACAGATAATTGGGATCGAGCTGACCAACGCACTGATTTTTTTGTTCAAGAGAGATATTTTAATTATCATATCAAAATTTCTCACAACACAAAAAAATACATAAAGGAAGCATACACATAGACATAAAAAATCAAATGAATTTCTACCAGGATGATAGACCCGTTATGATATTACCTCTAGGTTTAGCCCACAGCCCCGTTATGAGACAGATGATGGCCCAAAGAGTTATAGATACATAGAGTTGAGTCTAAGAGGTTTCTTTCTTTCTCGTAAATGTATGAACAGAGTTGGATAATCTGATTTAGCCTAAGAAAAAAAGAAACTCTAGCATTTGTAACAAGTTCTGCAGATTAAAAAAAATTTAAGACAGCAAATGTGTGACAATGATACACCAGTAACATAACACTGAGACCTGTGTACTCTCATTCATCCAGCTATGGCCTTTCTCTCACATATATACTCACAACTTTGCTCGTTGCCTCTGGGAACATAATAATTCTAGGACCTTCGCACAGACCCGAAAAATGCAGTCAGCGACCAAGAAACCCCCAGTTCCAAAAGACGTACTGAACTCTCTGTCTCAGGGAACCGATTCCTTGGGTGTTCTAATTTTTCTCGAATGTCTGATTAAGTCACATAAAATTTGTCCAGGCACGAAAGTTAGCAGAGCACAATGTCATTAGCTTTGGATTCTAGGATTTAAGGAATGTCAGATCGGTGTCTTCTTTCAGGCAGGTACTATATTTGGTCACCACAATACTAGTCACAATCTCTGTCGGAATGTTAATGTTTTTCCCTGTAATATTTTCGCCGCCAGGCAGCATGTACATTTAAATTTGTGGAGCAATATGAACTGGCTCAAAAGCCCAATATATATTTCTAGTCTTTAGAAACGTTAGTGGGATTGCTATTACTGTCTCTCTCTGATGGCATATGCACTGTCAGATCCAGTGTTACTTGAAACAAAAAAACCCACGTGGTTAAAGATAGGAACTGTCTATGCTTCACACAAATATGTCTCTTTACTAAACGCTGGCAAGTTGGGTACCACCGTTTCACTATATAAAAGAAAGAACACATATCAAATAATTTACATATATGTAGGCCCTACTCAATATAACTTACATTTTAATAGCAAGCCTACAGCTTGACTTATTATTTAAACTTCCCATAAAATAAGTTATATAAAATCAATCATCAGGAATTAGGAATATTTGCGCATTCCGTCAATATTCACTGATGTCGCATCTAGCATTATAAGTTAGTTTTAGAAAAATATGATCTCGACTGATTATTTAGCAGTAAATTAACTTCATTATAGCTACATTATGGTTTAATGCTAGAAATATAATTTATTCTGCTTTCCACTGAAACGCGTCACTATAAAATAATACAGACTATATAGATTAAGCACTCTGTTCAAAAGAACTAGTTTAAAATGAAATCGGCGATTTAACACTTAATCACTTCACAAAATTCTAGAGAACTACTATATAATATTTACCTCAAACACAGCACTACAGGATATCGCACAATTAAGAATTTTACGCTTATATTTATGGAAGTCTAGAAGTTCGACAAATTGTCGCAACAAACTAAGAAACTTCGCTTATACAGCTCTACTCTTCGCGAACCACCTGTCTACTGCGAATTATTGAGACAAGAATGAAAATAAAGTTTCAAACGTGGTTTAATATCTATGAAACGGACAAAGAATCCCACTGTTTCGAAACCACGAAACAGCGCCCGTCTCTCCCCTTCTCTAACACCCTACGTCAGCTTCCCTCATGTCGTAACAGCCATCAGTGCGATTACGCACCTGCGTTAACAAACTGACCGGGAAAAGCGCGTGTCAGTTGCAAATCTCATACAACCGTCTGAAACTGCGACTATAAGGTGTAAATATTCGCTCCTACTTAAGCGTTCGGCCGATCCAACTCGTTGTTGACCGGTAAAAATGCAGACGGATGTCTGCTCTCTCCTAGCATTCTCACGCGTTTACGTCGAGAATCTAACTCAGGAGTGTCGTGTCATCTGAAGGTGCAGACCCAAGTCGGCTCGATGCCTGAGATGGACTGCTACTAAATCGCACTTCACGTCTGACTGACATCTATGTAATAAAATTACTAGTCAGTATGAGAAAGAAAAACGATGATGGGAAAGAAATGTATTTTTCGCAACGAGTGATGCGAAAAATTACAGGAAAAACAAGTACGGAAAGATAATAAAATAAAAGGATGCGGGTGAGAGAATAGGAAGAAGATGTAGGCAATTTAATGATCAAAACCCACGTGACAGGACGTCCCCCCTTAAGATATGGAAGCACTCCATGTCTACGTTATGGAATTAAATTTCCTATAACCGTAGCTTCGGGGTGTCTGTCTTCTTCCTTCTCATCTTCCCCCTCCATCTCTCTCCAATTCCTACTCAAGTCTACTCCCCAAAGTTTCCTTCCTCTGGAATGTCTCCCATGCGCGCTTGAAAGAGCGTCGCCGCTTCTGACATTTTTGAAAGATTTCTTGTGATAGCGGTGGAATATCCCTGCCACTATCATCATCTTCGTCAGCTCTGGCGATCGTCAGGAGATGGTCGGAGGTTGGCACTGGTCTTTCCAAGTATCTCTTTAAGAGATTTAAATGGAAAACCTTCTCCTTTCCTTGAATAGAGATCTGGTAGTTAGCCTTAGAAATCTTTTTCAGGACGGTAAACGGCCCTTGCCATCCGATCTTCAGTTGGTTGTTCTCGGTAGGGAGTAACACCAAAACTTTCTCTCCTGCTTCCAGTTCTCTCTCTTTCGCGACTTTCCTGTATCGGTTAGCGTGCTTTGTGCGAGCTCGCTTAAAGTTAGTCGTTGCTAGGTCCCACCCTAGTTTCAACCTTTCCTTTAAAACTGACACATATTTACTGGCTGAGACAACTGTCTCATCCGCCTTCTCGTCTGTCAGAGACTGAAGTAAGGCTTCAAGCGGGCCCTTAATGGGTCTGCCGAATAAGAGTGTAGCTGGCGGAAATCCTGTGGAAGTATGAGGAGATTCTCTGTAGCCAAATAAAGCTCCAGGAATACAAAGATCCCAATCTTCAGGTTTCACTTGTGCCAGTTTACTTAGCATCATGTTGAGGTTTCCATTAGCACGTTCCACGAGCCCATTTCCGGCCGGAGTATATGGCTTAGTGTGGATGTGCTGGGTCCTCAAGATCTTAACGATCTCATCCATCAACAGGTTTCGGTATGGGGATCCGTTATCCGTCAACACTTGTTGAGGGAATCCCAACCGAGTGAAAATCTGCACGAGGGCTTCTGCGACATGCTTTGCATCTGCGCATGTTAGCGGGATAGCTTCTGCCCATAAAGTGCATGTATCGACTAAGGTCAGGATGAACCTGTTCCTTCTTTTAGTCCTGTCGAAAGGCCCTAAAATGTCGATCACAACCCGTTCGAATGGTGTTCCCATTATTGGCATTTCACCCATGTGGACTGGGGGTGTCCGTTGCTTGGGTGGTACACGTTGGCACTGGGCACAGGATTTGACGTACCTGATAATATCAGTGTTTACTCCTGGCCACCAATAATGAGTGGTTATACGTTGGTTTGTGGCGTTCTGTCTGTCGTGGTTGAGTTAGAGTGTAGAGTATTTGTCGAGTTGGACAACAGTAGTGAAATCGACAAGGGATAGTGGACGGACAGAGCTATAGATTACACACACAGAAAGGTGTAAATAGGAGATGGACTTGAGACAACCTGGAAGAAGATTTACCAAAATGATCTCTCTCTCCAAGCCTCAACTCACTTATGTCTGTCTAAGCACCTCCTGCTCTCTCTCTTTTCTCTTATCATACATAGAGATTATAGTAAAGAGCTAAACAAGTTAATTATGGATGAAAAGGGTCGGGAACAGCGCATTAATAAATGTGTAAACTTTATTAAAGAAGAAAAGCATGGAATTAATGCATATCATCATACACAGCATAAATTACATCAATAATCAAAATATTCATCAATAGTCATAAATAATCATCAATAACCACCAATAATGCAAATACACACCCACAAACACACACCACCAACACTCATAAAAACCTGTAGAACGCGGAGAAAATAACTAAGCTGTTCGACAGAGGGTCCGTTTTCGGGGACCAAAGGCGCTAGCTCCAGAAAAGTGTCTTACCGATAAATATCCTTCAAGATGACTGAAGTGAAATACCGAACTTTCCTTGTCGGGCTAAACGTTGGTGACCCTTAATTGCGCGAGGGAACACTGGAAGACGTTGTTTATCTCCTGCTGACCAAATACGAACTGAGCGACAGCCTGTCTGTTGTTTTTCGTGGGACCAAATGTTAGCTCCAGAAAAGAGTATTACTTGTAGATCCTTCGTGAGGGACTAGCCTACAAAACTTTCCTTGTTGGTGCTAGATGTTGGTGGCTGCTACTCGCGAGAGGGGGCTGGAACTCTGTCCATAGATGGCTGCTCATACGTGCGAGGTTTAAAGTATCCAGAAAAATACACCAGGAGAAGTCACTTGAGGACAAAGAGTCCCAGGCGCGCTTATCCGGCGCAAGGCTCCGCTTGGCTGTAAATCCTGTTTAAACTGGTTTGGCTGTGGTTTGCTGAGTGCCCCGTTTAGGCACAAAAAAGGCGGGTGATATGGAATTCTGCTATAGGCGTGCTGAGCGGGTTTGATATTCTGGAAGCCGCAATGCTCTGGCTGGTAATCCAATAGGCGAGTAGAGAACTACTACTGCGTTTGGCGATTCCAGATTTTGCGTTGGCTCCGTTGCACTGCGTGAGCTTAACTTGGCGTTGACAAAAAGGGGTTTTGATTCAGGAACGGGGTTGACGATTCGTTGCTAGATGTATACAGAAACCCTCTAGATCGAAGAGTATATGACTTTCTTCGCCTGACTGAAGTCTGCTCTAGCGATTCGGTCTCCCTGAAACTGAGACCCAAAAAGAGACACCCTTTTACTTCAAGCAAATAATAAATCACACTAACTTTATACAGAAAGTTTCGCTCCACTATGGGATTAAATTTATTGTAGTTATTGCTATGATAGTTTAGGGCTGTCTTTAACCATGTCTCCTGTTCCTTAAAAATATCAATTATCAACACGCGCCCGCATAGGCTTAATATCTTTTGCACCCCCAGGTACCTGTCAGTAAATGTTCTGACAGCAAAAATCTACTCCTCTTCTCCCAATCTCAACATACAGGAAACCTAACCTGTAGTTACAGTTAAATGAATATGCTTATTCATCTTACAACATTAAATGAATTTACATAAACAGATTACAGCATTTGACATTACACAAATAAATCGTATGTCCCCTTTGGAAAATATATTAGCATTCCACAAAATGAGTACAAAGAAAATGCAATGTTCTTGCTATAATAATACAGTTGTGGCTAGATCATAAGATATAATTATATCTATGCCTGGTGACTGCTTTCAGTGAAAGTTATAGACTAGTGTCTAGCCACACAAGTAAGCATAAAATGATCCTCCCTTGCCACTAGAAATATCTATCAAAAGGAATAAGTGACTATCTCCTATAATCCAGAGTTATTACCTGCATCTCACTATTCAGTTTTAAAGTGAACAATCCACACCTGACATTATCTTACAGAAATGACAGTTAATTTTGCTGACTCTTAACCCAATGGTAAGCATTCGTGGACTGATTCTACGCCTAATATCTGTTATTGTAAGTTTAACATTTAACCCATGATAAACCGTAACAGTTTAAGCACCACTTAATAGGCCGTAGACAGCGCTACCTTATCACTGAATAAATTACTAGGAGAAGTCCTCAGAAATAAATTCACTTTCCTAACAGATATATATAAAAGCTAACATGAATCTAATATAATAATTATAAGATATGTCAACTCACCCCGAAAAATGACTAGAACATAGGCAAACACATTCTAGTACTGTGTTAAAGTTTGCCTTATCTCATGATGGTCATCTACGGGCCAGGAAATTTACGAATGTCTTTGTCTATTAAAACCAGTCTACTCTTATAGATCACAAGGGACGCTCCCCCCGGACACCTGGCCTGCATATTTCTACAGAAGTTCGGCGAAAGACGTAATCTAGAGTAAGACAAAAGAAATCGTGCGAAAGTTCCCCAGGTAGAGAAATGCATAACATTATGCTCTATCTTGTCTAAGGGGCAAAAACCCAAAGACTGACCGCGGGTTTGTCTCCCCCTGTTTCCAGGATGCATAATATTATGATCCGAAGCAGCGTTCTGGAAGCCAAACACAGGGACCCTTTCGCTCGTGATCAAAGGCTTTAAACGTAAGAGATATTCCCCTGGTCAGACCAGGTGCGGCTTAGATAATATTATCGTTCGCTGACCGCTACAGGCCGGAACGTAACCAAACCTCGGGTGGGGTTTGAGAAGGTGAAAAAGTTTGGCCACGAAGGTAGAAAATGAAAGAAAAAGAAAATACAAAATGACGAGGAAAACCAGGACATTTAAAAAGTAATCAAATTATGGACAAGATGGTAAAATACATTATCGGTCACGTGACAAGTGCCCCCACCCCCCCCCCCCCCCCCCCCCCCTTTTAAAGTTCGAGGAATACGGACAAAAATGACAGTAATTTATCTTTTCCATCGATGTCCGTTACATGTCGTAAGACCCTTCTATAATCATACCCAAATTCGTATCCAATTTCTGTCAGTACTGTATGACTAGCTCCGAGTTCATTTCTTTTCTTCCCTCTGTCTAATAGACGTTCAGCGAATGGGATTTTGCGAGGCCAGTCGGCGCTGACGCCCTTCGTTTCCGTGTGAACCTGACCTTGCTTCCACCAATTTCGCTGTGCCTGTTTATGGTCCGGAAAATTATCCGCACCTGTTGTGGTTTTCGGCCCTGCCTGAACTCACTGGCCACTGCGTAGATAATCCGCCTGTTATGTGCAGTGTAATCATTGATGGGCTCAGGCTGCTTATGTATATATTTACCTGTCACGGGCGTGGCCTTGAATAACCCTTTATAGCTGCCGTCTATCGCGATATTTCGCGCGCGTGTAACCCTAGTTGGTAAATAAAGCCGTTCGTTGGCCGAAGAAATGCTAGCATTTTTCTTCTGCCTCTCCACACCTACTCCCCTGTTTCGGTGGGAGCATTGATCAATCTTCAGACCTGTGCCGTCTAAAGGTGGATCTGGAGCTTTCCTTGCCTTGCCAGTCACAACTCTGGCTTGGTCAACGGAAATGATCAAGTTGCTCGGTAATGGCCTGGCGGAGGCGACTACTTTGCTGTCCATCAGTGGGGTTGCGACCACTGGAATAATGCGATTTGAATGAGAGAACTCAGCTGCCTGAAGCAGAGAGTAATCGATCGCATTCTGGGGTTCTACTAAATCATAACAGATCTCCGTAGCTTCTATCCGTAGAGAAAGATAGGTAATATCTGCGAGTTGCAGAGTTTGTTGAGTCGCTTTACCATTACTAGCATGACGTGAGCCAAGGCTCTCAACAATGGCTCCTTGTACAGTAGTAAGGCAGCTTTTCTCACTGTCTTCTGCCCTGAGAAGTGTGAGAGACTCAAATGGAATACCAGGGATCCCTTCGCCTGGAACCCTGTGTCCACCATAAACGTCAACTTTGCCCTCCCCTGAGGAAGTTACTGGCGTCAGTTGAACTTTGTCCTGCAATGCGAGATCCACTTCCTGGTTGACAGGCCCCGCAGACTGCATGCAAAGGACTGGACGGTTTGAGATCCCGTTAGATCGCGAAGTGCCCGAGAAAAAACTCTCGGTGTGTTTTTCCAAAGTTCCTTGGAACGGTTTGGAAAGTTTAAACCTTTTAGCAGGCGACTTATTCTTGCACCTTTTAAGCTCAGGGTGATAAGAGGAGCGGCGCCTCCATTCTACGATCGTTGAGTTGGAGGGATGCGCCTCTGCATATGGTTTTTCGCTGTCCGGCCGGGAATCTTGCGAAATATAACGTGATAGGGTGTGGCTCCCTTTTCTCGACGTCACGTGTCGGTTAGGTGCTGCTCGGTCTGGAGCGTGAGAGGCTCGGGGTTCGCCGCTTGCCAGACGGGAACAATCCGTATTACAATGCTTGTTAGCACCTCTCTCACCTTTGTGCAGTTTCCATGCCTGGGAACGTTGCGTAATTTTCCCCGTGGCCTTAGGTCTGCTATCCCGACGTAAATTCTTTCCTTGTTTGGGCTTCGGATCCAAGTCCAAAGGAAAGTCAATTTTCTGGAGTTGGGGTTCGGTTTTAGCAGGCAAGTTTTCTTTCATGGGCGCAAGGTTTGCAGGGGCGTTGACCGTTAAGGGCACAGTAGAAGGGGAAGTAGAGTGACTACATTTAGTATCTGTTTCCACCCTCCGAATTTGGCTATCCAGTTCATTCATTCTGATTTGGTGTAGCCTGTCCCTTTCTTGGCTTTCTCTGTCCCTTTCTTGGCGCTCTATTTCCCATTGCTTGTCCCGTTCTTGTTGCTCCATTTCCAATTGCTTGTCCCGTTCTTGTCTTTGCTTTTCCCTTTGCTTCTCATCTTCTATCACTTCTTCTACATACTGTCGGGTGAATGCTTCACTCTCCCCAGTTTGTTTACAGTTACAGGACCATGCCAAGATTAAACGGCTGTCAAACCAATTGTCTACCTCGTATTGATCCTGCAGGCTTACTGCAAATTCTAGAAAGGGCTGGATTTCGCTATCCTTGTACTCCATGTACTTAGCTACCTCGAGGGCAATCCTATGCACTTTATCTAGATCGGCCATTATATCAGGGTGAGCAAACACTATAGAAGAATAAAACCTAGAGATCTTAGTTACCTAGTCCACTAGGTGCTGATTAACTTAATAATCAATAAAATCTAGGCTAGCCTGGGAACTTTAAAAACAAGAAAGTTTGTAGCTACTCTGATCGACAAGCAAAAACCCCAAAAAACTCCAAAAAAATGTAAGTGATGTAAAACTTATTACTATCACTTCACCCCAGTTCTGTCAGTACTAAGCTATTGAGAGGATTGGTTACTATCATCCGAATGAACACCCTCCCTTGGTACAAATGCAAGCTAGTAACTGACTATCTGTAGCTTCTTATCTCAGATTAAAGAGCTACTCCTGAAAAAAAATATTAACCCTTAAAATTTTTTTTTCTGACTTTTACAACAATAGTCGTCAGATTTGTCAACCAAAAAACTCAGCAGTGATACCATCAACCTTTACCAGCTGTCTCATGTGTAGCATGAACAATAAATGTAACTAAATATTTATGATTGCTGTGGAGAAAAAACGCTGTTCCGACTTCCACCCAAAAGAAATAGTTCGATATGTCTAGGGGAAAGAAATTCCTATAATCTGCCGAACACTAAACTCTAAGAATCAAGATAGAATCTTGTGAGAGATTCATCCTCGGATCGAGCACATATTAAATGTCGTACTAGATGGGTTCTAGAATCCGGACGAGCCCCATTAATTGTCGTGGTTGAGTTAAAGTGTAGAGTATTTGTCGAGTTGGACAATAGTAGTGAAATCGACAAGGGATAGTGGACTGACAGAGTTATAGATTACACACACAGAAAGGTGTAAATAGGAGATGGACTTGAGACAACCTGGAAGAAGATTTACCAAAATGATCTCTCTCTCCAAGCCTCAACTCACTTTTCACTGTCTAAGCATCTCCTGCTCTCTCTCTTTTCTCTTATCATACATAGAGATTATAGTAAAGAGCTAAACAAGTTAATTATGGATGAAAAGGGTCGGGAACAGCGCATTAATAAATGTGTAAACTTTATTAAAGAAGAAAAAGCATGGAATTAATGCATATCATCATACACAGCATAAATTACATCAATAATCAAATATTCATCAATAGTCATCAATAATCATATACACCACAATAATGCAAATACACACCCACAAACACACACACCACCAACACTCATAAAACCTGTAGAACACGGAGAAAATAACTAAGCTGTCCGACAGAGGGTCCGCTTTCGGGGACCAAAGGCGCTAGCTCCAGGAAGTGTCTTACCGATAAATATCCTTCAAGATGACTGAAGTGAAATACCGAACTTTCCTTGTCGGGCTAAACGTTGGTGACCCCTAATTGCGCGAGGGAACACTGGAAGACGTTGTTTATCTCCTGCTGACCAACTGAATGAACTTAGCGACAGCCTGTCCGCTTTCGGGGACCAATGGAATAGCTCCAGTAAGTGGTTTTTTCGTATATATCCGCCATCGGTGATGGAATTAACCTGAATAAAATCCTTTGTTGGGCTCTATCGTTGGTGACTGCTACTCGCGAGAGGGGGCTGGAACTCTGTCCATAGATGGCTGCTCATACGTGCGAGGTTTTAAGTATCCAGAAAAATACACCAGAAGAAGTCACTTGAGGACAAAGAGTCCCAGGCGCGCTTATCCGGCGCTAGGCTCTGCTTGGCTGTAAATCCTGTTTAAACTGGTTTGGCTGTGGTTTGCTGAGTGCCCCGTTTAGGCACAAAAAAGGCGGGTGATATGGAATTCTGCTATAGGCATGCTGAGCGGGTTTGATATTCTGGAAGCCGCAATGCTCTGGCTGGTAATCCAATAGGCGAGTAGAGAACTACTACTGCGTTTGGCGATTCCAGATTTTGCGTTGGCTCCGTTGCACTGCGTGAGCTTAACTTGGCGTTGACAAAAAGGGGTTTTGATTCAGGAACGGGGTTGACGATTCGTTGCTAGATGTATACAGAAACCCTCTAGATCGAAGAGTATATGACTTTCTTCGCCTGACTGAAGTCTGCTCTAGCGATTCGGTCTCCCTGAAACTGAGACCCAAAAAGAGACACCCTTTTACTTCAAGCAAATAATAAATCACACTAACTTTATACAGAAAGTTTCGCTCCACTATGGGATTAAATTTATTGTAGTTATTGCTATGATAGTTTAGGGCTGTCTTTAACCATGTCTCCTGTTCCTTAAAAATATCAATTATCAACACGCGCCCGCATAGGCTTAATATCTTTTGCACACCCATGTAACTGTCATTAAATGTTCTGACAGCAAAAATCTCCTCCTCTTCTCCCAATCTCAACATACAGGAAACCTAACCTGTAGTTACAGTTAAAAGAATATGCTTATTCATCTTACAACATTAAATGAATTTACATAAACAGATTACAGCATTTGACATTACACAAATAAATCGTATGTCCCCTTTGGAAAATATATTAGCATTCCACAAAATGAGTACAAAGAAAATGCAATGTTCTTGCTATAATAATACAGTTGTGGCTAGATCATAAGATATAATTATATCTATGCCTGGTGACTGCTTTCAGTGAAAGTTATAGACTAGTGCCTAGCCACACAAGTAAGCATAAAATGATCCTCCCTTGCCACTAGAAATATCTATCAAAAGGAATAAGTGACTATCTCCTATAATCCAGAGTTATTACCTGCATCTCACTATTCAGTTTTAAAGTGAACAATCCACACCTGACATTATCTTACAGAAATGACAGTTAATTTTGCTGACTCTTAACCCAATGGTAAGCATTCGTGGACTGATTCTACGCCTAATATCTGTTATTGTAAGTTTAACATTTAACCCATGATAAACCGTAACAGTTTAAGCACCACTTAATAGGCCGTAGACAGCGCTACCTTATCACTGAACTAAATTACTAGGAGAAGTCCTCAGAAATAAATTCACTTTCCTAACAGATATATATAAAAGCTAACATGAATCTAATATAATAATTATAAGATATGTCAACTCACCCCAAAAATGACTAGAACATATGCAAACACATTCTAGTATTGTGTTAAAGTTTGCCTTATCTCATGATGGTCATCTACGGACCAGGAAAATTTACGAATGTCTTTGTCTATTAAAACCAGTCTACTCTTATAGATCACAAGGGACGCTCCCCCCGGACACCTGGCCTGCATATTTCTACAGAAGTTCGGCGAAAGACGTAATCTAGAGTAAGACAAAAGAAATCGTGCGAAAGTTCCCCAGGTAGAGAAATGCATAACATTATGCTCTATCTTGTCTAAGGGGCAAAAACCCAAAGACTGACCGCGGGTTTGTCTCCCCCTGTTTCCAGGATGCATAATATTATGATCCGAAGCAGCGTTCTGGAAGCCAAACACAGGGACCCTTTCGCTCGTGATCAAAGGCTTTAAACGTAAGAGATATTCCCCTGGTCAGACCAGGTGCGGCTTAGATAATATTATCGTTCGCTGACCGCTACAGGCCGGAACGTAACCAAACCTCGGGTGGGGTTTGAGAAGGTGAAAAAGTTTGGCCACGAAGGTAGAAAATGAAAGAAAAAGAAAATACAAAATGACGAGGAAAACCAGGACATTTAAAAAGTAATCAAATTATGGACAAGATGGTAAAATAGATTATCGGTCACGTGACAAGTGCCCCCCCCCCCCCCCTTTTAAAGTTCGAGGAATACGGACAAAAATGACAGTAATTTATCTTTTCCATCGATGTCCGTTACATGTCGTAAGAACCTTCTATAATCATAACCAAAATCGTATCCAATTTCTGTCAGTACTGTATGACTAGCTCCGAGTTCATTTCTTTTCTTCCCTCTGTCTAATAGACGTTCAGCGAATGGGATTTTGCGAGGCCAGTCGGCGCTGACGCCCTTCGTTTCCGTGTGAACCTGATCTTGCTTCCGCAATTCGCTGTGCCTGTTTATGGTCCGGAAAATTATCCGCACCTGTTGTGGTTTTCGGCCCTGCCTGAACTCACTGGCCACTGCGTAGATAATCCGCCTGTTATGTGCAGTGTAATCATTGATGGGCTCAGGCTGCTTATGTATATTTTTACCTGTCACGGGCGTGGCCTTGAATAACCCTCTATAGCTGCAGTCTTTCGGGATTTTTCGCGCGCGTGTAACCCTAGTTGGTAAATAAAGCCGTTCGTTGGCCGAAGAAATGCTAGCATTTTTCTTCTGCCTCTCCACACCTACTCCCCTGTTTCGGTGGGAGCATTGATCAATCTTCAGACCTGTGCCGTCTAAAGGTGGATCTGGAGCTTTCCTTGCCTTGCCAGTCACAACTCTGGCTTGGTCAACGGAAATGATCAAGTTGCTCGGTAATGGCCTGGCGGAGGCGACTACTTTGCTGTCCATCAGTGGGGTTGCGACCACTGGAATAATGCGATTTGAATGAGAGAACTCAGCTGCCTGAAGCAGAGAGTAATCGATCGCATTCTGGGGTTCTACTAAATCATAACAGATCTCCGTAGCTTCTATCCGTAGAGAAAGATAGGTAATATCTGCGAGTTGCAGAGTTTGTTGAGTCGCTTTACCATTACTAGCATGACGTGAGCCAAGGCTCTCAACAATGGCTCCTTGTACAGTAGTAAGGCAGCTTTTCTCACTGTCTTCTGCCCTGAGAAGTGTGAGAGACTCAAATGGAATACCAGGGATCCCTTCGCCTGGAACCCTGTGTCCACCATAAACGTCAACTTTGCCCTCCCCTGAGGAAGTTACTGGCGTCAGTTGAACTTTGTCCTGCAATGCGAGATCCACTTCCTGGTTGACAGGCCCCGCAGACTGCATGCAAAGGACTGGACGGTTTGAGATCCCGTTAGATCGCGAAGTGCCCGAGAAAAAACTCTCGGTGTGTTTTTCCAAAGTTCCTTGGAACGGTTTGGAAAGTTTTAACCCTTTTAGCAGGCGACTTATTCTTGCACCTTTTAAGCTCAGGGTGATAAGAGGAGCGGCGCCTCCATTCTACGATCGTTGAGTTGGAGGGATGCGCCTCTGCATATGGTTTTTTCGCTGTCCGGCCGGGAATCTTGCGAAATATAACGTGATAGGGTGTGGCTCCCTTTTCTCGACGTCACGTGTCGGTTA
Source organism: Oreohelix idahoensis (assembly GCA_024509875.1). NCBI lineage: Eukaryota > Metazoa > Mollusca > Gastropoda > Stylommatophora > Oreohelicidae > Oreohelix > Oreohelix idahoensis. Next base: position 704,681 of record JAMPIV010003033.1, read on the forward strand.
GGTGCTGCTCGGTCTGGAGCGTGAGAGGCTCGGGGTTCGCCGCTTGCCAGACGGGAACAATCCGTATTACAATGCTTGTTAGCACCTCTCTCACCTTGTGCAGTTTCCATGCCTGGGAACGTTGCGTAATTTTCCCCGTGGCCTTAGGTCTGCTATCCCGACGTAAATTCTTTCCTTGTTTGGGCTTCGGATCCAAGTCCAAAGGAAAGTCAATTTTCTGGAGTTGGGGTTCGGTTTTAGCAGGCAAGTTTTCTTTCATGGGCGCAAGGTTTGCAGGGGCGTTGACCGTTAAGGGCACAGTAGAAGGGGAAGTAGAGTGACTACATTTAGTATCTGTTTCCACCCTCCGAATTTGGCTATCCAGTTCATTCATTCTGATTTGGTGTAGCCTGTCCCTTTCTTGGCTTTCTCTGTCCGTTCTTGTTGCTCCATTTCCAATTGCTTGTCCCGTTCTTGTCTTTGCTTTTCCCTTTGCTTCTCATCTTCTATCACTTCTTCTACATACTGTCGGGTGAATGCTTCACTCTCCCCAGTTTGTTTACAGGACCATGCCAAGATTAAACGGCTGTCAAACCAATTGTCTACCTCGTATTGATCCTGCAGGCTTACTGCAAATTCTAGAAAGGGCTGGATTTCGCTATCCTTGTACTCCATGTACTTAGCTACCTCGAGGGCAATCCTATGCACTTTATCTAGATCGGCCATTATATCAGGGTGAGCAAACACTATAGAAGAATAGAACCTAGAGATCTTAGTTACCTAGTCCACTAGGTGCTGATTAACTTAATAATCAATAAAATCTAGGCTAGCCTGGGAACTTTAAAAAACAAGAAAGTTTGTAGCTACTCTGATCGACAAGCAAAAACCCCAAAAAACTCCAAAAAATGTAAGTGATGTAAAACTTATTACTATCACTTCACCCCAGTTCTGTCAGTACTAAGCTATTGAGAGGATTGGTTACTATCATCCGAATGAACACCCTCCCTTGGTACAAATGCAAGCTAGTAACTGACTATCTGTAGCTTCTTATCTCAGATTAAAGAGCTACTCCTGAAAAAAATATTAACCCTTAAAAAAATTTTTTTTCTGACTTTTACAACAATAGTCGTCAGATTTGTCAACCAAAAACTCAGCAGTGATACCATCAACCTTTACCAGCTGTCTCATGTGTAGCATGAACAATAAATGTAACTAAATATTTATGATTGCTGTGGAGAAAAAACGCTGTTCCGACTTCCACCCAAAAGAAATAGTTCGATATGTCTAGGGGAAAGAAATTCCTATAATCTGCCGAACACTAAACTCTAAGAATCAAGATAGAATCTTGTGAGAGATTCATCCTCGCATCGAGCACATATTAAATGTCGTACTAGATGGGTTCTAGAATCCCGGACGAGCCCCATTAATTTGTCGTGGTTGAGTTAGAGTGTAGTGTAGAGTATTTGTCGAGTTGGACAATAGTAGTGAAATCGACAAGGGATAGTGGACTGACAGAGTTATAGATTACACACACAGAAAGGTGTAAATAGGAGATGGACTTGAGACAACCTGGAAGAAGATTTACCAAAATGATCTCTCTCTCTCCAAGCCTCAACTCACTTTTACTGTCTAAGCATCTCCTGCTCTCTCTCTTTTCTCTTATCATACATAGAGATTATAGTAAAGAGCTAAACAAGTTAATTATGGATGAAAAGGGTCGGGAACAGCGCATTAATAAATGTGTAAACTTTATTAAAGAAGAAAAGCATGGAATTAATGCATATCATCATACACAGCATAAATTACATCAATAATCAAATATTCATCAATAGTCATCATCAATAATCATCAATACACCAACAATAATGCAAATACACACCCACAAACACACACACCACCAACAATCATAAAAACCTGTGGAACACGGAGAAAATAACTAAGCTGTCCGACAGAGGGTCCGCTTTCGGGGACCAAAGGCGCTAGCTCCATCATAAAGAAAAGTGTCTTACCGATAAATATCCTTCAAGCTGACTGAAGTGAAATACCGAACTATCCTTGTCGAGCTCAGCGATGGTGACCCCTACTTGCGCGAGGTCACACTGGGATACGTTGATTACCTCCTGCTGACCACCTGAATGAACTTAGCGACAGCCTGTCTGTTGTTTTTTCGGGGACCAATGGAATAGCTCCAGTAAGTGGTTTTTTCGTAGATCCGCCATCGGTGATGGAATTAACCTGAATAAAACTTTCCTTGTTAGGCTGCTATCGTTGGTGACTCCCCTACTACTGGCGAGAGGGGGCTGGAACTCTGTCCATAGATGGCTGCTCATACGTGCGAGGTTTTAAGTATCCAGAAAAATACACCAGAAGAAGTCACTTGAGGACAAAGAGTCCCAGGCGCGCTTATCCGGCGCTAGGCTCTGCTTGGCTGTAAATCCTGTTTAAACTGGTTTGGCTGTGGTTTGCTGAGTGCCCCGTTTAGGCACAAAAAAGGCGGGTGATATGGAATTCTGCTATAGGCATGCTGAGCGGGTTTGATATTCTGGAAGCCGCAATGCTCTGGCTGGTAATCCAATAGGCGAGTAGAGAACTACTACTGCGTTTGGCGATTCCAGATTTTGCGTTGGCTCCGTTGCACTGCGTGAGCTTAACTTGGCGTTGACAAAAAGGGGTTTTGATTCAGGAACGGGGTTGACGATTCGTTGCTAGATGTATTCAGAAACCCTCTAGATCGAAGAGTATATTTTCTTCGCCTGACTGAAGTCTGCTCTAGCGATTCGGTCTCCCTGAAACTGAGACCCAAAAAGAGACACCCTTTTACTTCAAGCAAATAATAAATCACACTAACTTTATACAGAAAGTTTCGCTCCACTATGGGATTAAATTTATTGTAGTTATTGCTATGATAGTTTAGGGCTGTCTTTAACCATGTCTCCTGTTCCTTAAAAATATCAATTATCAACACGCGCCCGCATAGGCTTAATATCTTTTGTACCCCCATGTAACTGTCATTAAATGTTCTGACAGCAACAATCTACTCCTCTTCTCCCAATCTCAACATACAGGAAACCTAACCTGTAGTTACAGTTAAAAGAATATGCTTATTCATCTTACAACATTAAATGAATTTACATAAACAGATTACAGCATTTGACATTACACAAATAAATCGTATGTCCCCTTTGGAAAAAATATATTAGCATTCCACAAAATGAGTACAAAGAAAATGCAATGTTCTTGCTATAATAATACAGTTGTGGCTAGATCATAAGATATAATTATATCTATGCCTGGTGACTGCTTTCAGTGAAAGTTATAGACTAGTGCCTAGCCACACAAGTAAGCATAAAATGATCCTCCCTTGCCACTAGAAATATCTATCAAAAGGAATAAGTGACTATCTCCTATAATCCAGAGTTATTACCTGCATCTCACTATTCAGTTTTAAAGTGAACAATCCACACCTGACATTATCTTACAGAAATGACAGTTAATTTTTGCTGACTCTTAACCCAATGGTAAGCATTCGTGGACTGATTCTACGCCTAATATCTGTTATTGTAAGTTTAACATTTAACCCATGATAAACCGTAACAGTTTAAGCACCACTTAATAGGCCGTAGACAGCGCTACCTTATCACTGAACTAAATTACTAGGAGAAGTCCTCAGAAATAAATTCACTTTCCTAACAGATATATATATATATATAAAAGCTAACATGAATCTAATATAATAATTATAAGATATGTCAACTCACCCCGAAAAATGACTAGAACATAGGCAAACACATTCTAGTATTGTGTTAAAGTTTGCCTTATCTCATGATGGTCATCTACGGGCCAGGAAAATTTACGAATGTCTTTGTCTATTAAAACCAGTCTACTCTTATAGATCACAAGGGACGCTCCCCCCGGACACCTGGCCTGCATATTTCTACAGAAGTTCGGCGAAAGACGTAATCTAGAGTAAGACAAAAGAAATCGTGCGAAAGTTCCCCAGGTAGAGAAATGCATAACATTATGCTCTATCTTGTCTAGGGGCAAAAACCCAAAGACTGACCGCGGGTTTGTCTCCCCCTGTTTCCAGGATGCATAATATTATGATCCGAAGCAGCGTTCTGGAGCCAAACACAGGGACCCTTTCGCTCGTGATCAAAGGCTTTAAACGTAAGAGATATTCCCCTGGTCAGACCAGGTGCGGCTTAGATAATATTATCGTTCGCTGACCGCTACAGGCCGGAACGTAACCAAACCTCGGGTGGGGTTTGAGAAGGTGAAAAAGTTTGGCCACGAAGGTAGAAAATGAAAGAAAAAGAAAATACAAAATGACGAGGAAAACCAGGACATTTAAAAAGTAATCAAATTATGGACAAGATGGTAAAATAGATTATCGGTCACGTGACAAGTGCCCGCCGTCGCCCCCCCCCCCCCCCCCCTTTTAAAGTTCGAGGAATACGGACAAAAATGACAGTAATTTATCTTTTCCATCGATGTCCGTTACATGTCGTAAGAACCTTCTATTATAATCATAACCAAAATCGTATCCAATTTCTGTCAGTACTGTATGACTAGCTCCGAGTTCATTTCTTTTCTTCCCTCTGTCTAATAGACGTTCAGCGAATGGGATTTTGCGAGGCCAGTCGGCGCTGACGCCCTTCGTTTCCGTGTGAACCTGACCTTGCTTCCGCAATTCGCTGTGCCTGTTTATGGTCCGGAAAATTATCCGCACCTGTTGTGGTTTTCGGCCCTGCCTGAACTCACTGGCCACTGCGTAGATAATCCGCCTGTTATGTGCAGTGTAATCATTGATGGGCTCAGGCTGCTTATGTATATTTTTACCTGTCACGGGCGTGGCCTTGAATAACCCTCTATAGCTGCAGTCTATCGGGACTTTTCGCGCGCGTGTAACCCTAGTTGGTAAATAAAGCCGTTCGTTGGCCGAAGAAATGCTAGCATTTTTTCTTCTGCCTCTCCACACCTACTCCCCTGTTTCGGTGGGAGCATTGATCAATCTTCAGACCTGTGCCGTCTAAAGGTGGATCTGGAGCTTTCCTTGCCTTGCCAGTCACAACTCTGGCTTGGTCAACGGAAATGATCAAGTTGCTCGGTAATGGCCTGGCGGAGGCGACTACTTTGCTGTCCATCAGTGGGGTTGCGACCACTGGAATAATGCGATTTGAATGAGAGAACTCAGCTGCCTGAAGCAGAGAGTAATCGATCGCATTCTGGGGTTCTACTAAATCATAACAGATCTCCGTAGCTTCTATCCGTAGAGAAAGATAGGTAATATCTGCGAGTTGCAGAGTTTGTTGAGTCGCTTTACCGGTACTAGCATGACGTGAGCCAAGGCTCTCAACAATGGCTCCTTGTACAGTAGTAAGGCAGCTTTTCTCACTGTCTTCTGCCCTGAGAAGTGTGAGAGACTCAAATGGAATACCAGGGATCCCTTCGCCTGGAACCCTGTGTCCACCATAAACGTCAACTTTGCCCTCCCCTGAGGAAGTTACTGGCGTCAGTTGAACTTTGTCCTGCAATGCGAGATCCACTTCCTGGTTGACAGGCCCCGCAGACTGCATGCAAAGGACTGGACGGTTTGAGATCCCGTTAGATCGCGAAGTGCCCGAGAAAAAACTCTCGGTGTGTGTTTTTCCAAAGTTCCTTGGAACGGTTTGGAAAGTTTAACCCTTTTAGCAGGCGACTTATTCTTGCACCTTTTAAGCTCAGGGTGATAAGAGGAGCGGCGCCTCCATTCTACGATCGTTGAGTTGGAGGGATGCGCCTCTGCATATGGTTTTTCGCTGTCCGGCCGGGAATCTTGCGAAATATAACGTGATAGGGTGTGGCTCCCTTTTCTCGACGTCACGTGTCGGTTAGGTGCTGCTCGGTCTGGAGCGTGAGAGGCTCGGGGTTCGCCGCTTGCCAGACGGGAACAATCCGTATTACAATGCTTGTTAGCACCTCTCTCACCTTTGTGCAGTTTCCATGCCTGGGAACGTTGCGTAATTTTCCCCGTGGCCTTAGGTCTGCTATCCCGACGTAAATTCTTTCCTTGTTTGGGCTTCGGATCCAAGTCCAAAGGAAAGTCAATTTTCTGGAGTTGGGGTTCGGTTTTAGCAGGCAAGTTTTCTTTCATGGGCGCAAGGTTTGCAGGGGCGTTGACCGTTAAGGGCACAGTAGAAGGGGAAGTAGGGTGACTACATTTAGTATCTTTTTCCACCCTCCGAATTTGGCTATCCAGTTCATTCATTCTGATTTGGTGTAGCCTTTCCCATTCTTGGCTTTCTCTGTCCCTTTCTTGGCGCTCTATTTCCAATTGCTTGTCCCGTTCTTGTTGCTCCATTTCCGATTGCTTGTCCCGTTCTTGTCTTTGCTTTTCCCTTTGCTTCTCATCTTCTATCACTTCTTCTACATACTGTCGGGTGAATGCTTCACTCTCCCCAGTTTGTTTACAGGACCATGCCAAGATTAAACGGCTGTCAAACCAATTGTCTACCTCGTATTGATCCTGCAGGCTTACTGCAAATTCTAGAAAGGGCTGGATTTCGCTATCCTTGTACTCCATGTACTTAGCTACCTCGAGGGCAATCCTATGCACTTTATCTAGATCGGCCATTATATCAGGGTGAGCAAACACTATAGAAGAATGAACCTAGAGATCTTAGTTACCTAGTCCACTAGGTGCTGATTAACTTAATAATCAATAAAATCTAGGCTAGCCTGGGAACTTTAAAAACAAGAAAGTTTGTAGCTACTCTGATTGCGACAAGCAAAAACCCCAAAAAACTCCAAAAAAATGTAAGTGATGTAAAACTTATTACTATCACTTCACCCCAGTTCTGTCAGTACTAAGCTATTGAGAGGATTGGTTACTATCATCCGAATGAACACCCTCCCTTGGTACAGATGCAAGCTAGTAACTGACTATCTGTAGCTTCTTATCTCAGATTAAAGAGCTACTCCTGAAAAAAATATTAACCCTTAAAAAAAATGTTTTTTCTGACTTTTACAACAATAGTCGTCAGATTTGTCAACCAAAAACTCAGCAGTGATACCATCAACCTTTACCAGCTGTCTCATGTGTAGCATGAACAATAAATGTAACTTAATATTTATGATTGCTGTGGAGAAAAACGCTGTTCCGACTTCCACCCAAAAGAAATAGTTCGATATGTCTAGGGGAAAGAAATTCCTATAATCTGCCGAACACTAAACTCTAAGAATCAAGATAGAATCTTGTGAGAGATTCATCCTCGGATCGAGCACATATTAAATGTCGTACTAGATGGGTTCTAGAATCTCGGACGGGCTCCCATTTGTCGTGGTTGAGTTAGAGTGTAGAGTATTTGTCGAGTTGGACAACAGTAGTGAAATCGACAAGGGATAGTGGACTGACAGAGTTATAGATTACACACACAGAAAGGTGTAAATAGGAGATGGACTTGAGACAACCTGGAAGAAGATTTACCAAAATGATCTCTCTCTCCAAGCCTCAACTCACTTAGGTCTGTCTAAGCACCTCCTGCTCTCTCTCTTTTCTCTTATCATACATAGAGATTATAGTAAAGAGCTAAACAAGTTAATTATGGATGAAAAGGGTCGGGAACAGCGCATTAATAAATGTGTAAACTTTATTAAAGAAGAAAAGCATGGAATTAATGCATATCATCATACACAGCATAAATTACATCAATAATCAAAATATTCATCAATAGTCATAAATAATCATCAATAACCACCAATAATGCAAATACACACCCACAAACACACACCACCAACACTCATAAAAACCTGTAGAACGCGGAGAAAATAACTAAGCTGTCCGACAGAGGGTCCGTTTTCGGGGACCAAAGGCGCTAGCTCCAGAAAAGTGTCTTACCGATAAATATCCTTCAAGATGACTGAAGTGAAATACCGAACTTTCCTTGTCGGGCTAAACGTTGGTGACCCTTAATTGCGCGAGGGAACACTGGAAGACGTTGTTTATCTCCTGCTGACCAAATACGAACTGAGCGACAGCCTGTCTGTTGTTTTTCGTGGGACCAAATGTTAGCTCCAGAAAAGAGTTTTTTGTAGATCCTTCGTGAGGGACTAGCCTACAAAACTTTCCTTGTTGGTGCTAGATCGTTGGTGGCTCCCCCCTACTCGCGAGAGGGGGCTGGAACTCTGTCCATAGATGGCTGTTTAGACGTGCAAGGTTTTAAGTATCCAGAAAAAATACACCAGAAGAAGGCGCATGAGGACAAAGAGACCCAGGCGCGCTTATCCGGCGCTAGGCTCTGCTTGGCTGTAAATCCTGTTTAAACTGGTTTGGCTGTGGTTTGCTGAGTGCCCCGTTTAGGCACAAAAAAGGCGGGTGATATGGAATTCTGCTATAGGCATGCTGAGCGGGTTTGATATTCTGGAAGCCGCAATGCTCTGGCTGGTAATCCAATAGGCGAGTAGAGAACCACTACTGCGTTTGGCGATTCCAGATTTTGCGTTGGCTCCGTTGCACTGCGTGAGCTTAACTTGGCGTTGACAAAAAGGGGTTTTGATTCAGGAACGGGGTTGACGATTCGTTGCTAGATGTATACAGAAACCCTCTAGATCGAAGAGTATATGACTTTCTTCGCCTGACTGAAGTCTGCTCTAGCGATTCGGTCTCCCTGAAACTGAGACCCAAAAAGAGACACCCTTTTACTTCAAGCAAATAATAAATCACACTAACTTTATACAGAAAGTTTCGCTCCACTATGGGATTAAATTTATTGTAGTTATTGCTATGATAGTTTAGGGCTGTCTTTAACCATGTCTCCTGTTCCTTAAAAATATCAATTATCAACACGCGCCCGCATAGGCTTAATATCTTTTGCACCCCCAGGTACCTGTCATTAAATGTTCTGACAGCAAAACTCTACTCCTCTTCTCCCAATCTCAACATACAGGAAACCTAACCTGTAGTTACAGTTAAATGAATATGCTTATTCATCTTACAACATTAAATGAATTTACATAAACAGATTACAGCATTTGACATTACACAAATAAATCGTATGTCCCCTTTGGAAAATATATTAGCATTCCACAAAATGAGTACAAAGAAAATGCAATGTTCTTGCTATAATAATACAGTTGTGGCTAGATCATAAGATATAATTATATCTATGCCTGGTGACTGCTTTCGGGGAAAGTTATAGACTAGTGTCTAGCCACACAAGTAAGCATAAAATGATCCTCCCTTGCCACTAGAAATATCTATCAAAAGGAATAAGTGACTATCTCCTATAATCCAGAGTTATTACCTGCATCTCACTATTCAGTTTTAAAGTGAACAATCCACACCTGACATTATCTTACAGAAATGACAGTTAATTTTGCTGACTCTTAACCCAATGGTAAGCATTCGTGGACTGATTCTACGCCTAATATCTGCTATTGTAAGTTTAACATTTAACCCATGATAAACCGTAACAGTTTAAGCACCACTTAATAGGCCGTAGACAGCGCTACCTTATCACTGAATAAATTACTAGGAGAAGTCCTACGAAATAAATTCACTTTCCTAACAGATATATAAAAGCTAACATGAATCTAATATAATAATTATAAGATATGTCAACTCACCCCGAAAAATGCCAAGAAATAGGCGAAAAACATTTAGTTCTGTGTTAATGTTTGCCTTATTTCCCTAATGGTCTATCTCGGGCCAGGAAATTCACGAATGTCTTTGTCTATTAAAACCAGTCTACTCTTATAGATCACAAGGGACGCTCCCCCCGGACACCTGGCCTGCATATTTCTACAGAAGTTCGGCGAAAGACGTAATCTAGAGTAAGACAAAAGAAATCGTGCGAAAGTTCCCCAGGTAGAGAAATGCATAACATTATGCTCTATCTTGTCTAGGGGCAAAAACCCAAAGACTGACCGCGGGTTTGTCTCCCCCTGTTTCCAGGATGCATAATATTATGATCCGAAGCAGCGTTCTGGAAGCCAAACACAGGGACCCTTTCGCTCGATCAAAGGCTTAGCGCGTAAGAGATATTCCCCTGGTCAGACCAGGTGCGGCTTAGATAATATTATCGTTCGCTGACCGCTACAGGCCGGAACGTAACCAAACCTCGGGTGGGGTTTGAGAAGGTGAAAAAGTTTGGCCACGAAGGTAGAAAATGAAAGAAAAAGAAAATACAAAATGACGAGGAAAACCAGGACATTTAAAAAGTAATCAAATTATGGACAAGATGGTAAAATACATTATCGGTCACGTGACACTGTCCCATATGTCCGCTGAAGGGAAGAGAGTGCCCCATTTCTAGGATTTGGCTTCTGTACTGTTTCGGTACTAGGAGCTGGTTGTAACCTTGGTCAGGCTTGCCCGTTCTCCGATAAAGTACGCCATCCTTAGAAAAAATGTCCCCGTGCTGTTTGGGTTCCTTAGCCATGGGCAGTTTCCTAAAGCAGGGTGCCAAAGTAGGGTCCTTGTATTGCGCTTCTTTAAGTTCCATAGGTAACAAATTAGGCGCAGGCTCCCGTTCCTTCTTGGTTTGCCCTCTTGTAGTTACTGCTGCCACAATCGGCTCTTCCGGTTTCCCAATACACACGTATCTCCCGCTAAGTATGACTGGGTAGATGGGATCATCCATAACAGCCGCTTTGATCACACCTCTGACGAAATCAGAGTGGATCTCCACCAATGCGATGGGAAGCGCTGTAGGTGCATCACTCTTACGAACTCCACAAAGTTGGACGGTCTCTGCTGTCTCTTGACCGGGTTTGACCAGGTTTCTGGCAACAATGCAATCATAAGAAAGCCCCGTGTCAAATAAGCAAGAAGTTTGAGAACCGTTCAAAGTAACAGTACCTCGCGTTGAGGGTCTATCCCCAGCAGGTTGGGAATCACTGTCAATAATTCCGCCTTGCGAGACTGTCAATAAGCATCCGATGCGTTTAGGCTCGGTGTGCTCGGTCTGATCATATGTCCCGTGCTCAGGGGTTCTCCCTTTGCCACCTTGACCTTTCTGGCCCCGCTGCCATGAAGGGCGGTCGGGTTGATCAGACTGTTTGGGGTGGTTGGGTTACTTGTTCTTGTAGAACTTGGATTTTTCCGGAGGGGGGTTTTGAGGTCCAGTTTCTCTGTGGTTATTTTGGTTAGAAGCCTGAGAAGATTGCTCTAGGTTATGTTTTCGAAAATGCTCCTCTGTCGGTTTCCGCTTAGTGGCCGGTAGTTCAGCCAGCGCATTTTGATAACGCTCAGACTTCTGTAAGATGTCTTCAAGTTTTTCTGCTCCCTGCTCAGCTAGAAATCTCCGGGTATCTGCAGACAATGTGTTCTTTATTTGTTCTGTTAAAACAAATTCCTCAAGACCTTCATAGGTAGAGGGGAGCTGTGAAAGCTCAAGGCACTTTGTTAGATATCCCTTTAGACGAGATGAGAACTGGTGAAAAGTTTCAGAATTCTCTTTCCGGCTGTTGCGAAACAGTTGCAAAAATTTGCGAGCGTTCATTTCAAAGCGCTCCAGTAACGCTTTCTTCAACAGATCATAGTTGTCTTGTTGGCTGCTTTCCAGTTTGGCGTAAACATCATACGCAGAACTTTTCAAAGCCTGGGAAAGCTTCATGTTCCAACGCGACCTCTCTAAACCGTACAGAGTTGCAATTTTCTCAAATTTCTCTAGCCATGTGTCAATCTTCTCATTGGGACAAGGGAAAGATTCTAGCGGAAAAGACATAGCAGAAAGATGAGTAGATTGAGTGTTAGAAGGATCAGTTAAGGAGGAATGAGGAGAAGACTCTCCATTGCTGGAGGTAGAGGCAGCACCACGGCTTTGGAACTCTAGAGTCTTAAGCGCCAGTTCGTGTTGTCTCTCCTTCTCTCGTTCCTCATGCTGTCTCTCCTTCTCTCTTTCGTTCGCCCTGCGAATTTCCATTTCTTCCTCAATCTTCTTCTGTTGTAATAGACGGTCTTCCGCTTCTTTCCTCTCCGCTGCTTTTTCCTTCTGCTCCGCATCATATCTCTCAAGTTCGTCCCTGACGAAAGCTTTCGCTTCGTCGCCGTCCAGTCCCTCTTCCATTGCTTCCTGTCTGAGCATTTGTCTCAGCTTCGCCCTTTCTGCCATAATAAGTCAGTGGCTGAGACTTAGACGAGAAAAAGATAAGGATAAGGGATACACTGGTTCCTACCACTTGCGAGAAAAAAAATACCAAAAATCAAAAGATGATATATTTAACCCTGGGATACCTCCTCCAAAAATAAAAATCTAACTATCGCTGCTATTAATCGGCAATAAAGCACCTAATGCAAAACACGACTACGCCAACTAAATGGTAGTAAAGATTACTTCTGAAAAATAAGTTGCTACCGTGGAAAACAAAATTATTATTGCAAAATTTATTTTAAGGGAAAAAAAATCCCTTAATTTTAATCCACTATAAGTTTCACCCATGAAGACAGTTCGGGTGAGGGAGGCAATTAATCTGGACGAATAGTCCGAAACGCACTCCTTAGCTTTGCTCAAACACCTACCTGCTTCAGAACCCTTGTGAATGTTATACACTCACAAAACTTTACCAGCGTTTAGTATTACAAAATCATTAATTAACATGTATTCCGACAAAATCAACCTGTAAACCAAGTGTATAATGCTTCTTAATGCTGTGGAAAAAAAAAACTTATCAGTTTGTGTGGTCAGCACGCCCGTAAACAGATCGTTAGTCTAGGGGATAAATTATTTTTAAAAGATACAAAACTCACAAGACATCACACTCTTACTCTATATCAGAATAAAGAATCTTAAGTTCAAAATCCAGATAGACGAGTCCACATTTGTCGTACTCGTCTTCCTATTCTAAGTTCAAAAATCCGTCGGGCGAGACCACCTTTAAAGTAGCGCCTTAGGATTTTGGGTTCAATTCCCGGTAACGAGCGACCATTTGTCGTATCGCCTAGGCTTTTGGGTTCAATTCCCGGTAACGAGCGACCATTTGTCGTATCGCCTAGGATTTTGGGTTCAATTCCCGGTAACGAGCGACCATTTGTCGTAGATTTTCGATAGGAGTATTAAGACTTGGGTTTGGTCCCTTCTGAATAGCTTGAAATGAGTGAGAGTCCCAGTGTGAATTAGTAAAGCAATAGAATTTCCACACAGGTGAGATGATAGACTGTGGTATAGAGGCTGTCGCTGAAAGCGAAAAGAATTCTTCTCTCTCTCTCCTATCCTCTACGACGGCTTTTACAGAGTCCGACAGTCTAAACCATATATATATATTACATATAATTCTATCTACTCACGGGCACGCACATACACGTGACGACAGTTAAACACACAGACTTGGAAAATCTATAACAATGATTATACAGATAATTGGGATCGAGCTGACCAACGCACTGATTTTTTTTTGTTCAAGAGAGATATTTTAATTATCATATCAAAATTTCTCACAACACCAAAAAATACATAAAGGAAGCATACACATAGACATAAAAAATCAAATGAATTTCTACCAGGATGATAGACCCGTTATGATATTACCTCTAGGTTTAGCCCACAGCCCCGTTATGAGACAGATGATGGCCCAAAGAGTTATAGATACATAGAGTTGAGTCTAAGAGGTTTCTTTCTTTCTCGTAAATGTATGAACAGAGTTGGATAATCTGATTTAGCCTAAGAAAAAAAAGAAACTCTAGCATTTGTAACAAGTTCTGCAGATTAAAAAAAATTTAAGACAGCAAATGTGTGACAATGATACACCGGTAAAATAACACTCAGACCTGTGTACTCTCATTCATCCAGCCATGGCCCTTCTCTCACATATATACTCACAACTTTGCTCGTTGCCTCTGGGAACATAATAATTCTAGGACCTTCGCACAGACCCGAAAAATGCAGTCAGCGACCAAGAAACCCCCAGTTCCAAAAGACGTACTGAACTCTCTGTCTCAGGGAACCGATTCCTTGGGTGTTCTAATTTTTCTCGAATGTCTGATTAAGTCACATAAAATTTGTCCAGGCACGAAAGTTAGCAGAGCACAATGTCATTAGCTTTGGATTCTAGGATTTAAGGAATGTCAGATCGGTGTCTTCTTTCAGGCAGGTACTATATTTGGTCACCACAATACTGTAATATTTTCGCCGCCAGGCAGCATGTACATTTAAATTTGTGGAGCAATATGAACTGGCTCAAAAGCCCAATATATATTTCTAGTCTTTAGAAACCGTTAGTGGGATTGCTATTACTGTCTCTCTCTGATGGCATATGCACTGTCAGATCCAGTGTTACTTGAAACAAAAAAACCCACGTGGTTAAAGATAGGAACTGTCTATGCTTCACACAAATATGTCTCTTTACTAAACGCTGGCAAGTTGGGTACCACCGTTTCACTATATAAAAGAAAGAACACATATCAAATAATTTACATATATGTAGGCCCTACTCAATATAACTTACATTTTAATAGCAAGCCTACAGCTTGACTTATTATTTAAACTTCCCATAAAATAAGTTATATAAAATCAATCATCAGGAATTAGGAATATTTGCGCATTCCGTCAATATTCACTGATGTCGCATCTAGCATTATAAGTTAGTTTTAGAAAAATATGATCTCGACTGATTATTTAGCAGTAAATTAACTTCATTATAGCTACATTATGGTTTAATGCTAGAAATATAATTTATTCTGCTTTCCACTGAAACGCGTCACTAGAAAATAATACAGACTATATAGATTAAGCACTCTGTTCAAAAGAACTAGTTTTAAAATGAAATAGGCGATTTTAACACTTAATCACTTCACAAAATTCTAGAGAACTACTATATAATATTTACCTCAAACACAGCACTACAGGATATCGCACAATTAAGAATTTTACGCTTATATTTATGGAAGTCTAGAAGTTCGACAAATTGTCGCAACAAACTAAGAAACTTCGCTTATACAGCTCTACTCTTCGCGAACCACCTGTCTACTGCGAATTATTGAGACAAGAATGAAAATAAAGTTTCAAACGTGGTTTAATATCTATGAAACGGACAAAGAATCCCACTGTTTCGAAACCACGAAACAGCGCCCGTCTCTCCCCTTCTCTAACACCCTACGTCAGCTTCCCTCATGTCGTAACAGCCATCAGTGCGATTACGCACCTGCGTTAACAAACTGACCGGGAAAAGCGCGTGTCAGTTGCAAATCTCAGACAACCGTCTGAAACTGCGACTATAAGGTGTAAATATTCGCTCCTACTTAAGCGTTCGACCGATCCAACTCGTTGTTGACCGGTAAAAATGCAGACGGATGTCTGCTCTCTCCTAGCATTCTCACGCGTTTACGTCGAGAATCTAACTCAGGAGTGTCGTGTCATCTGAAGGTGCAGACCCAAGTCGGCTCGATGTCTGAGATGGACTGCAACTAAATCGCACTTCACGTCTGACTGACATCTATGTAATAAAATTACTCGTCAGTATGAGAAAGAAAAACGATGATGGGAAAGAAATGTATTTTTCGCAACGAGTGATGCGAAAAATTACAGGAAAAACAAGTACGGAAAGATAATAAAATAAAAGGATGCGGGTGAGAGAATAGGAAGAAGATGTAGGCAATTTAATGATCAAAACCCACGTGACAATACAGACCCATTTCCTTAACGTCCCATCTAGGTAAAGTATTATAAACCATAATAAATAACAGATTGAAGTTTTATTTGGAAAGGAATAAAATGTACAGCCAGACTCAATCAGGATTTAGAAGGGAGAGATGCACCATTGATCAGATAATCAAATGGAACATGAAATCAAATTAGGATTTCAAAAGAAAGAAAAAACAATGGCAATATTCAAAGATATTGATAGGGCCTATGATGAATGCTGGAGAAAAGGTGCTCTCTTAAAAATCAAAAAGATAGGAATTACAGGTAAAATGTATAGACACTTAGAGAACTGTCTTCAACATTGATTTTTCACAGTACAAATTAATAATGACAAGTCATAATTGTATGAACAACAGAATGTCATTCCTCAAGGATCATTTTTATCCCCTTTAGTTTTTACAATATTGGTAAATGATTTGAATTAAGAATTTATCAAAAATAAATGAAGATATCAAAGATAATTTGACACAGTTCGCAGATGATGTTGCTATAAGGAGATCTGGGAAAAATCTATCAATATTATATAATAATCTTCAAAAACAAATAAATAAAATACGTAAATGGATGAATAAATGAGGATTTCATTTAAGTGCAAAGAAGATGTAGCAGCGATCTACAGTAAAGGTAGGATTATTAAAAATAAGATAATTGACATAAACTTACAGGGGCAACAAATTAGCACAGTCCAAACCACACGATAGCTAGGAATGACACTAGACCAACAACTTAACTGGAAAAAACATATAGACAGACTGGTAGAGTCAATATTGAGAACTAACTAACATGCTAAGATATTTGAAAGGTCATGGATGGGGTGCACGCACTACAAAAATGATCATGTTCTATAAATCTTTCATTAGAGGCAAAATTGGTTATGGAAGCATAGTATATGACTCTGCAGCATATAGTCACAAGATTAAATTAGATAGAATGCAGTACCAAGCATTAGGTACAATTGCAGAACTAAGACTAAATTACATGACTAAAATTATGTTGGACAAAGCTCATCCAGCTTTTCCAGCATTTACTAGGTATCATTTAACAACAAATCAGAACACGTTCATGAATACCTGCAGACACCCGACAGGTTGGACATACATGGAAGAACTAGTACACTGGGGTGCCCTAAATGCATCAATTAATGACAGTAGTATATACAGGTTGGTGGTACCACCCTGGGAGCTCAAGAAACCAGATACAGACTACCACTTGGCAGACATAATTACTAAAACAACTGATATGGCAACTATCAAAAACAAAGCTAGGAAAAATATTCAACAAATAACAAAAGACAGTATTACAGTGTACACAGATGGAACTAAAGGAGACGATAACAAATTGGGGATAGGACTTTATGTTCAGGGCCGACCCTAGGAATTTTGCATCCCGTGCAATACCATATCTTGCCGCCCCAGCCCAACCTCAAATTAACGTTTGAAATTTTTAAAACCATTATGTTAAACAAGCTTCAACATTAATTTCATGACCATTAGCTTAACTTTAAATAGTACCATTAATAATAATGTATTGATAAATACTGTATAGTCATAAAATAAACCATTGGCTTTATTAGAGACAATTATATGAAATAAATGTAGTTACATTACTTACATATAGGGGATGCTCTTCTCATGTGGAACGATGAACTGTTGAGTCACAAACACTTAAAGAACTTTCTTCAACATTGATTTTTCACAGTACAAATTAATAATGACAAGTAGTATGTACATGTTATAGTTTTTAGCACTATTTTCACATTATTTGAATTTACATTGTTTGAAGTATGTACTGCTTAAAAAGACACTTTTCTTGCTTTCATATTTGCAAAAGCAGAAATAAGGTCTGCGTAGTCTAATTTTTGACCGATTTCATGTTCAATTGAAATCATGGCAAGTCCTTCCAATCTAGTTTCGACCATTGTTGAGCGTAAATAAGTTTTAATAAGCTTCAGTTTTGAAAAACTACGCTCACCACTTGCTACCGTTACAGGCAAAGTTAGTAATATTCTTAAGGCTATAGCGACATTAGGAGCAATGTTATTTTCAATAATATAACGAAGAACTTCAATTGGCGGTATATTTTCTGGTACTAATTTGGATACTACTTTCAGTTCATCACATAGCTCAATGGCATCAATGTCTCTATTTTCTTGATGTGTTAAAACGCCTTCTAGGTTTTTACATTTGTTTGAGAGCTCATTTTTCGTCTCAGATTTCAATTTATGTATGTTATATAAAAAGGAAAAATGTGAACTGTGATGTTCCAATTGCTCGAACCTTTCTTCAATAGAATTAGCTGCAACATCAATAATAAAAAAGAAAAATTCAATTTTGAATTTAGTTTTGGGATCCAAAATAGGTTCATCTCTTGCTTCATAGTTGTGTTGCTTTTTCTGCCGACGCACTCTCATACATTCAAATAATAATAATAACACTAGTCAACAACCAAAATGTACCAGAAATGAAAATAGCTGATCTTAACTAATTTTGGTGTGCTGAAAACGAAAATGACATTAAAAAATGTTGATTGGCTCTAGTTTTCAAGATATATGCTACTAGTTTATTTAATTACGGTCAATTTATATATATATGAAGCAACTGTTGTGGGCGATTGCATAATTTTTTCTAATGACCAGTAAAAATGTAACGAAGTTGATGATGCAATCCTACCTATGATTACATCACCTTTGTGTATAAATATCTTATCTCTGATAAAATTTTGCCATTAGTTAGTGCATTTGTCCTTATCAAAAGTATCATAGTTAGGAATGCCTAGGACATGTGTGAACAGTGCTAATAATTTCTGTTAAATATGTGGTGAGGTGACATTTGTATCACAAAAACGAAATATAACTAAAGGGATTAAGAAGGCGTACAGTTTGTATTTTGGCTGCAGAATAGGAGATCAAGATAAGACCTGGGTGCCACACATATGCTGCAATACATGTGCAGCACATCTTAAACTGTGGTTGACTGGCAAAATGCAAGCTATGCCTTTTGCAGTCCCAATGATTTGGAGAGAGCCCACTGATCATCTCAACAACTGTTACTTTTGCATGGTCCCTCCAATTGGGAAAGGCATATGAAAGAAGAAAAAATGGACTCTGGAATATCCAAACATCCCCTCTGCAATGCGTCCGGTACCACATGGCGATGACCTACCAGTTCCCAAAGTGTCAGAATCATTTTCAGCTGCTTCCACTAATGAAGAAGAGGACGTTGGTGGTCCTGAACCATCAACCTCAAGCGACCCAGATTTTGAGCAAACTACATCCACTAAACCACACTTAATAACCCAAGGTGAACTGAATGATCTTGTAAGAGATCTGAATTTACCGAAGAACAAGGTGGAGCTTTTGGGTTCCAGATTGCAACAGTGGAATCACTTGGCAGAAGATGTTACAATTTCTGTGTATAAGAACCGCCAGAAGCCGCTTATTACATTCTTTTTCAAAGAGGGTGACCTTTCTGCGTGCCACAAAATTTCTGGTTTAATGGCAGCCCTCAAGATCAATTACATACCGGAAGAGTGGAGGCTTTTCATTGATTCATCCAAGACGAGTCTTAAAGCTGTTTTGTTGAATAATGGTAATGTGTTACCGTCAATTCCAGTTGGTCACGCAGTTCATATGAAAGAAACTTATGAAAACATTAAGCAGCTTTTGAAGTGTATAAACTACGATCATCATCATTGGTCACTTTGCGGTGACTTAAAAGTGGTCGCTCTTTTGCTTGGACTACAGGGTGGATACACCAAGTACTGTTGCTTTCTCTGTGAGTGGGATAGCAGTGCACGAAGTGACCATTACATCAGAAGACATTGGCCAATCAGGCAGTCATTGCAGCCTGGCAGTAAGAACGTTGAGAACCCAGCACTTGTCGACACCAGCAAGATTTTGTTGCCACCCTTGCACATTAAGCTGGGTCTCATGAAAAACTTTGTCAAGGCAATGGAGAAAACAGATGAGGCTTTCAAATACCTCATCAGAAAATTTATTTCCAAGACTGAGTGAAGCTAAAATAAGAGAGGGGGTATTTGTTGGTCCGCAAATTCGAAAACTTCTTCATGATGACGAGTTTCTTTGCGTGTCATGGCAAGGAAAAAGCAGCATGGCTAGCATTTAAGTCAGTGGTGGACAATTTTCTTGGAAACAACAGATCTGATAATTACAATGAAATTGTAGAAAATCTCCTTCTGAAGTATAAGAGTCTTGGCTGCAACATGTCTTTGAAAATTCATTTTCTGGATTTCTTTACGTCAAACTGTGGAGCGGTCAGTGATGAGCATGGTGAATGATTTCACCAGGACATTGCTGCTAATGGAGACAAGGTATCAAGGCAATTGGAGCCCTTCAATGCTTGCTGATTACTGTTGGACTGTGACAAGAGACACCTCATCGATTGACTACAAGAAGCAAGCAAAGAGAGCTCAAACAGCGACTGAATAATGATGAAATGGGTTCAAATGTACCTTTTTAAAACATGATATGTGAACTTTAAATAATGTTTTTATTTTTTCTATCATTTTATGTTGAAATATCAATTAATTGAGTATGTAACCACAATTTTTATAATGCTAAAGTAGAAAGACTAGCTGTTTACCCCAGAGAATTAAACAAGCATACATTATTTGTATTACTGTAATGTAAATTCATCAATTTTTTTAAAAACCAGAGCCAATTGGTGAATTTCATTATGATATTTGAAATCAGCATGTCAAAATCAATAAGAAATGGTATATTTAATTTCTGGTACAAATAACTTTTGAAAATTTTTTAGGCCCAACGTTCTTCCTTCTCTTATTATTGTTCTTCTGAGTGTTTCTTTTGGTCTTCCTTTTTTCCTCTTACCCTAAGGAACCCAAGTGAGCGCCTGTAGTGGTATTCTGTTGTTTTGCATTCGTAGGACATGACCGATATATGACCATCGTCTTTTCCTTATATAGTCGGAGACATATTTCTGCCTAGAGTCTTCTCTTATTTGTTGATTAGTCTTGAATTCTTTCCAACTGATGTTCATGAGTTTTCTAAGACATTTGTTCTCGAATGTATTCAGCTTTTTCTCCAATGATTTTGTTATTTTCCAACTCTCACAACCGTATGTTAACACTGAGATAACATTTGAATTAAACAGACGAAGCTTGGTATGTATATTCAATGATCGTAATTTCCAAATGTTAGATAATCTATTGAAGGCGCTAGCTGCCAAAGCAATTCTAGTATGGATTTCTCTTGTTGTGTCACCATCCTGAGTCATTTTACTGCCTAAATAATTGAAACTTTCAACTTTCTGTAGTTTTTCCTCGTTCAAGATGATATCAAAGGTCTCGTTAGAAAAGTTCATAGCTTTAGTTTTAGAGGCATTTATTTGGAGACCTATTTTAACCGAGAGATGACACAAATTATTTACTGCTTCTTGGGATTGTCTGGGTGTTGAACTTAAGAATGCTAAATCATCTGCGAAATCCAGGTCCCCCAGGAATTTTCCATTTGTCCATTTTATACCTAATTGTTCATTGTGGGTATAGTTTCTCATAACCCAATCAATAGCTATTCCAAAAAGTAGTGGTGACATAATACAGCCTTGTTTCACCCCTGTTTCTGCTGTAAACCATTCTGTATTCCCATTATTTGTTCTTACACATCTTGCATTGTCATATAGCGCTTTGATTATATTCACATATTTTGTTGGAAAACCATAGATTGTAAGTATCTTCCACAATGATGGGCGGTGTAGACTATCACAGGGTTTTTGAAAATCGACGAAGGTGATAATAAGTGGCGATTGCATTTCCACTGATTCTTCTATAATTGTTCTTAGTGTGAATATTTGATCAATACATGATCGTTTCAGCCTGAAACCCGCTTGTTCTTCTCTGATCTTTTCGTCAGCATGCAATTTAAGTCTTTCTAACATCATGCAACATAATAATTTTCCAGGTACTGATAATAGAATACATTCAAACGTTGGTATCAAATCAGGATCAGCTTTAACTTTCTCAGCTAATGTTGTAGCATCAAGAAGAAAATTTTAAAATGATTCATCATTTCTGAGATTCTTAAGGCTTTGGAGAACATTTCTCAAAGTTGTTATGGCACTAGTCAATTCCATTTTTATGCTTTGCAACAGTTTACTAGCAACATTAATTTCGTTTAAAACATAGTGCCATATAACCAGACAACATAAAAATTTTAAATCTCTGAGTTTTAGGGCAAGGGTTTCAGCTTCATGTCTCGCCATTTTGTCTACTGACTCGTCATCAGCAATTTCTATCAATGCATCATAAAATTCCTCAATATAATATCTTAAAGGACGAATGGCCTCGATTCTAGATTCCCAGCGAGTTGTACTTAGTGGCTTGGGCGTTAGAGTTGTAATATGTTTCTTAAGGATTCCCCAACGCAGTGCTGATGCTGAGAAAAACACATACAATTTCTGAACCGTTTCAAAAAATAAAACCCCTTCTCTAGATGACATCGCGGCATCATTGACCACCAAGTTGAGAGAATGAGAACAGCAAGGGATATAAAAAGCTCTCGGGTTCAAGTCCCTAATACATTGTTGAACTCCTGAATGTTTTCCTTTCATATTTGATCCATTGACATACCCCTGGCCACGCATGTTTGCGATTTGAATATCCATGTCTGACAATTTTCTTAGAATGCATTCGGTTAACGTTGAGCCTGTAGTGGGTTCTACAGCAATGAAACCAAGAAAATGCTCATGAATGTTGGTATCATCTGGATTCGTATTAACAAATCTTACAATTAGTGTTAATTGCTCAATGTGACTTACATCGGGAGTACAGTCTGCAACTATGCTATAATATTTAGCTTTCTCCACCATAGAAATTATTTCTTTTTTTTTTATGGTTCCAGAGAGAAGAGCAATCAATTCATTTTGAATGTTTTTCCCAAGGTAATGTTGGGTCGATCCACGAGCTACTCTCATTAAATGTTCACACATAGCACTATCAAATCTGGCAATCAGTTCAACAAGCTTTAAAAAATTTCCATTGTTAGGGTCATATAATTTATCAGATGTTCCACGAAATGGCAAGCATTGTTGGCTCAAGAACTGGACAATAGCAATTAGGCGTTCTATTATGCTCCTCCAGTGTCGAACTTCTTAATTTAATAACTTTTGTTGCACTGAATCAATTGTCTGTACTGATTTAAGCCTGAAACGATAATTCAATCCACTTTGTATGGGACTCCAAGTGGTTTTTAGATTTTTCGTGTTCATTAAGATACACATACAAATGACCCCAATCATTATAGCCATCAGTAGTGAGTGACATTTTATTACAGGAAAACAACTTACAGCAGAAAGAAAAAAAAAAGGAATCTTTTTCTTTTGAATACACTAACCATGATCGATTAATATGTTCTCCATTGCTTAGCTCCCTAGTGTAAAAGTTTAGTGAAAATTTCCGACCATTAGAGCTGCGTGGAAAAACGAACTCATTTTTCAGTCTCTCTCGCAGGCCTTTATTTACAATTTCCAGTCTTTCGGTATCGCTTAAAGAAGGATTCCATCTTGCCGGATCAGTGTACCTCTCAAGTTCATCACTTAATCTGTGGAATTGGAAACTGTCAAATCAGTCTCATTTTCGACATTGTTAGTAATATCTACGTTACTGTGGTCCGAGTTAGAAGTACTTGCCATGAGCTCAGAATCATTTGTTTCAGTACATTTGCTTATTTTCTTCTGTCCTACATCAGCTGTTTCAGTTGTTAGATATTTATGTAAAGCCCCGCTATGTTTTTGAATATCGTGTTCTTTTTTCCAGTTTCCGTTTCCGATATTCGGCACTTGATTGTTTTTTTTCTTTTATCGGAAATTATATCTATTTGAATATTAAAACTGTTTTAATAAACCCTACAATAAACTGTATTATTTAGTAATGAATGGAAGCTGAAACACTGTACTAATTTCCATAAAAGGTTTAAAAAACGTATTTATCACTGTAACACATAGCACACTAACACTGAGCAAAATCAACTTCCTTGAATGCACACTCGAAAACAACTGAAACATTCGAGCCGGCAACATAGAACGGTCGATTAAAAAAATAAATTCCTTATTCCCACGGCAAGTTAATTAATTCCCGTCTCTCGTTCAGCCATACCAGAAGATTTATCGTGGCGGTCTTCAGTTGACCACTGAACACGGAAATATAATCCTCTGGGAACCACTGTGGTTTTGACCAAGCGAATAAATTGTACTGACGTCCCTAAAGAAATACCTTTTAGTGAATTTGTAGGAGAAGATAGCATTAGGATCGTATGGCAGAACTATTAGTGAAGACTTGAAAAACAGCTAAAGAACAGACCGCAGGTGCAAATATTTCGTAGAGAAAACAAACAAAATGTGAAGGAATAGAAAAGTAAGGAATTTTAAAATAATCTAGACGAAACCTTCGAACTCTCCGTGACACCATCCACAGAGGGTTTATTTCAGGAGCTGTTCAGGTTATTCAGTCAAAATCCCGGTCGATGGCACTCTTACAAATGCCTGAGCCCGGGCTTGAACCTTGAACACCTGATTGCTAGCGCAGTCTGGTAACCATTACACCAGCGCGGCTCCCAGGCGGAATATTTTGGCGGGATTGTAAAAATAAGTAAAAATATTTTTTTCCGCCCCCAGAGCTTGCCGCCCCGTGCACATGCACGTGTTGCACCGTCGGTAGAGCCGGCCCTGTTTATGTTCCCATGTAGCAAATGGTGAAAGGATATAGTATAACAAATAATACATCTATTTCCTCAGCAGAGATGGTTGCAATTATGAAAGCTCTGGAAATCTTCTCTAACAACCCTCCTCAAAAACAGACAATATTGACAGACTCATTTTCGGCTGTTCAGGCTATAAGAAACTTACAGGTATGCAGTAAACCTGATATAGCAGAGGAAATATTACTGGCAAATACTTACCTAAGCTAAGGGGTCGGAGTGGCTAAGAGGTATGGCGATTCCCAGTAGAGGGAATATAATTTATGGAAATTTGTTTTTCAGAACCAGTGGTCCTAATGATGTCATACTCCCCCCTGGTCTCCTGGGTAGTGAGATCGGATGCCTAGCCTTCTCGGATAAGGGCGAACAAATAGGAGGTCCCGTGTGCAAGTTGCGCACATTAAAAATTTCACGGCAGTTGGAAATCGTAAAGAGTAGGCCTATCAGGCTGCTGCTCTAGCAAAATTAAAAAATTAGAAACCTACCCACCACAAAGAAATTTATAGAATGTGTGATTCATATATACACAAATTAGGATTCTCGCCGGTGCTACGGAGTTCATGCACCGTGCTGAGATCCTCCTTGTGTGATCTAAAGGAGGAAATCGGAGCACTGATGGCGTTGTCCATGAGCAATGAAAATAGTCCTTCAAACCAAACTTACCTATGCTCCTGAGGATGTTCCGTTCTAATAGCTTGGAAGCAAATAAATGTGGGGTTGAGTAAAACAGAAATCAAAAGCTTAATTAAAAGAATAATAACTGATGGATGGACAGTAGAGTGGGATGGAAGTCTGAAGGGTAAACATCCATACAAATTGTTCAAGGCTCCAACAAGAATGTGTCAGGTATCTAGAGAACTAAAAATTCATAGCAATAAGAAACTTCTTAGACTGCAACGAGGAATGGGCTATTTTAGAATAGAAGAACATTACTGTGCAGAGCGTTTAGAAGAAAAAAATAATATAGTGCATTTCCTATTAAAATGTAGGAGATATGAACAACAGAGAAAACCAATATTAGATTATTCACAGGCATGCTATTCATCCATAACTGTGGAACAGGTGTTGAGAATAGAACCTAGAGAATTGCACAATATAGTAAAACAGTATATAACAAGAACTAAAATTAATATATAAGGATCAATGATAGTATGAGGATAAAGTTTAGTCTGATAGGGTTCTTGTGTGGATGATGGCAGATAATTGGTAGCTGTTGTAAGTTGAATGAGATTATCTGTCCCTTTCTAGCTGTTAGTACCACCTCTCTATTGCCAGTGATTTTATCTCGTCCCATTTTTTTTATGTTAAGCTCCTATGAGCGTAATTCCGGGTTTAGCCATGTCATTTCTTAATCTAGCCGGGCAAACCCCTCCTTCTTACATGTGCATAGGGCGGTATTTGTATTTGGAAATTAAAACTCTTTCATTCTGGTGGCGGCTAAATCTACGCGACCTTTGAGTCACGGGAAAGTTAGACTGGTTGTAGTTTGATAGACACAGACTGTCCCAAATTGGTGATTATCCAAAGGAAAAGGTGTATATACCTTGGAATTGAGTTAACGAGTCAAAGGCAGTCATCTTTGTTTTCTTCTCTTCTTGAAGACTGGGGATTGTCCCCTGCTAGAAATTACTGTATGGTTCATTTGGTTTACTAACCCTTCAGTTTTGTTAATTGTTTTTGTGTGTGTGTGACACGTTAGACAACTCATATCTAGCAAGTTTTTTTTTCTCTATTATGTTGATTTTCATAAATAAATATATACATATATTCATTGCTGTAGAACCCACTACTTGTATGTACTTAGTGGTCAGAATTTACTTTCTATTTCACCTGTCACAATCGACCTACAGGATGCTTATAACAGTGTGAACTTTGAAACATTAATGAAATGTGTAATGGCTTGCGGTGTTAACCCTTGGGTAACAGGAGGGATAGCAGCTGCCGTAACTGAGAGATCAGTGGCATATCGCTTGGGAACATGGACATCAGACCCAATGTGCATTTGCCCGGGACTACCCCGGGGTTCTCCACTATCATAGGTGCTGTTTAATATCTATGTAGCAAAAGTAGCCAACATTCAGCCAACTGGGTTGGAGTGAATATTGATTTTTGCTGATGACATACTCATTTACAGAACTGGCTCTGACCGACAGGAAATGGTTAATAGCATACATGGGACACTACAGGAGGTGTTTAACTGGTGAAGGAAACTGGCTCCAAAGTCAATCCCAACAGGACCTGCATGATGTGGTGCTCCTTAAACAACTCCATGGTGAAGACAGATCTTCCAGATATTAATCTCAATGGACAGAGAATTAAAAGGGAAGAAAGCTGAAATAACTTGGAATTACATTCGATCGCGGTCTATTGTATAAGCACCATGTTGATCACATCATACAGAAATGCAGGAGAGGTCTGGAAGCCCAGAAAATATTGGTCGCAGTGCATCTGGAGCTGAGATTTCTATTTCTTCTTTATCATCAGCTCGTCATATCAGTCATTGAGTATGGGTTGGGAATACTAATGCTGTCAGTAACACAATGTGAATGACTAGAACACATTCAAAATGAAGGGGTGCGTATAGTCCTGGGCTGTACACAATACCCCCAGTGTGACAATGAGGTATATGCTTGGAGTGCTGTCGATTAGATCCAGATATGTGATGGCCCAGGCAAAAGCCTATATGCAAGTAACCACAGACAACGGCACCCCCTGCATGGAAACATAGCTGACATCAAGGGAGCAAGAATAAAGAGGAGGATGTCATGGATGGCACAGGCAGAAACAACGATCAAGCAGGTGACCACAGTTGAAAATATATTCAAAGTGGAAGAGTGGAGCAATTCAGATGAGAACTGGATTAACTACCAGCAAGTCATAATCAGCCTTGGCTGAAAGTGTAGAATAAGGTCGGGGCTTCTCTGCTTGGGTAAAGGCAGAATCATTGCTGAACATGGCAGGGCATACAAGATAACAACTTCCAGCGTGAGAATGGAGGTAGAGACAGCACCTGAAGCCTTAAGGTGGCTAAGTGAAACTTCAGTAACAAAGGCAGTCATTGTGTCAAATTCTCAGTCTATGCTTCGAAAGGTTCAAAATGGTTGGCTAAGGCTTACTTACTTACTTAGTCGTTCCCCATCTACCGGTAAATGTAGAGGTTTGGAAGAGAGAGTGCCAAAAAATATTCTACCGGCTGTCTTCCTCCTGGCCTGGTTCCATTCTAGTCCTCTGTCCTTCAAAGATTGTCTAATGTTGTCCTCCCAACGGACTCTGGGTCATCCTGGAGGTCTGGATCCCTGGCTCTTAGTTTCCCATGCTTGTCGTGGTAGCCGATCTTCTCCCATTCTGCAGACATGGCCAAACCATCTTAGTTGGGATTGTTCTACTTGGGCCTGCAGGGGGTGGGATTTTAGGCCTTGACGTATCGTCTGGTTGCGGACCATGTCTCTTCTTGTTACTTCAACCACCTTCCTAAGATACCTCATTTCTGAGGTTTGGATCTGGCTTTTGTGGGTCGTAGTTATTGCCCATGACTCGCATCCATACGTCAAGACTGGGACATAGGTGGAGTTGTATACAGCCATCTTCGTTTTCTTAACAACTTCTCTCTTGCTGAGGAATCCTCGATTTTTTGGCCTGAAAAAGTCTCCAAGCTGCTGCTTTTCGAATGGCCAACTCTTCTTTGATGCCTCCCTTCCGGTCTATAATAGCTCCGAGGTATTTAAAATGGTCGAACTGCTCCAGGACCTGTTCTCCCAGCTTAATCTGATGCCTTCTTTCTTCTCGTGATATTACCATGGATTTTGTTTTAGAGCTGCTTATGACCATCCCTCTCTTCTCCAGTTCTTCCTTCCAGATTTGCAGGTTGGATTGGAGATGTGCCTCTGATTTAGCAATCAGGGCAACATCATCAGCAAATGCCAGCTCTGAAATACAGACCTGTCTCATCTTCTAGTACCCCACTGAATACTTTCTTGTTCTCTCCTTACATGCCTTGATGACATCGTCCATAAGGAGTATGAAGAGATAAGGTGACTTACGGGCTTTATTTTCTATGTGGGCATATTACTCTTGCTTTGACTTTCTCTTCTGACTGGACTGTCGTTTTACTGCAGTAAAGTTAGTATATTGTCGTAACTGTGGGTTTCTGCAATAATATTAGATTCCGGATATTCAAGCATATTGGTTCTTATTATATGTTTGCCCATTAGTCTGTCATCTAAGTTTCTTGATATCTCTTTGGTGAGTGTGTGTAATCAACCCAATATGGTCGATCAGAACTCTTGAACGAAGAACAGAAGTGCTTAAGTATGCAGCACAAACTTCTGCAACTCACAAGCAATCGACAGGAATGCCTGAATGACGACTTTTGCATTTATTATCCATGCATACAACATCGTATGATAATTGACGACAAAAACATAAGGTTCATATATCACGTAGGCAGTGGCGAACACACTGTACATTAGCCTCAACTGTTTGACCTCCACACGGTCAGGTTAACCGTTACTTTAGCTCATTAACTGTTCAGAGTTGTAATATCTAGCACTGTTAGCTTCTTTAGAATAATTACGCAGTGAACGTATTTCAATAGGTTACCATACCTTTAGCTTCTCTCTTAGGAGCTTTATTATTTATTAAATCTCTGGCTAGTTTCTCATATTTAATTTGGCTGCTCACGCCATCATAGTCTGCCATACTTGAACCTGTTAACCTTAATCTACACACACCGTATAATATTAATTTAGTCTATGCGTTATCCACCGATAAAACGCATACCATATATTCTGGACTCGAACATCCTTATACCTTACATTTACCATTGGCTATTCAAGCCTACACTTATAGCATTTAGTGTGCTAACCACAAATAATCATAAAACACTGCTTTATGCCATAAGGCCACATGTCGACTCTGCGTAACCAAGTCTAACACGTCAGTAAGTAATGTACGCATCGCGTTATGAGACTGACTAGAGGCAATGCTGCATAGTGCGACCATCTCAAATAAAACAAACGGAGATGCTGGCAAAACCATGCAGCAGTCCTCAACAGTGACAGGATATCACCTTGTCTTACACCAGTGGTGGTCCTGAACTCATCTGACTTATGGTTTGCTGTCCTCACATAATTTCTGCAAGATTTGTAGAAGCTGTGTATAGCATGAATCAGAGGTGCTGGAATGTTCTTCCTTGCCAAACAGTCCCAAAGTTTGCTCCAGGGGACCCTCTCAAATGCCTTTTCCAGATCTATGAAACAAAGATGGATCTCGCTTATTCTCAAGGGCCTTTTCACTCAGCTGTCTGAGTGTGAAGATTAGGTCTTGAGTACTTCAGTTTGCTCGGAATCCACACTGGACCTCATCCAATTGTGGCTCAGCAAGGCATCTGAGTCTCTGCTCTAGGACTAAGGCATGAATGGAAAACCTCCATAGAAGCTTTGAATTTACAGGAGCTGGTATGAATCTACTGTCCTAGTCATGCAGGGGTACGCAGTAATGAGAGAGCTGACAGACTAGCATCAAGAGCACCATCAGTGGGGACACTGGATATGGATAAGGAAGAGGTACTAAAAATGATTAATGATCACCTGTTAGAGAATGACACTGCAATAGATGAATCATCAAGGTTAAGACTTTGAATTTGGCATCAAATGTCAGGCTAGCAGAGATGGACGTATGAGAGGATGCATCTGTCATGTTTATAACCAGCGAACTACAGGAACAGTTAGCATTCACACTCTTCAACATATACTGAGGGAGACTACCTATGGGTTTGCCCAGAGTGCAATGATGCCGATTCTGTTCAACAGTAACAATAACAATTCACCTGTCACTTGAATGTTAACCTGTCCTGTCTTTACTCAAATAAGTAGTATATTTCTGAGAGGAAGAGTATTTGTATGACATTTAACAATTATTGCAAAGGTGGCGGGAAAGAAGAGACTTGATATATAGATATCTTCTTCTCTCCTGAAGGTCATATTTCACTCTCTATTCACATTCATGACTCTATTTCTATCTACAATCAGTATCTCACTCAATCTTGTCAGACCTCAGACAACTTCTAAAACCACCTTGCGACGTGGCTTTTGTGTATCCATGGGTTTTTTCACTCATTTTAACCATGTTAACAACAGGGCAGTTATGAGAAACTTTACACTGTTTGTTTGGTTTGTTAATTTTATTTTGTTTGTTGAATGTCATGTCTGTAATATAATACATAAATACGAAACCACACATTGTAATATAATGCGAATCTTGACATGTACGACATCCTGTAAATAAACATGGCTACAAACTGAACATGCTTTTACTGAGTGCCTTCTGAAACATGTGTGTGCTTGTGTAGATGACGAGGTAATGCTTATATACATACATCATAACATTACATGGTGGCAGCGGTCGATACCGGACTGACGCAAAACAGCTACACGATAACACGTGAGTACAGTTTATTCGGCTAATTTTCGTCATCGAGGTCAGCCATGGCGGCGAAACAATATCGCAACGCACCGCAAATGAGATTCGCCGGTCAAGATGATAAGAGTGAAGCTTTCTTGTTATGGCGCCAACGCATAGATCTATATTCCAAGACCACTGGTCTGGAAGGACAAACCCTAACTCCATATATCCTAGAAGCATTGGACGATGAAGGTTTGAAAATTTACAACAGTTTTGCTACCGCCATGCCTGTGGAGTCGGCGACAGACCCCGCAGCCATATTGGACGAATTTGAAAAACGTCTGATAATAAAGCACACGAACTTTAGAGCGGCAAGATTAGAACTTCACCACCTGCGACAGAAACCTGGTGAAAGTCTAGATGATTTTTTCACTCGCATCAAGGAGAAAACAAGTGTATGCAAATTTAACAAAGAAGAAGAAAAAGAGCGAATTATCGAACAGATCCTTCTCAGCACACCAATGCCAGAGTTCCAGAAATGGATACTGAGCCAGAGTGATACACTAACTTTACAACAACTTCTGGATGAAGGCAGGAAACACGAGGCACAAGCACTAAACATTAAACAAATTCAGCAAGGTACAGTAACAGCCCAGGTGGATGCAGTAAAAGCTATAAACCCAAACAAAACAAAGCAACCGGTTCGAAGCAACAAGAAAAACACAACACAAGCAGAGGTGCTATGTGTAAATGTTGTGGCCTAAACCACATACAAAACCACTGTCCAGCTAAAGACTCTACATGTCATTACTGCAGAAAGAGGGGCCACTGGATAAAATTATGTTTCAAGAGGAAACAAGACAGTGCTCAACACAACCTTCACAGCAGAGAGTCATCAAAACAAACACACTTTATGATGACTGAGGACCTTGACTCCAGTGAAGAAAGTGATCCTTCCACATTTGATACTGTGAAGATACTAACTTTCAGTAATGAACCAAAGAGAACGCAGGCTTTCTGCAAGGTACAATTCCGAATACCAGGAATTAAAAGGCACAAAGAAAGATATATTCGGTTCAAGATAGACACAGGTGCCCAAGGTAACACTCTACCCTTAAGAATATTCAGACAGATCATGCCTGACAAGGTGGATGAGCAAGGATTTCCCACAAGGGATGTAAAAAGTAGGAGTGGCAGGACAAAGCTAAGAGCTTACAATGGAACAAGTATAGACTGTTTCGGAGCAGTAACACTTGAATGTTTATACAGAGACTCTGAATGGACATCGTCAACATTTTACTTGGTAGATGTTGAAGGACCTGCAATTTTGGGTTTACCAATGCGCGAAAAGCTGAGTGTGGTAACTATTAACAACATTAAAGCTGACAAAAAAGAACATCTTACTCTACACGTCACTGGAGTAGATGACCTTAAACAGCGATTCCCAGAACAGTTCGACAGAATAGGCAAACTTCCAGGAAAGGCAAGATTCTTTTTAAAAGACAACGCTGAGCCAAAGATAGACCAACCTAGAAAGTATCCTATACATGTTAAACAGAAACTTGCCACAGAACTAGAAAAGATGGTGCAGAATGATGTTATTAGAAAGGTTGAAGAGCATTCTGATTGGTGTAGTAGTATCACAACCGTTCTGAAGCAGGATGGTTCTCTTCGGGTTTGCCTTGACCCAAAACACTTAAACAACAGTCTAAAGCGCTGTCCACACAAAATGCATACAGTGGAAGAGATAACTCACAGATTCCACAATGCCAAATATTTTTCTAAACTAGATGCTGTACACGGATACTGGAGTGTTGAGATAGCAGAGGAAAGTCAACTCCTTACAACTTTTCGAACACCATTCGGCAGATATTGTTTCAAGAGACTCCCATTTGGTTTGAATGTATCACAAGACATCTTTCAACAGAAGATTGACAACATTGTTGAGCAATGTTCTGGTACAGTGGCTATTGCGGATGACATTGTAGTCTGCGGCAGGTCAGAACAAGAACACGACCGTAACTTGATTAACTTGATGCATGTAGCACAGGCCAATGGGCTAACATTCAACAGCAAAAAGTGTACAATTAAGGCAACGGAGATACAATTTTTTGGATTGCTGTACACCCAGAATGGTGTAAAACCAGACCCTAAAAAGGTTGAAGATATTCATGACATGCCAACACCAGCTACAAAGAAGGAACTGCAACAATTCTTAGGTGCTGTCAATTTCCTAGCACAATTCATACCAAATTTGTCAGCTGCTGCAGAACCTTTGCGATCTCTACTACAGAATGAAACTCCGTATGAATGGTCAGAAGACTACCAACACATATTCAACCACTTGAAGACCCTCATATCATCTGATGCATGCTTGAAATACTATGACATGCAAGCACCCACTTTTCTCATGGTTGATTCCAGTCTGAAAGGCCTAGGAGCAGCACTTTTGCAACCAGACAAAAATCCTGAAGGACACTATGCCAAAGAACTTCGTCCTGTAGCTTACGCAAGCAAATCATTAAGTTCTGGCGAAAAGAAACTTGCAAACATTGAAAGAGAAATGCTAGCTGTACGTTGTGGAATCAAACGCTTCCACACATTTCTTTTCAACCGCCCATTTACAATTCTCTCAGATCACAAGCCACTTGAGATGATTCATAAAAAACCAATAGCTTCAGCACCACCACGACTACAAGCTCTGTTATTGGAAACACAAGGTTATGATTTTAATATTCAGTATATCCCAGGAGAGGATATAGGTCTTGCAGATGCTCTCAGCAGACTACCAAACCCCAACAAGACAGCAGATCTTACCCCAAACATCAAAGTTGATTTTGTCAAGTTTAGCGATAATCGGCTTGAACACATCAGAGAAGACACAATGAGAGATCCTATCCTTAACTCTCTCAAAGAACTGATATACCATGGATGGCCAAGCTCTATCAGGGAAGTTCCAACACACATCCGTCCATACTACTCGATGAGGGACGAGTTAAGCATCGAAGATGGTCTGATCCTTAAAGGAGATCGCATTGTTGTACCAGAAACACAACGCGATATCATCCTTAAACAGCTCCATAATAGTCACCTTGGTATTGTGAAGACACAACTGAGAGCAAAGAAAGATGTTTACTGGCCACAGATAAACAAGGACATAGAAACACTATGTAAAAACTGTTCAATTTGCCAAGAACATGCAAATAGGCAGTGCAGAGAACCTCTCATACCATCAGACATACCATTGAGCCCTTGGAGCATTATAAGAACTGATATTTTCTCAATCGACAATAATGACTATCTTATTATTGCTGATTACTACAGCAAATTTCCCATCATTGAGAAACTTCCACAACCCTCACCATCAGCTGTTATTGCAGACATTACAAAGAAGTATTGCAGCATGTTTGGCATCCCAGATGAAATTAGATCAGACAACGGTCCACATTTCTCAGGTTAAGCATACAGAAACTTCACTAAGGACTGGAAGATCAAACACACAACATCATCACCTAGATACCCTAAATCTAATGGTTTCATTGAGAGACAGATACAAACTATCAAGTCAATCATGAAGAAAACAAGAACTCAAGCTAAACCAGGGACTTCCGCAGAACCACCAGCACTTTACACCACTCGTTCTGGCCGTACAGTGACACCTCCCAGCCGATACAGACAGTGACATAAATACTCACACTGAGCATTACACATACTTATCCTTTATCACATGAAAAATTTCGTTGGAAATGTTTGCACACATTTTTTTTTCAAAAAAGGGGGGATGTAATATAATACATAAATACGAAACCACACATTGTAATATAATGCGAATCTTGACATGTACGACATCCTGTAAATAAACATGGCTACAAACTGAACATGCTTTTACTGAGTGCCTTCTGAAACATGTGTGTGCTTGTGTAGATGACGAGGTAATGCTTATATACATACATCATAACATTACAATGTCTACACATACACAAATAACTTACACACTGCTTTCAGTCTGTTTGTAGTAGATTCTTCAGGAAACTTTCACCTTGTAAAAGTGGTTTAATAAACACAGAAACAATTACCTTTGCAGGTCGTTAATCAAACAGGCAGTCAATGATTTTGTAAAAATGGTTCATTCAATAGGAAGACAATGACTTTGTACAAGTGGTTTATCAAAACATGAAATTTTTGTGTACAACTGGTTCATTAAATCAGGAAATCATAAAAATAGCCATGCAGACAAGGAAAATTTCCATATTCATTAAAAACAGTTAACATAAATATAATCATTGTTAAAGTCCCAGAATGCCACATCTTGATCTCACTCCTTATGTTTTTTCCTATTTCACATCTTCTCACTTTGTTGCTGTCTCTCTCTGTCTTTATTTTCATACAACTAAGTAATTAGACTACATTAAAAAAAACAGCATAAAGACTATTTCCCAAATTCACAGCATATTTGTATAAAGCGAAACTAAAGCTAGACTAAAAAGACAATGAAAGACTGTGGTGATGCTTTTTAAGCACATATACATGGATAATATATTAGTCTTTAAAATATGCACATTCTCATCATTAAGGTTAATATTTTCTGGAGCTAAAATTTCAAAAGAAATCTTTATAACATTTCCCTGTGTGACAGAAGCATGGTATTAAGTAAAGTAATATAATGTAAAAAAAAATCTATGTACTATATATATATATATATATTGATATATGAAAAAGAGGCACAAATAGAAAAGTTACAAATACACTGTAATGATTATTTAAAAACATGGATTTTCATAGAAAAAACTGATAATCTATTTGTTACAGAGTAAATATTAGCAAGGGGAGGTGATCTTGAAAATGTTAAGCAAATAGATTCGATTACGGGTTATGTTGCTTGGTTAAGCTGATGTTAAGTTAAAAATGTATTAGGGGAATTCCCTCGTGTGATCGAGAAGTTTCCAAGTGGCGAACACTGGTCAGTTCAAATCGCGGAGATGTTTTTTTTCTCTGAACTGTCTTGAGCTGTGAGTAAGCTCGTGTGACTAGCCCATGCAATTATCGAGACTGAGTTGTGTTTTTTAAATAACCGAGTCTCGTGTCTTTTTTGGCGGGTCTAGTGTGTGAACTAATTGCAGTCTGTTTTTGGGTACCGACGGGAGAGGTCGGTTCTACAGTGTGTGTTTTGAGAATGCCTGCGCAGTGCAAAAGTTTGAGGCCATTATTTGTGTAGGCCTATAATTTCTGAATTTATTGGAGAATTGTGTTTGTGAGTATTTTTGATGAGGTAAGGATCCAGGACTTTTGTTTGAATATATAAATGTCAAGATGAGTGAAGGCGAGATTACTGCAGATTGCCAGGGAGTGCAGTCTTGCGAGAAATTGCCGAAAGTATTCACCATTGATGTAGTTAGCACGGCGAGGATGATGTCCGTTGGCTAACCGGATCTATATGATATTTGAGGAGGCAATTGTTATTATTGAAAGGATCCACAGTTACATTAAAGCGCCAAGGTTGAGAGCGTCTTTGATGAAGCATATTTGAGAGGCCATCATTATCATTGAGAGGATCCACACATACATTAAAGCGCCAAGGTTGAGAGCGTCTTTGATGAAGCATATTTGAGAGGCCATCGTTATCATTGAGAGGATCCACACATACATTAAAGCGCCAATGTTGAGAGCGTCTTTGATGAGGCATATTTGAGGAATTTATTATTGTCAGCACGGCGAGGATAAACCGTTGCTGGGAAAAGGGATCCATTATCTGTTTATTGTGATGCTGATGTTGGAAGCATCGTTGGAGAGGCCATTT
The DNA here is from genome assembly GCA_024509875.1 of Oreohelix idahoensis. Classification (NCBI taxonomy): domain Eukaryota; kingdom Metazoa; phylum Mollusca; class Gastropoda; order Stylommatophora; family Oreohelicidae; genus Oreohelix; species Oreohelix idahoensis. Next base: position 741,207 of record JAMPIV010003033.1, read on the forward strand.
ATTATTTACATTAGAGCGCCAATGTTGAAAGCGTCTTTGATGAGGCATATTTGAGGAATTCATTATATTAGCACGGGGATGCCGACCGTTGCTAGGCATATTTGAGGAATTCATTATATTAGCACGGGGATGCCGACCGTTGCTGAGAGGATCCAGTAGTAATATTATATAGCGCTAATGATTATGAGAAGTGGAGATGTGACTGGAGTACTGTATTATTGTATTGCTATGACTTGTACTTAATTGTGACTGTGTATTCTGTGTATTTCATGAACGTGTTGTGGTGTAATAAACGTTATTAACAGTACACCTGCCGTTACACCATTCCATGCCTCTGATGTGTGTATCTGTGGCGTGTGAATGCACCACGCACACTCACTACAACATTTAACACGGTAGGAGAACAGTAGGCGTGATTATAGTCACGCATGACCATAAATAGCCTGGGTGGCGGAAATCTAGGTCAACAAACAGAATGAATTTAATAGCAGGATCTCGTGTGTAGCAGTGGTATGTTTAGTCTTTCAGAATTTGATATTTTGACATTCGCGTGATATAAGAAACTGTTCTGCTCTGTGTGGGCGTATGAACTATATAACCATTAAGGTAACACCCATCACCATTTAATCAATCTCCAAGACCAGTAATAAAATAATAATTAATAACCCCATCAGTAACTATTTACGGGTAACATTTGGTACTCATTACGGTTACAGTTTGGTAATCTTCAATATTCTGAAATAAAACAATTCGGTTACACTATTCCACTGAGTAACAGTTATAAAGTATTAATTGTAAGGGAAAGGGGAAATATGCAAAGACAATCTCCTGCGCTGCCATAATTATTTACAGAGATAGACATGTTCCAACTGTCATAATTGATCTAACATGCTAAAACTCTTGTCACACAAGTTCACACTGACATGAATTTGTTAACAGAATGTTAGAGACAATGGTTACAAATTAATGTATGTTGGTGTGATTTTAAAAAAAATTGCTTGGAATCTCTCACAATAAAATCCTTGTTAATACATCATTGTTAGGAAACAGTATGGCTTACATCTTAAGGATATAATTATTTTAACCCTAGAGTTCCCCAAGATGTTGAATCAATGTCTGAGACTAATTTTAACCGATAAAGCAAATGATAATTTATAATTTTGTAAAGAAAAAATAATTACTAAACAGTATTTCTGGTCCTTAATGTACCACAAAATGAAGACAGTGGCACAGAAAAGTGCTGAATTTAAAAAGTAAATTAAGCATTATTCATCATCATCAGTTCTTCTTTGCTCTTTTCACAGAGAGTGTCGCCATCACTGCAGCTGGTCCCCTTGCAGGAGGCCTGCACAAAGCATTCATATGTTTTTGTAGTGGTGATTTCTGTGGCAATTAGTTTTACATGATGGGGCTGCCAGCTCATAGCATAACCTCGTATTAGTCACCTGGTATGAATGCTAGGGCGTTCAGTAGACCTATTCTTTCTTTGCCTCTGCGGAGGTCCCCATGAACTACGCAGGGCAAACTGCATAAAATGCTAAACATTATTCAGAGCAGTGAAAATAGTGAGCTTATAGATTACACCTCTATATATTTCGATTTAGCATGGACTACAGCTTATAGTGTACATGTCTGTATTCTTTCATATGAAATCCTCGTGAAAGCCATAAGCTCACTACTCGATATATTTAGGTTTAGCATGGGCTACAGCTTATAGTGTACAGATCTGTATCATTTTATCTGAAATCATGGGGAATAAGCTTTGTTTCAGAAACTGGATTTTTTTGGTTTTCAGATGTCACCCTAATTGTATTCAAAAGTAGCCCAAACTAGCTCAAGTCACCCAAAATGTGTTTTAAAAGTTGCCATCAATAGCCAGAAATTGCCCAAATTTTGACTGAAAAGTAACCCAAGAAATTTTTGATTTTCAAAATATTTCGGTTTTCATTTGTTCGGGTAAAAGGATATACACTTGTGTTATTAAAGTTTTAAAAATAGTACAATTGGTGGCTAAAGTTACTTCAGAAGAGGACAAAATAATAATAATAAAAACTTGCTGATATTTTCAATACAATTAAAGCACAATTAACTTCTTGGGTTTGAAGGAAGAAACACAAGTGAGGCTACTTTCGGTAGCAGTTAAAGACATTGATGAGCTCATTGATTCTTTTTATTCTGATTTGTTTGAGAAAGAAACAGAAGCTAATGATGAACATATTGTTTTTGAATCTGAGAAAGTTCTCCAGCCTGAGTCAAAATTAACAGTAGAAAACATTAGAAAGGTCATTACAGTAGCAGACCATGCATACAGGCATATCTGGAGTCATCCTTATATGACCACCAGCTAAGCACAGTGCTACAGTATTCAAATGTGGAAGTGAACCCATGAGGCTAATTACACCCACATTGACTCTTGAAATCATCCACACACTTTCAGGGATTCCCCCTGTGGTGAAACATGTTGATAACGTTAAGCTTGGAGGAGTCACTTGAGTGTTAGATTTAACTCTGGCTTTTTACCTGGTTGGCTGCATGCAGAAGGATCCCACTATGGGCCCATGATGGGCAAGGGGAGCTGAGAAGTGGATCTGTGTAGAACATGACAATTTCTTGGGAGAGCCCAATATTTTAGCTCTGCATATTTGGAGAGCCTTTTTGGATGGCAGGGATTGCACAGTATGCCACACACTTCTTCCTCCTACCTTATGACCAGATGTGATGATCCTTTAAATGCCAGTCAAGATGGAGAATCTAGAGCTCATGACTTCAACTCAGGATGTTTCAGAATGGCAGAAAAACTGCAGGAAAAGCCTAGATCAACAGTGTAGATAACACCAAGGACTATTTAACTTGGTATTGGCTGCAAAAGAGTGAGAAGCTCAGCAGTCCTAGTTAAACAACAACAACAGTAGCAGAGCAGCTAAAGATGTACTACTAGAAATACATTAACTTCAAGACTAGGCTGTTAAGTAAGTTTTATGCCAATCCAGTCACAAAGAAGCAACAACTTTAGTCTTCAGCATCAGAAACTATTTAAAGCATTTTGTTGTCTTAACATAAACAAACATATCAAAATTTTATATAACTTTTTACTGGAAAAAGACATTCATTAAAAAAAATTAATCAGCTTTAATGACACTCAGCAAGTACTTAGGACCCCTCAGTTACTTGACTACACAAAATTTGAGGTAAGGTGTTGTTTTGGAAAATTAATCTAAAAACAGTTGAGGCACTACTGTAAACCATTTTCTTCACTTCCTATGTTTTTACCTTCTATTAGATCTTGTTAACTTTCTAGCAATGAGCGTAGTGCTATCTACAAGTTATTAATTTTATGTCCTCAGTTTATTATTCCTGCTGAATTAATTTTCTTCTGGTCCCTGTTTTTTTTTTTTGCTCTAATTTTTTTTAAAAAGACATCTTTCAAATGTTACACTGAACAGACCTCTCAGAACTCTGATGAAAGAACCCATCATTGTTTTACTATACTTTTGTCAATCTCACTTTCATATTTTCAATCTTGTAACCAGCCCATGCTGATAATGACATGTTTGATTATACATGTCTAAAAAATGTAAGACCATAACATATATCACAGTCCAGTTTGTGAAATAATTTAGTTTTATAATGTCACTAACATCATAAAAATATAGTGGATCTTGCTGATAATACTGAGACATATATGTAAGAGCAGATAACCATGAACAATGAGACAAGAACAGTTATGGTGTCTCTGTGAGCACTGCTGAAGCATGTTGAGCAACAGTCATCACCCAGTCTTTGACAGTCTTCTGTTGATAGCCTTGACTGGCATTTCTGTGGTGTATGGTCTCCATATTCACAGTCTATATAAGGAAAGTAAGAAATAACAAAAACTGAAGACAAAATCAGGAAGATCTGTATGTGTATACCCATATCTTTCTCTTGCTCTCTGCCTTATATATATATCTACTAGTGTGTAACAGCAACATTAAAAACTTGCTATTTTGTCATACTTTCACGAGCCAGTTCATAAGGCAAACATTGTCTGAAGAGAGTTCTTCATAGAAGGAGATTGCTCAGATAGGTGAAATTCATGAAAACCGAGTACCGCAAATAAGCACAAAGTGGAAACAACTAAAACAACTGACTTTTTCAGAAATTAATCACATGAAGCCAAATTACAAGAATAATTAACAGATTACAACAACAAAAACAGAGGAGGCAAAATTCAATCTGAAGACAGGACAACATTTAAAGGGAAAAAAAAACAATAATAAAAAATAACTTCAAAGAAAAATGGAACACCCAGAGTTAGACATAATGGAAGAATTGAACTCCTTACCAAGAAGAGATGAAGTAATAATTTTCAAATTGAGAACTGGTCACTGCAGACTGGATAAGTGTCCATGTGGGTAATACAAGCAAACAGTAGATGTTCTCCAAGAATATCCGCTTCATTAGTGGAGCAGATTGACAGAAATTCCTTCATCAATCCTTTTGAGGTTTAAACTATATGGTGATAATAGAAGCCTGAGACATGCCGCTTACTTTGTAGTGAGAAAAGTATATATGGTTAACTGAGAGAAGATGATGAAATAAGTGTACTATTGTCAAAGTATATGTAACCTAGAGGTAATGATGATCCAAAATCAAGAAATTAAGAAAAGTATAGGCAATTAGATAAGGATTACACTCTCGAAGCTTATACCTAGTGGATTAGTTGGAGATTAAGAAAAAAAAAACCAATGGAGACAGATGATGTAGTATAGAGTGTGAAGCTGGAGACAGATGAAGTATAGAGTGTGAAGCTGGAGACAGATGACGTATAGAGTGTGAAGCTGGAGACAGATGACGTATAGAGTGTGAAGCTGGAGACCAAGAAGGAAGAAGTCCCTGAAATGAAAGGACTGAAAATTTGAAATAGAATAGGTCAGAGGTCAGGCTGATCAAGCTAGATGTGCCTACAACATCGATCGACCTATAATTGAATACTTTCGTTGACCTGTGAGAATAATTACTCTCTACGGGCAGGGCAGATAGAGTTCAATTGTCGCACCCAAGGCTAACGGAATTTGAAGGTTAGTGGCAGAAATTATGAGGCATATAACCGGCAAAGACCCTGGTATTGTACAAATTGAACTGTCGGGCGTAAGGATGCCACCATGTTAGGTCAGAGCCAAACTTAGATCAGAAGATTATGAACTGCTATATTAGAATTATGGTGCCCGAAGAAATAGAGATGAAGAAAATCCCCCCCCCCCCCCCCCCCCCCCCCCCCCCCCCCCCCCCCCCCCCCCCCCCCCCCCCGGCCCCCCCCCCTCCCCTGTCTTGGTATACTGTCCATTACTACATCCACCATAGACGATTCTATCAATAACAATAATGCATATTAATAACGGCTTAGTGGAACTAGATAGTATCAAGTTATTACAGTGAAAATGACTTCTTTTGACTGTCACGCTAATTGATTAATTGCATTGTCTTCACCATAATTCAGAGAATAGAACCAATTAAAGCTGTCGATATCTCATCTTCAGAAGTGACTTTATGCGTATTCTCTGTTTAGTTGAATTGACGTTTCGTGTTCGAAATTCAAGTGAGAGGACTTAAGAGAAGTTATTTGTTCACGTTCTTCGTGTTATTCAAAATCACAAACACTGTAAACAATAAGATAAAATTACTACCAATACGATCAAGAATTAAATGGCCAATTAGACGAACCAGCTGTGACACTATCTAGTTAACTTTAAAGTTAAACACTTAAACGGCCAGGTCAAATAACAACTGTTCAATCAATTTATCACCAACACAACTCACCAGTTCTGTGGATAAACCAACCAACAAATGATCATTCTATCAAATTTATTACCCCATCAAAACAGAAGGGATGAAGCAAAGCCATACAACAATTTATACCTGATCATTCAGTGAAATGCACACTCATACTCAAAAAATTCATTTATTAAAGAGAGATAGATAGAGAGAGAGAGAGAGAGAGAGAGAGAGAGAGCCATTATTCCACTTTCTGGTTTCAATCAATCAATATGAATGAACGAACGAACTTTATTTTCAAAGGGTTAAGAATTGTGCACGTAGGCCCGTCTGGCATTCTGCCCTTCCTCTCTCTCTCTCATCATGCATACTGTATTCTTTCATCCCCCCCCCCCCCATTTACTGCAAGCATTATTTAGGCATTTATCATTAAAAAGTAATATAACATCATACCGTTGCAATATTCATCATAATCAAAGTATGTTTTAAAAATAAATTTTTAAAAAATAAATTAAATTAAAAAACAAATTAAATGAGAAAAATACAAAACAAATAAAAGCAAAACAAACAAACAATAAGAGTGACAAAAATCGAATTCCTCATACAGTAAACTAGACAGTGATTTGAGGCATAATCAGATGGTGTGTTATAAGAACTCGTGAAACATTCGAACAGTCTGCTACTGAATGACTAGGGACTCATTGTATTTTCCCAGTGCATGCGAAAGGTGAGCAGCTTTGAGTCCCATAGCAGATACTGCCGTAGAGAGTGAATTTTTTAAGCATTCACAATACTAGGTCCATCAACATGAAATGGGGTAACCAGTTCCTCTCCTTCTGTCTTTGCCTTCCCTAACTCAAGAGCAGAATCAGACTAGATAGATAGTTAGACAGACATATACGAAAGAAATTAATTTTCCAAGGGTTAAAAATCGGGCATTCAGTTCCCTCTTGCATTCTTCCTTCCTCTTGCTCATCTTTTGTTACTGTTGCTCAAACATTCTCCAGCGTACTTAAAGTATTAATTTAAGGGCAATGAAACATTGCAAAGCAGTATAATAGCATACATTAACAGTACCTGATCACAAAATTAAAAAAATAAGTATATTGTAATGAAAAACTAGATCATCAGAGCCTCCATACAGTATAATAGATACTAATTCGAAACATAATCAGTTAGGGTGGCATATTATCAGCACTCCTAAAGTATTTGAACAGCATACGATTGTATGAGTAAGGACTGTGCATGTTTTTCAAGTCATTGGGAAGATTGTTCCAAAGATGAGCAGCTGAGTAAGCCAAACTAGTTTTAAATAGGTCAAGCCTGGGCTTGGGTACCTGTAATTTGTTTAAGCGCTGACTACGGCTTTCATTGTATTTTAAAATCGGCCAAAGATACGTTGGAGCATTCCGTGACAGCATTTTGTGAATAAATTTTGCTTTGTTAAACAGGAAGCACTTCCTGAGGGGTAATATTTGAAGATAATTATATAAATCTATATAATGTGATTGGTGTTTATCAGCAACAAGGCGCACTGCTCGTTTTTGAAGTGAGTGGAGCCTTTTTGTGTTGGATGCGGAACAACCATCCCAGATAGTGGAACAATGGGCTAGATGCATTTGTATATGAGATATGTAGAACATTTTCCTTGCCTCCTCATCCAGGAAATGTTTAATTTTGGCTAATTGGTAAACTTTCTGAGCTGTTTGCTTTGTGAGTGCATGTACATGTGAGTTCCAACTTAGGTGTTGGTCAACAGTGAGACCTAGAATTTTTTGTTCATTTACGTTTTCAATTCGTGATGTTCCAATGCAGAGCTGTAGTGTTGCTTTCTGTGAATTTTGTAGTGTTTGTCTGGTTGATATTACCATGAATTTTTTTAAACTAATATTTATTTGCATGCGATTCTCGTTGCTCCACTTAATAAGATTATGTGTATCGTTTTGTAAAGATTGTTCTAGTGTAGGGCAACTTGTATCACTTGTATAAACAGTACAGTCATCGGAACACAGGTCTTATGATGAGTGTTTGATGTGCAGAGAAAGGTCATTAATGTATACAGTAAAGAGAAGAGGGCCGAGAATAGAGCCCTGAGGAACACCTGTATTGACAACGGTTGGGTTTGACAATGAATTATTTTAAGACACTATTTGTTGTCTGTCTGACAGGAACGATTTAATTAACTTCACCAGCTTAATATTTACTTTCATTGTTTCTAATTTTCTAACTTCGCCAAGGCCTGTCCCAAGCCCGGCTGAAAAAGGAGGAGGGAGGCCTGCATGGAGGCCGTAAGGAGGCAGCTCCTCCACCATGCAAAGGCACAACAGGCCAATCACCTGTTTGCTTTAAACTATGATTACAAGCAATATAAGAGAGAAAACCGGACTGATTCTAAAGGTGACGAACTGGAACGGACTACGGACTATGACTTATGGAACGTGGAACACAAGAAGTATAAATGGGAAAGAAGAGGAGCTGGTGGAAGAGATGAGGAAAGCAAAACTAGAAATCCTGGCTATAACGGAAACAAAGAAAAAGGGTACAAGGAGTCATGGATCTCGATGGCAATACGCTGCTCTACAGTGGTGTACCCACATCTGAAAGAGCTAAAGGGGGCGTGGGTTGCATTGCGGCCAAAAACCAGAAAGATAATATCAAGGGATGGAACTTTGTCTCGGAGCGCATTATGGTTGTAAAACTAAAAGAAGGAGAAACCATAGTCAGCCTGGTCATAGTGTATGGGCTAAATGAGGATGAGAGAGCAGAGGTCAAGGAGGAATTCTTTGAGCTGCTTCAAAGGACAGTGGATGACTGCCTAGATGAAATTATCATGCTCGGAGATTTCAATGCCAGAGTTGGAAATGACCATGCTAGATGGGGTGGAGTTATCGGAAGATATGGAGAAGATACTCTCAATGACAATGGAAAGAGACTCCTTAGATTCTGCAGTGAGCAGAATCTGATCATTACCAACACAAAGTTCCCCCATAAGCGCATACATGCATACACTAGGTGTGAACCAACAAAGAATGAGAAGTCAGTGATCGACTATGCCATTGTTAGGAGGAGCTCATTCAAATATGTCCAGGATGCTAGAGTCTGGAGGGGGCCAGAGATTGGAAGTGATCACTATCTGCTTACAATCAAAAGAACAACTGAAAGAGTTGCTCAGCCTAGGAACTGCCCAGCATCACGCAAGAAACCAAGTAAACGAACGGAAGAAATGAGCATTAAGACCTACAAGCTGAGAAAGCCAGAAATTAAGACCAGATATCAGGGGCTTATTGCTACAGCGGTGAGAAACACAGAAGAACAACCTGATGACTTGGAAACCCTGTGGCTTAAATTCAAGGACATCATAAAGACAGCTGCTGCAGAAGCATGTGGTGAAGCCCGACTTGGGAACAAGAGAAAGAGGACACCTTGGTGGACAGAGGAAGTCAAAGAGAAAATAAGAGAGAAGAAAATGGCATGGAAACAATACTTAGGAGCTAAAAACACAGCAGGACAAATAGAGAAATATAGAGAATATGTGATACTCAGAACAGAAGCAAAGAACAAGGTGCTAGCAGCAAAACAGAAGTCCTGGGAAGAATTTGGAGAAAAGCTAGAAAAAGATGTGCAAGAAAACCAGAAATTGTTCTATAAGACCCTAAAGAACATGAGGAAGGAAAAAACAATGTCCTCTCAAATTTATAAAGGACAAGCAAGGCCAATTGCTTACTGCCCCGAAGGAAGTAATGGAAAGATGGAAAGAATATTTCTCAGAACTCCTTGATGAGAACTCCTTGCAAGGTCAAGCATCAGAAATGATAACCACTAGCACAGAAGAGAAAACCAATGATGGTGAAGATGACATAAAGATGGAAGAACTGAAGGCAGCACTGGAGATAATCAAGATGGGCAAAGCAGCAGGGCATGATGGTATAACACCAGAAATGGTTAAGTACATGGGAGCATCAGGCGACCTATTACTCTTAAGGGTCCTACAGGCAGTGTGGTGCAACAAGACCATACCAAAGAACTGGGAGATTGCCATCATAACACCAATTTTCAAAAAGGGTGACAATCGACAATGTGGAAACCATAGAGGCATATCCCTTCTCAGTGTCCCTGGTAAAATCTACTCTAGAATCCTAGAGCAGAGACTCAGACGCCTAGCTGAGCCACAATTGGATGAGGTCCAGTGCAAATTCCGAGCAAACCGAAGTACTCAAGACCTAATCTTCACACTCAGACAGCTGAGTGAAAAGGCCCTTGAGTATAAGAGTGAGATCCATCTTTGTTTCATAGATCTGGAAAAGGCATTTGACAGGGTCCCCTGGAGCAAACTTTGAAACTGTTTGACAAGGAAGAACATTCCAGCACCTCTGATTCATGCTATACAGAGCTTCTACAAGTCTTGCAGAAATTATGTGAGGACAGCAAACCATAAGTCAGAAGAGTTCAGGACCACTACTGGTGTAAGACAAGGTGATATCCTGTCACCTTATCTTTTCATACTCCTCATGGACGATGTTATCAAGTCATGTAAGGAGAGAACAAGAAAGTATTCAGTGGGGTACTGGAAGATGAGACAGGTCTGTATTTCAGAGCTGGCATTTGCTGATGATGTTGCCCTGGTTGCTAAATCAGAGGCACATCTCCAAATCCAACCTGCAAGTCTGGAAAAAAAAGCTGGAGAATAGAGGGATGGTCATAAGCAGCTCTAAAACAAAATCAATGGTGATATCACGAGAAGAAAGAAGACATCAGATTAAGCTGGGAGAACAGGTCCTGGAGCAGGTCGACCACTTTAAATATCTCGGAGCTATTATAGACCGAAAGGGAGGCATCAAAGAAGAGTTGGCCACTCGAAAAGCAGCAGCTGGGAGACTTTTTCAGGCCATAAATCGAGGATTCCTCAGCAAGAGAGAGGTTGGTAAGAAAACGAAGATGGCTGTATACCGCTCCACCTATGTCGCAGTCTTGACATATGGATGCGAGTCATGGGCAATGACTACAACCCATAAAAGCCAGATCCAAACCTCAGAAATGAGGTATCTGAGGAAGGTGGTTGAAGTAACAAGAAGAGACATGGTCCACAACCAGACGATACACCAAGGCCTAAAATCCCACCCCCTGCAGACCCAAGTAGAACAGTCCCAACTAAGATGGTTTGGCCATGTCTGCAGAATGGGAGAAGATTGGCTACAACAACAAGCATGGGAAACAAAGATTGCTCCACATATATTATCGTTAATGATGTTTAGGTGCCAATTGTCTATCATCTTTGTTAAGGCTGTGTGGCAAGAATGCTTTGGTCTAAACCCAGACTGACTGCCGACTAGCAGGTCATTATTGACTAGGTGTTGTATTGTTGTTTTGTGGATGTATTTTTCCAGTGGTTTGGACAGTGACGATATAAGAGAAATGAGCCTATAGTTACTAAGATTACTACTGTCAGCTGAGCCTGGTTTGAGAAGTGGGTATACTTTAGTGATTTTAAAAGCAGATGGAAAGTAATTCCTTGCGATACATTGATTGTATATGTATGTCAGTGAATCACTAATAGCTGGTGGAGCATTGCGCAGTATTCGATTACTGATTCCATCAAGTCCCGATGAGTTATTATCTTTAAGTCCAGTAATATAGTAATAAACTTCGTTAACTGTTATAAAAGGGATGTCGGGTGGAATTGCGTTAGTACATTTGTTCTCGCAGAACGTTGATAATTTGCTTAAGTCACAAGGGGGAGACAGAATTTCGGATTTTATTTTTTTGATGTATGCCTGAAAATGATTGCTGAAGTCTGTACAAGTAAGTGGCGTATTGGGAGTATGTGGGTCTGGAAAATTTCATTTGTTCATTAAGGTGTTGATTGCCTTCCATATCTCTTTACTGTTTGTTTTGCTCCAAACTAAATTTCTAAAGTAGTTTTTCTTTTCTCTGCGAATTAAGTATTGTACTTTATTTCTTACTGTCCGATATGTAATGATATCCTTATTTGTATGCGCCCAATCTCTCTGCCTCATGGCGTCAAGAACTTCTTGTGTGATCCATGGAGATTTAATTTGCCTGTTCACGCAAATTTCTTTCTATACCAATTAGCATAGGCCTTCAACAAACACATGCCAAGTCCTCCTGTCACGTGTCATCGGCTTAAGTTTTTTCCCATGTTTTCCTCATCATTTTCACTTCTGTCTCCAGTTCTCTTCTCCATATGTTTTTTTTCGTCTACCTCTACCTCTCTTTCCCTGGGGATTCCAGAACAAGGACTGCCTTGCAATGCTATCAATGGATTTCCTCAAAGTGTGTCCTATCCATCGCCAGCATCTTCTGCTCGTCCCTTGTTCCACTGGCGCTTGTCTGGTGTTTGTCATCAGTTCCACGTTACTTTCTGGTTTGGATTTCTCTATTAGTAACACTAAATAAAAAAAAAGGTAAAGGATCCCGTTACACGCCCACTGAGGCATATTGGGAATATGGTGTTTGGCCCATATTTTCTTGACCATCGGCACACTAGGGGTAATGTGGTCAGCATCACAGCAGCCGCCTTAACCTTCCCAGAGTTGCTCTGGTACCCAATTCAGGAGGCTGGGTCAACCCCGGAGCCGTTTGCGGTCTAAAAAATTCCACTGGGGATCAAACCATGAACCACCGAGTTAGGAAGCCAGTGCACTAACCACTATGCTATCGCAGCTCCTAAATACGCAAGTAAATAAACACTAAATAAGCAAGTAAAACATGCAGAAAATGAAAGAAATATCAATGCAAAGAAAGAAATAATAAAAATACAACAAAGAACATGAACTGAAAAAATAACTCAGTGTCCTCATGAAATAGAGACTTTCTGGTTTGGATTCCTATGTTTCATCAAGCCATTATGTTTTTTGTTGTTGTCATTTCACTTTTATTGTTGCATTTTTGTTGTTGCTTGCTTTGCATTGATATTTCTTTCATGTTCTGTATTTTTATTTGCTTTTTTAGCGTTACTATTTCCGTGTGTTGCCTGTGTATACCTTTTCACCCTTCTGTGTTGCTCACCTATTTTGTTAATTTTTTTTCCCCACACGTTTGCAGTCTCATTTTTCTCATAACCTTTCTATATTTCTCATCGTTGTCACGTGCTTGTGACTGTGGCTGATGGTTTGGTTTTAAGGACTATCTCCATTGCACACAGACAACTCCATCAGTGCTCCGATCTCCTCCTTTAGATCACACAAGGAAGATCTCAGCACAGTACACAAACTCCATCGCGCCAGCAAGAATCCGAATGTGGGTTATTGTTACGGTATATGATATTAACGCCGTCTGCTAAAGGTTAGCAGACGTGCAATTGTAAAGGTTAAGACATTTAATATATTGCGATAGATGTTTCAATTATTGAACGCTCCATACACGATCGATTATGACGTGTCTAGCGTTGTTTGGGTCACAGTCGGTAACTAGGAGACGCTACCCTTTGTTACTTGACCGCCAAGCTGAATAGCTGCGTTTTTTCTAACCTTCCAATTCAATGGCATGATATAGCCATTTATATGTGCATTTATGATGGACCAGGGTCAGTCCTAGAACTCTATATGAGAGGAAACTTACGGAGGTTAGTGTTTAACTAGAATCCTCAGAAGGAGGAGAATAATCGTCAAATTCGTATGAATATTCAGACTCGCAGTCTCACTGTCGGCAGGTAGCCATGTCTAGCTGCGCGTGCATATAGCTGTGATGTTCTGACGACAATACTGCATTGTATCCTTAAACGGACATTGACACGTAAACCAGCAGTCTACGTTATTGATTAATTTATGCATGATTTATACGGACTTATGTTCTGCTCCTATTTGAAATGATCATCCTGTGTGTACATGTGATTAAATATTACGGACTCAACCTGAAGGCATTAATTACTTCATTAATGTTGCTGAGTTCAAGTTACATTAATTACTTCTTCATACCATGCTACTGAGTTGTATGAACGCTTCACCCTAATTCGCGTAATAATAAACCAAGCACGATGAACAAAAGATCACTAAAGTAACCATACTCAGTGCATGATCTTCAACCGGCAAATAACTCAGCAACAAAGTGGTGGCCGAATGCGGGGAACGACAGAAAAAAGAAACAAACTTCTGTTCCTTACGCACAGATTAATCACAATATTTACGATCAAGTTTCGATCACATGATCCAGTCGAAGATGACGTCTTACTCATTATAATGCCTAACAACGTGACGTCACCGAAAGTCGTGTAGGTGAACTGTCGGAGAAACCAAAGTCGTTCTCTAAGCCTAACCAGGGGAAATATGAGCCATTGAAGCAAACACACGATATGGACTACAGGAGCAGACAGTCAGGGGCATTAGCCTAGCTGTTGACGACCTCTAGCACTGATCTAAGCAACGGAAAAGATAAGTCTAGCTGTTTAACCTGTCGTCATTGCAAACAGTAATACTGAGTCCATGCCTTTTGCCTGCATAGGCATGTCTTTTCTGAATGTGTTTCATGTATTTTTTGGGTTGTTTTAATGTGTTGTTAATTAGTGGGCGGTAGGGAGGATGAACTGAAATTAGATTCTGTGGCTCTCACGATGCCTGAATTGATTTCGGTCGTTTCTTAGGGCAGTTAAACGATTGCATTTTTGGAAGCCCCATTGAGGTTTGCCATTGGACTACCTGTCCAGATCTGCTATCGTTTAACGATTTGTGTTAGCTGTGCCGTTCCGTAGATAACTGGTGTATTTTATTTGTACTAAGTTCACATTTTTATTCAGTTTTGTATCACGTTCGTTAACTATTTCGTCCAGTCTACTCTTACTATCAATTTATTTTATGATTGTTAAATGTTTGTCCGTTATGAGTCCTGTGATGTCATCATTTTTTGCAGTAATTTTTTTTTTGGGTACTTTGCATATTCAGTTGGCCTCGGGTCAGACCTTGACCCTTCATTTGGCTTGTGACACTTCCGCTTGTTTTATTTAGTTCATAATTTCATTTTTAATTGTGAAAATGTCTTGTTTGCGTCTTGACATTGTTTGTACCCTTTAGTTGCATCATTGTTTTGTTTGTACTCATGATATATATTAAATACTACATTAATAATATAACATTATATTCAATAATACACTTGTAATTTAATTTAATTAATTTTTTCTGACATTTAAGGTTAATATGGGACATTGCATAATTATGCAGTGATAGTCCAAGAAATTAGCACTACAATTTATAAGAGATGCCTAGGGCATAATAATATAATATATATATATATTGACCAAATAAAATAATCTTATAGTCTACCTTGAGGTAATATACTTTTCTGGTACTAAGAGAGTGACTTAGTACATTGAACAATATAATTACTAGGAATCATACCCAACATTATTGGATATTAAGATTAATTGTGTGATGTAATTACATTATATTTAACAGATATCATAACTATTTATGATATAGTTAGTACTTAGATACAATATTGTTACAAAATATTGTCTATTGGTTGAACTTAAACATAAGAGTTCAGTACTATTGTGATTATGTATATTGAATATTCCTAAGTTGAGTAAGTATAATAATTACTCTGAAGCTACTATTGACTATTTTAATCAGTAATTATCAATAATTACTTACCAGATAAAAGTCAAAATGCTTACTATAGACCATTTCGTTAAAATTGGTAAGGAATATGGCTATAAATCTCAAGAACTTCGTCAGTTTGCTGAGGCAGAACTGGAAAAACATAAAGCAGAAATAGAGGAACAAAAGGCTGCATTAAAGAAAGAGGAGGAGGAACGTGAGATGAAGCAAATTGCCAAGGAAAATAGATTAAGAGAGATTGCTCAACGTGAAAGAGAAGAGCAAAGAGCAATCGCCAGACAGGAAGAAGATAATAAATTGAAACGAGAGGAAATTATTTTACAACAAGAAATGGAATTGGCGCGTATTAAATTGGAGACAGCAAGATTACAAGCACAAAGTGCTGATGCAAACCAGAATAATAACGCACAAAATGGATCGTCATCCAGCCAAACTAAACATTTCTACAACTTTAAATTACCCACTTTCAACTTAAACGTGGACGACCTTTCATCGTTCCTGTCACGTTTTGAACAGACTTGCAAAACAAATCATTTGCCTGAAGAGTCATGGGTACTCAAGTTAAATGAATTCTTGGTTGGAGAACCATTGACGGCTTCTCAAAATGCTGACCCATCAATAGCAAATAACTACGGTGCTATTAAGTCCTTGCTTTTACGAAGGTTTCACCTGGACGAGGAACACTGTAGGTTGAAATTTAAGGGAATTTTACCTGAATCTCCAAAAGATTTTGCAGGATTCATTGCGAACATACGCAATACATTTAATAGATGGATTGAACTGGCAGAAGTCAACAAATCGTACGACAAATTAGTTGATTTGCTACTACGGGATAAGGTATTATCTTCGGTTAGCCAGCCATTCTTTGCATATTTGCAGGAGCGTAAACCAGGTACTATTGACGAGTTAGAAAAAATTTCTTTAAACTACTGTTCGGCACATCCGAATACAACCATTTCTAACTCCTCATTAAGAGAACCTCTACCTGTGGCGTCTAATATGGCCTACAATCATAATAACAAACAAAGACATCACAGTGTAGACAGAAATAGGTTCCAAAGAAATCACAATGTTAACTTTCAGAAGGGACATAATAATGATTTCAACAATAAAAATGAGTTCAACAGAGGTAGATCACGAGATAGAAATTATTCACCTCAAACAAACTACCACAATAGTCAACATAACACTAATTATAATCGATCACATACCCCGAAAAATAACAATAACTGGAATGGTAATAATCATGGCTCGAGACATCGAGATAATAGTTACTATAGAGGACGACGAGATAATTCTAACAATTATACTCGGAATCGATCTCATTCTCGTGGATCATCTCATTACAACCATAATACAGGGGCGGCAGTTACAAATAATACTACCCCTATAGCTCAGGTCCCACTTGACAATAATACAACACAGTCTTCTGCTGCATGTTTTGCTATTAATTATAATGTGGCAAATAGTTGCCAACAATGCAATCTTATTTTTCAGAAGGCGAAAGAAACAGTGCTTAACTGCGGACATATTACACCAGAGGTAGGTCTTGCAGTCAACGATGGAACAGGCTTACTAATTTTTAACAGGGGATTAGTTAGTGGATCCGTCGTCTCAGTGCTGAGGGATTCAGGATCCACGACGATTGGTGTACGTCAGTCGCTGGTACATCCTAGCTGTGCGACAGGAGAATATGTACGCTGCATGACATTTGGTGGAACTATTGAGTTTTACCCCACAGCTATTGTTCATATTAGAACACCCTTTTTCACAGGGAATGTAAAAATATGTATGCTAAAAAAGCCTATAGCTGATCTGATGGTTGGTCGTATACACGGTAGTAAAGATTGTACTCCAGATGAGATCATAGAATGGGAGAAACATAACCTATGCACTGGAAACGCCGTGACGACTAGAGCGCAGACTCAACTCATGGAGAAATTTAGTGATAATAAAATGGATGCAGACAACCAAGAGGAGTTTGTAGTCAATTCACCTATTGACAGGGAAACATTTGCAACCAAACAAAAAGAGGATAAATCTTTAAAAAAATTTTTTAAGCTGGTTGATAAAGTTGACAATCTATCCTCAGGTAATAATAACAAACATTGGTTTGTTATTAAAAATGACATATTGATTAGATGTTTTAATGACAAATCACAAATGAAACAACAAGTTATGGTCCCGTATACTTCTTCTTCTTCTTCTTGCGATCGCATCTTTGATGATTACACCGTCAGACGAGTTCTCATGATGAATTCGACTGTTGTTTGAAGTTCCTCTTTAACTCCATATAGCTTTGAGTTTAGTGTTGAGTCATTGGGCCAGTATATCTTTCTTAACTGGTCATACAGAGGACAGTCCTGTAGAACATGCTCAGCAGTTTGTTCGTTTAATCCACATGTGCACAGTGGTGAAGCAGACAATCGTAGCTTGTGCATGTGTTTATTCAGTTTGTTATGCCCTGTCCTGAGTCGAAAAATAGTTATCTGTCCCTGCCGGTCGAGAGTGTGATAGTCGTCTTTGGGTTGGTTCTGTTCTCTTCTGATAGTCTGGATAGCTCTCTTTTTCTCAAAGTATGTGACTTCATTATCTTCTTGTTCACATTCTCCTCCCTTTTTTGCAAGTTTATCTGCCTTTTCATTTCCGGGTACACCACAATGAGATGGTACCCACTGAAGTATGGTTCTCTTTTTGGCAGCTACCTTGTTTAGTTCATTTCTCAGATGCGGGAGTTTACCACCCTTGAGAGCTTGCAGGACAGACAGTGCATCTGTGAGGATGACTACCTGGTGGCAGTCAGAGTTGGTGTTATAAATCATATTTGCAGCTTGCTCTAGAGCTTGAACCTCAGCTGTATAGTTGGAACAGAATTTACCAGTGGGAATGTGCCTAGTCTCATAGTGGTTGTCAGGATATGAGATAAAGATACCGGCACCTCCATTCCTAACAGCATTAGTTGCTGATCGATCTGTATAGGCATGTATCCATGATTGATCGGGATAGCTTTCTTGGATCATACTCAATGTAGCAGTTCGTTTTTGCAGATCATTATACTCACATCCACTTGTGAGACCACTGACTGATGTATTAATTTGGAGGGCACTGCTGGCCTGCTCCCATGGTACGGGGTATAGGGTGGGCTTCAGTGGTGTTGTCTTCATGGATAGGTCTTCTTGATGCTGTCTTATAAGTCTTTTCCCCCGATGCACAAAGCTGCTACGCTTTAGACGTCCCAATGCCAGATCATCTAGTCTTGCCTTCATTGGGTGCATTGGCATACTGTTGTACTTTTCCATCTGGATCATGGTTTTTGTGTCTCTTCTATGGGACAATGTCTGTAATCCAGCAACCTTCTGCATCTCTGTTATTGGTGTAGTTTTCATGGCTCCTGTAATGAGCCTGAGAGCTTGATTTTGCACCTTGTCCAAAGACTGCAGATGTGAGTTAGCAGCTGATGACCATGCTGCTGAGCTAAACTCTAAGTGTGGTCTTATTACTCCATTATAAATCTTCTTTAGATTTCGTTCATTTGCTCCCCAGTTGGTACCTGCTAATTTTCTGAGTATGCCTAGTCGTCTTCGGGCCTTTCCTTCTGCATTTTCAATATGCTTATTCCATGTAAGCCTTTGGTCAAATGTCACCCCAAGATAGGTGGGGTAGCTTTCTTCCTTGATCACGGTTGTCCCTAGGTGTATGTTAGCTGATTTGTCCTTGGGGGCGAGGGAGAACAGTGTTGTGGAGGTTTTGTCTGTGTTTATTGTGATAAGCCATTTCTCTGCCCATGACACTAGCATGTCTGCTGCCCGCTGCATTCTATAATTTGCTGTGGTGACATTTTCATCAGCGCACCAGAGTACTAGGTCATCTGCATATAAGGCAGCTTTAACTCCTGCAGGGAGATCTTTCACCAGGTCATTGATGTAAACAAGGAAGAGTGTTGGGGAAATTACTCCTCCTTGAGGTACCCCCTGATGGAGCAACACTTTTCTGCTCTGCAGACCGTCAAGAGTGACTCTAGTTCTCCTGTTATGCAAGTATGACTGGATCCATTTCATCATGTTGCCTTGGATTCCACTTCTCCTAAGTTTTGCAATGAGGCCATCTTTCCACACTTTGTCAAAGGCCTGCTTGAAGTCGACCCAGATCGTTAGGACCTTTTTCTTCTCCTGGAAGGCATCTTCTATTGCTTGAGACAAGTAAGTAACTTGGTCTTCTATACTGTAGCATTCTCTAAATCCAGCTTGTTCCGGCACCAGGATCTGCTCAGACTCTAAATACCATTTCAATCTGTGGTTGACTATTCGCTCCATAGTCTTCCCAACACAGCTTGTGAGACTGATTGGCCGGTAACTTGCAGCCTCGGTCTTACATTTCCCTTTCTTTAGTATGGGTATTGTGATGGCTTCTCTCCATACTTGGGGTACCGTTCCTTTCAACCAGCTGTGGTTGAATATCTCAAGCAGTTTTGTCTTTGCTGCTGAGCTCAGATTTACTAGCATTTCGTTGCTGATTTTGTCTGGGCCGGGTGACTTTTGAAACTTAAGCTTGGAAATAGCCTTCTGTAGTTCTCCTAGTGTGATGGGTTCCCTCATTGGGGCAGGAGTATCTGTCTGTCCCATGGTTGCCAGTATTTCTTTTCTTATCTCTCTCTGATGATCTATGTTAATGGGTAAGTTGCTTTCTGAACTGTATCTTCTAGCAAACAAGTCTGCAGCTTGTTTTCCTCTGAAAAGTTTGCCACCTTCATCCAATGTGATAGTCTGCCTAGGTGAGGAACGCTCTTCATTTAGAGACTTGACTAATCTCCAAAGTTTCCTGCCGTCTTTCTCAAGGTTCAGCGATGCCGTTTTAGTTCTCCAGCTTTTCCGTTTTTCTTCTAGCTTTGTTCTCTGAAACTCTGCTACAGCCTTTTTCCATTTGTTGTGAGTTTCAAGTGAAGGCTGAGACTCTGCGTCCTTTCTAGCCCTGTCCATAGCTTCCTGACGTTCTTGGAGTGTGCTGGACCAGTATGGTATGTAGTTACGCCGGCATCCTTTGGGAATGGTTTCTTTTGCAGCTTGTAGTATGCATCTGTTGAAGTCTTTTACCACTTCATTAATGTCTCTGTTCTGTACCTTGAGGGTAGACAGCAGCGTGTTCACCTGATGCCTGAATAAACCCCAGTTGGCTTTTTTGTAGTTCCATCTTGTAATGGCTGGGCCTGTACTGAGAGTTGCACTCTGGACAGTAAGAAAGATTGGGCGATGGTCGCTTCCCCCTAGTTGGTCTCCTACTTCTCTACTAATAGATCCAGCTATATCTGGTGTGGAGAAGGCAAGATCTGGTGTTGAAGTTGTGTGCCATCCTCTGGAGTAGAAGGTAGGAGTATCTGTGGCATTATTGACTAGGATTAGGGAGTGATCATCTTGCCAAGTTTCAACCTCTTCACCTCTGTGATCCAGATGGTTATAGCCCCAGCTCTGGGAGTGGCTATTAAAGTCTCCAACTGCTATGAAGTTGGTGGCTGGTACCTGTATAGAGCTGAGACTCAGGGGTTTGTTGTTCGGACAGTAATAGTTCAGGAGTTCTATTTCCATCTTGTCTACCTTTATCTGCAACAGCTGATATTCTGCTCCATCCATGAAGGTTTTCCTTTCGTGTGCAGGAATGTTATTCCTTACAAGAGTAAGTACTCCTCCTTTTCGTCTATCTTTTCTGTCGGATCTGAAGCATTGATATCCCCTTATTTTAAAGGTTTGATCTGCTTTCAAGTGAGTCTCTTGGATACAGCAAACACTGACTTGCTTCTCATACAAGATGTTTTCCAGCTCTGTCTTTTTGCTGTATCCAGCCTGCTTGCTGTTCACTCCCTCTGCATTCCAGTGCATCATGACAAGTGGCACTCTGGGTTTCTCTTTTTCTGTTTTGTTTTGGTCAGTAGTTCTCCTCCGCCGTCTGCTGACTCCACAAGACGGTCTAGAGGGTCCTCCAGTAGCTGAGGGTGGGCTCTGTCGAGGCTCAGAGCCCGGCACTGCACCTGCCTGGTGGAGCTCCACAGGGCGAGCACCAGTACGAGATTTATTTGACGGTGTACTCTCCATAGAAAAAAAAAAGCGAGTTGCGTGATACTGTGGTTTCCGGTGCGCCTTCTGGCCCAGTATCTATGACTTTAGCACCTGTTCAACGGGAGAGTGGGCTCATCCCTAATCTGTTTATGTTCCCAGTAGTAGACTATTCGCAAGCAGCCTGGGGGTGTCACTGCTCTGCGCGGACCTTGTTTACCGAGGCGGCGTCCGAGCTCGTATGGTGAAAATATGGTTGCATTATCTTCAAAATAGCCCTGTCTTTCCTGCCATCCTGCAACTTTGAGTTAGGGAGTTCTGAGCTCCAGTCTCTTTCCCAGGCATTTTATCCTGGCCTGGCACACATACAGAGGACCCCACTTCTGGTTCCAAGTTAGCAGTTGGGGATAGGTGGGGTAGCACACTGTGCATTCCCCGTCATCCAGGGGGCTCTCCAACTATGCAGAGCTTGCACAATGCTGTGCTCTGGTTCTGGGCTCACCCAAGGAATCCTCACGTCCTGCACAGAGCCACTTCCAGATACCCACCACCTGCCAACCCCCCATTGTAGAAATCTCCTGCATGCGGCCATCCAGTCAAGAGCCAGTATTAAGTCTGGTGCCCAAGTGATCCCCCCAAGCTCAGTGTGCAATTCTGGGTTCTCATCATGCTGCAACACAGGGGGGATTGTGATGCTCAGCCATCTCTCTCAACTCTGCACCGATAAGTGACATCGGGGACTTAACTGTGTCTCAGTACTGGGAGGCCCAGTTTCCGGGTACACCACATACAGCCAATTGAGGCAACGGTCGCCGTGGGCGTGTCTTCAGTGGGGAAGTTGTGGAGTCTTCCTGTCCATGTTCTTGCACATCCTAACACTGCCCGCAAGACATCGGAGGTTTGGAGAGTGGCCTTCTCTGCTTTTTTGAGCCGGGGTGGGCTCCCCGGGCAAGTCTCGATGGGGATCGGGACGTGTCCACGCGCCAGTGGGCCCAGCATCGGCCGCATCTGTTGGAGGACTTGCTCTGCCAGGTTTGAGTTAGTAAATTCCAACTTTGTCATCTTCTTGGCATTGTGATGCTGGGGTGCCTGTGGATTTCCTAACGCCCCGGGTAGAAGCCAGAAGTGTACTGTGCCAGCTCTGGGGGAGATAAAGGGGGTGTTTCTGCGTCTCCTTGTGATACGTAGCCACGGTAGGGCTCACAGTGCTCTTTCCCCGCCACCAAATTGCCTGCTGGTTACGCCGAGTTCTCCGAGGCTCTAGGCATGTGACCAAGAGTTGAAGGCAATAGGATCGTCACGTCCTGAGTCTCTGTGCCTTTACGGTGGGTTCCAATCTTCAGGGAGCAGTCCACACTCGTTCCCACTCCCAGGACTTGTTCAGTATCCATCTGGCTCCTTCCCACCCACAGAGGGCGTGTACGGTGTAGTGCACCGGTTTTATTATCGAGGTTTGCTCCTCTAGATCCGTTGTGTTTAGCCTGAGGATTCGCACCCTCAGTTACCAGGACTACCTCGAGGAGGGTGCAGTAAGACCTTTTGACAAGATGGCCATAGATATTATTGGTCCATTGCTACCATCGGCCAGAGGACATAGATTCGTCCTTACGTGCATTGATTTGTGCACACGATGGCCAGAAGCTATCCCATTAAAGACCACCACTACCACAGATGTAGCTGATGCACTACATCTCATCTTTTCTAGAATAGGGTTTCCTAGAAAACTTTTATCAGACCATGGGTCACAGTTTCATATCTGACACCATGAAGGAAGTCATGAAAACTTGGAACATTGATAGGAATTTAAGTAGTATTTATCATCCTATGAGTAATGGTGCGGTTGAAAGACTTAACCGTACACTTAAACAACTACTACATAAGGTTACTGTTAAGCACCCTCATGACTGGGACAGAGCACTCCCAGCTGTTCTATTTGCTTATCGGGAGGTACCGCATGAACAAACTGGCTTCTCTCCCTTTGAATTAGTTTTTGGTGCTCCCCCAAGAGGTCCTATGGGACTAATAAAAGACTTATTAATTGACGCGGAGATGACTCAGGACACTCAGTCATCTTACGAGTATGTGATTAATCTTCGGAAGAACATTATTGAGTCTTGCCAGTTGGCAACAGCTTCTTCTGAGGCTGCAAAAGCTAAGGCTCGATCTCTACAAAATAGGTCTCGACGATTACGCCAATTATTCCCAGGCGATGAGGCTTATATGTTACTTCCTCACAATATCAATAAATTATTGATATCTTGGAATGGTCCTTACAAAGTCATTGATAAAATTTCCGACGTTGATTACGTCTTAGATATCAAGGGACACAAAAAGATATTTCATATTAACATGCTCAAGCAATTTCATACACGTCCTGAACACTTACAGTCAATTTTTCATGAACTAGATGACAACACAGTATCTACTTGTTATTATTCCAACTTATCCGTCATCCAGGAAGAAGAATCTTCTTTTCCTGAGGTACAGTTACCGTTACCGGTACCAGTAGTTCAACCTACTGAATCTTGGCGGGATGTAACCATCTCTTCAACGGTTACACCGCAACAGCGTCTACAGATTGCTAATCTATTACAATCTTATCCAGATGTGTTGACCGACGTCCCGGGTCGCACATCAGCTATCAGTCATGACATTACTCTCAATGATGATACACCTATTCGTGTACATCCCTATTCGGTTCCTTTACATTTCCTTGCTAAAACTACTAAGGAACTTGAACAGATGTTGTCTCTGGGAATCATTGAGACTAGTAATTCGCCATTCTCTTCTCCATTAGTGATTGTCCGGAAGAAGGACAATAACATCAGACTATGTGTTGACTATAGAAAATTAAATGCTAAGACTATAGTTGACAGCGAACCACATCCACTTATCGACGACTTACTGCCACGTCTATCCAACGCAACTATATTTAGTAAGATAGACTTAACTAAAGGTTATTGGCAGATACCACTGACCGATAAGGCTAAGTACTACACCGCATTTTCCACTCCACAAGGTCTATACCAGTGGAATGTGATGCCTTTTGGGCTTGTTAATGCGCCAGCTACCTTCATTCGCCTGATGCGACAAATTTTATCAGGTAGACCAGACGTTATTACATATATTGACGACATATGCTTGTTTAGTTCGTCGTTTGAGGAACATGTTTCGGGACTTAGATATGTTTTCGACACTCTAAGGAATTATCATCTAACTGCTAAACCTACAAAGGTTCAGATCGCGTGTAATGAGATAACCTTTTTGGGACATATCATTGGATCGGGATATATCCGAACGTTACCTAGTACAGTCTCCAAAATTCTAAACATAGCAGTTCCTCAGACGAAGAAACAGGTCAGGAGTTTGTTAGGACTTGTTCAATATTACAGTAGATTCATACCAAACTTGTCATCCATCACGGCTGTATTGTCTTCATTGTTAAAAAAAGACATGCCGGTGAAGGTGACATGGACTGGTATATGCAATGAAACTTTCAACAAAATTATAAATTTGTTCTCGCATGAACCAATTTTAAGACTTCCCGATGCTTCCAAAAGATTTTTCTTACGAACAGATGCTAGTAACTACGGCATTGGTGCATGCCTGCTCCAGAACCATGATGGCGTTCTACATCCTACCTTATATATTTCAAGAAAGCTAAAGCCGGCAGAAACAAAGTATTCCACAGTGGACAAGGAACTTTTATCACTTATATGGGCAATCACAAAATTAGAAAAGTTCTTGCTTGGTGCTCCCTTCACCATACAGACTGACCAACGTGCTGTAGCATCTTTGCGTCGATCTAACCACAAGAGCCCAAAACTCGCCAGATATGCGATCATCCTGCAGCCATTTGAATTCTCCATTGAACATATTCCTGGCACTGAAAATATTGTGGCGGATGCGTTGTCACGTAATCCTATTGACGACGAATAATCAACATTGACATTCCTAAACTACGTCAATCATCACTACATTGGATAGAACGAAGTATCAACTATAAGGGAACTAACCTTGCCTTCAATTTAATATTTATAAACACTATATGCATCACAGAATTGAACTAAAGACAATCAAGGTATACATATTGACATTGAAACTTCGTCTAACGTCCATACACAATATATGAATATTCGTTGAACAATCATGGAACAATATCTGACGACAAGTCGAACTTATTATCCTATGTGCACTTAATTCTTGGATCCTAGGATAATTGACATTTCTGTCCGACGGAAACGTTTCAACACTTTGTCTAAAAGAATTCATCAGGATCAGGACTACGGATGGATCATCATATCCTATACTAATTAATTAGTTAACTTAACTTCTTAATTGAATTATTATCAATAAAATGAAATGTGAGAAAAAAATGAAATGAAAGAACAAAAAAAGAGAACGAAATATAAAAAGAAGAAATTATGAAAAGAGAAAATAAATCTCACACAAGTATTAGATTAATATTTTTTTTAATGTACCTATACGTTATTTAGTTAGTTAAATTAGATAGTTATTATTCACTAACACTTAACACACACAATTAAGTTAAAACTTATATTCGAATTTCTTTCTATTTCTTCTCACTTATTTTGTCTTTTCTTCTCTCATAACATCGCGTTACATTAGAATCTTAATAATTTAACTCTTAGTTTAATTAATTAATTTAATTTTAATTAGTCAAATTAATTCCTATATGACATACTAATACGACAGACCTTACTTTAATTTAATTCTATCATTCACTATTAACATTGGACATTTTATTTAGTTGATATAATAATATGTATAATATTGATATATAATGTGATTAATGTTAGATGACTATGACAAATAGTTAGTTGACATGACCGCGACATGGTTCTACTCAGAACATCGTCGGCCATATGTCACGATTGTATTAAATTTTTTTTTGAAAAATTGTTAAGTCGGATAAATCTTGAAAAAAAATCTATCGATTTTTTTTTTCCCCGGTGTACAGGGAATTGTTACGGTATATGATATTAACGCCGTCTGCTAAAGGTTAGCAGACGTGCAATTGTAAAGGTTAAGACATTTAATATATTGCGATAGATGTTTCAATTATTGAACGCTCCATACACGATCGATTATGACGTGTCTAGCGTTGTTTGGGTCACAGTCGGTAACTAGGAGACGCTACCCTTTGTTACTTGACCGCCAAGCTGAATAGCTGCGTTTTTCTAACCTTCCAATTCAATGGCATGATATAGCCATTTATATGTGCATTTATGATGGACCAGGGTCAGTCCTAGAACTCTATATGAGAGGAAACTTACGGAGGTTAGTGTTTAACTAGAATCCTCAGAAGGAGGAGAATAATCGTCAAATTCGTATGAATATTCAGACTCGCAGTCTCACTGTCGGCAGGTAGCCATGTCTAGCTGCGCGTGCATATAGCTGTGATGTTCTGACGACAATACTGCATTGTATCCTTAAACGGACATTGACACGTAAACCAGCAGTCTACGTTATTGATTAATTTATGCATGACTTCACCCTAATTCGCGTAATAATAAACCAAGCACGATGAACAAAAGATCACTAAAGTAACCATACTCAGTGCATGATCTTCAACCGGCAAATAACTCAGCAACAGTTATAGGAATCACACATTGTGGTGGGTAGCTTTCTAATTTTTAAATTTTGCCAGGGCAGCGGCCTTCCAGATAGGCCTACTCATTATGATTTCTAACTGCTGTGGGATTTTAAATGTGCGCAACTTGCACATGGGACCTCCTATTTTTTTTTCCCTTATCCGAGAAGACGGCATCCAGTCTCACTACCCAGGAGATCAGGGGGAAGTATGACATCATTTTGACCACTGGTTCTGAAAAAAAATTTTTTTCCACAAGTTATATTCCCTCGGCTGGGAATTGAACCCGGTACCTCTAGAATTTGAGGAGGATGCCATACCTCTTAGCTACTCCGACCAGAGTGGCTGATGAAGAGTAACTAGACCCAAAAAAGTCTTATGTTTCTAGCATATTGTTTATTTGTCAAACTGACTCCATAAACATTTAAAAAATTGCTTTACACTGTAGTTTAACTGCAAACCTTTTATTATTTACTCAGTCAAGTAACTGTCTAATTAATCAGAAAGCTTGGAAAATGGAGGTGTATACACACAATTAAAGAATGGACAAGAAATACATATCTCAATGGCCACTGGAAAATTCTCAAACAACTTTAAAGTGGAGGCAGAAGCACTAAAAACAGCTGCAATTACCATCATGGAAAATAAAGATTTTTCTAGAGACAAGATAGTGTTACTCACAGACTCACTATCAGTCATCACAGCCCTCAGGAACAATAGAAACAATGAATTAGACAGCCTGGGATAAGTAATAATGAAAACCAGCTATGAATTAAAACAAGTAAAAGTACAGTGGATCCTTGCTGACTGCAATATAATATGGAAATGAGAAGGCAGATAAACTTGTTAAAGAAAGAGCAAGGAAAGTTCAAATAGAAGATTGGGCTACATATGAAGAGATACAAATAATAATCAGAAATAATAATAACCCCTTCGGTCATAACTGACTATGGGAATGCGCCCCTGAGGTGACAGCCCTCAGCTGCTTATTTTCCTGATGCTCCTTTCGACGTTTTCTCCTCTCTTCGGATTGTTGTGTGAGCTTTCTTTTCACCCAATCTGAGGTGGTGCCGTAAATAGCATCGCCACTTGGTGTGATCGGCAGCTTCATCCTCCCAAGTTGCTAGATTTATGTCCAGTGCCCTCATATCTCTCTTGCACACATCTTTGAACCTCAGCTGCGGTTGCCCAACTGTTCTTTTGTCATCTGCTAGTTGCCCATAGAAGATATCTTTCGGGGTGCGACCATCTTCCATGCGGTGGACATGGCCAAGCCAGCGTAGTCTGTGCTGTTTAAGCAGTGTATACACACTTTGAAGGCCAGCATGTGACAACACCTCGACATTTGTAGCAATAAAAGGGGAACTGTCTGATGGCAGTTGCACATGTCATATTATTAACCAGGACATTGCGTTGGTCAATGCATGAGGAGGTAGGAGCTGAGAGAGAAAACAAAATATTTGGCATCCAATTTGAAACTATGAAGCACTCTATCAAAAAGTTAACAAGTTTTATTCCCTATTGTGGTTAAAAAAAAAAAAAAAAAATTGTTGGCAACATTTACTGGGTCATTGCTGGCTATCAGAATGATGTACTTTAACACTGAGTGTTTCCACTCTATACATGTTTTCTCTTTTTTCTTCATTTCCTTCACTATAAAATAAACAAGACATGTAAGACATTTCATTTTGCACAAATGTTTTACCCTTATCATATTCTGAAACAAAACTCTGCACCCTCCAACTAAAAATTTTTCACTCCATCACCCCTCCCAAATTAAAACAAATTCCCACCAAATTAAAACAAATTCCCCCCAAAGTAGGTCATAATTCAGGTCAGGATCACAGAGATCTAATCCACTGATGACTAAGCTTAATGATTTTATTTTTTAAGTGCTAAAAATTTGTCCAAAAAAAAAAAAAAAA
Organism: Oreohelix idahoensis; assembly: GCA_024509875.1. Lineage (NCBI taxonomy): Eukaryota > Metazoa > Mollusca > Gastropoda > Stylommatophora > Oreohelicidae > Oreohelix > Oreohelix idahoensis. The sequence goes on from JAMPIV010003033.1 coordinate 770,113, forward strand.
TGTCAGGTATAATGTAATTTTAGTCTGTTGCCATTTTTAAAAACATATCATTTTATTTAGTGGTACCTTTTGTTTTACATTGTTTTTTTTCAAAAGCAATTTTTCTAATTTTTTTATTCCTAGAGATCAGCCACAATGTTTAAGACAAAAACTGAAAGTGTCTGTAAAATTGCCATTCTGAAAGGATGAATCATGATAAAATCACAATAGCTTGAAAAAAAAACTGAAAGAAACAAATAAATATGATGAAATAGCTAAAAACAATTAAATACTGAATTGCGAAACATAATGAAATAGTATATAACATTTCAATTAAGGAAATAAGATAAAAGAACTAAAAACAATATTTACAAAATGAAACATTGTAAAACAATATTCAATTAAATAAATATTAGCAAGCATACGTAAATCCATGAGATCACTTTGAAGTGCATCACTTCTGCTAACTGTGAAAACCACAAGCAACAATATGCAAGAAAGTACAAAAACAATCATAACTAAATAAAATAAAACAAATATTCATGTAATCAAGAACCATCATTTTAAAAAAAAGGATATAATATTTTTGTTGTGCAGACCTGGAGTGGTGAGTCCTGGCAAAGTCCAGTTGGTAGGCTTAACTGTAGTAGAGCACGTCTGGCAGCACTCAGTGATGATGCTCTCACATGACTGTGCCTGACTGCAAGAACTTGGGTACTTGTCTCCATACTCACAACCTGGATTAATATGAATGGAGAGGGCTACATAAGTTTCTGCCATCATCTCCACCTGGTCCCTGTTATTTTTTCCACCTTCTGCTTCTAGTCCTTCTTCATTCTCTATCCCTTCTCTTTCTTCTTCTTTCTCATCTTTGTCTGTTCTTCCTTCTTCCCCTTCCTTCCCCTCCTCATCCTCCTGCTGATGATTCTGGTTTAGCTTTTTATCCTCTTCATTTTGCTCTTCATCTTCTTCTTTTAACTCTTCTTCTATTTCTTCTTTGCTTAAATTCTTATCTTCATTATCTTCTTGTCCTCTTCCAGTTTCTGTACCTGCAACTCCAGTATTGGCTTCATCACATGAAGAACAGCAAGCAATGCTCACATCCGTCTGGTAGCAAAATCTAGGGTTGGAGGCCACAGCATCAGCGCAGGTCTGACCATTAACCAAGATACTGGAGTTATCTTCACAAATGCCAGGATCTGTTAAAAAAAAAAAAAACAAACAAACTTCCTAACATGTTACATCAATTCTGTTGTGTTGGTACACCTGGTCAAATAAAATGGTTGGCAACAAGAAAGTCTGAAGCTAAATTTTGTTACCTGCACTGAATCAGTTTCATATCAGGTTATGTCAGGATAAGCTAGTTTTGTCAAAGGTAATGAAAAAGGTAAAGGATCCCGTTACACACCCATTGAAGTATATTGGAAATATGGTGTTAGGCTCATATTTTCTTGACCATCGGCACACTAGTGGTGATGTTGTCAGCATCACACCGGCCGCCTTAACCTTTCCAGAGTTGCTCTGGTACCATATTCATGAGGCTGGGTCGACCCCGGAGCTGTTTGCGGCCTAAAAAATCCCACTTCAACTGAGGATCAAACCATAGACCACCAAGCTAGAAAGCCAGTGCACTAACCACTCCGCTACTGTGGTTCCAGTTTTGTCAAATAGTAGGTATTATTTCTGATAATGTGGGTTTAATGTTTAACAAAGTGCTTTTGTTTGAAAAAAAAACTAGTATGTACAGGTTTAAGACATCAGCTGTGACAGTTTTACATGCACACACACACTTTACAGCTAGTAAATATATATATATATATATATATATATATATATATATATATATATATATATATATATATATATATATATATATATATATATATATATATATATATATATATATATATATATATATATATATATATATATATATATTGCAGTCTTTTATTTTTAAAATATTATTATATTATTCTTGAGCTGTTCTGAATGTCAAATCTTCATTGCTGCAACCGCGGGTTCGTCATTTCATTATGGCAGCTCTGTAGCTCTGTTCGTTAGTAATTCTTCAATTACGTTTCATTAGTCTTGATTTATTCTATTACTGTTCTAGGCGAATTATTGTTCAGAAACTGTTTTATAAATTAACTGTATTTTTCCAACCAACAAATAATCACTGCCAACTTGCAGTTGAATCAATTCTGAAACAAGTTCAGTGAACCAAGTCTGTTATTGACGACTGTCTAGACATTTAATCATAACAAGATACATCTATAATGATCCACGAATAAATTACAACATTGGAATTTTATAGTTCACATCTGAGTCAGCATCAAGCTAATATATGTCCTTACTGTTCTTTGCATACGACATCATATGTCAACCACAACCATTAAAATATTTGTCTGTCAAGTTCATAATTTTCTTGAACAATATACCGACAAAATTATTCGTACTAATTTCACTATGTCTCTTTTTCCACATCTCATAAATTGACAAGAATTATCTCACTAGTCCAGCTTTAAAGAACACGTCCCTTCTTCACATTAAAGTTGGTTTTGGCTATACGCGCCAACTTTTACTTGACCTTCTTATAATATTTCACATGGCAACCAAAGCCACGACATTAGTATTTTGCGAATACCGCATTTTAAACATTATTCATTTTCTTTAGTACCGCCTAGAACATATCCAATGGACTCTCAGGTCCTTACATTTATTTAAAACATAATCAACGGTGTCTACAGACACATAACCTTTAGTACAATATGATGTGGTTTAAAAACTCACACTTAGAAAGTCGTACACATCCAACGGCCGCAAGGCACGTACACAGACTGTAATGGTTACCAAGTCTTTCGCGTCATCATTCACTACGTGTAACGTTTAACTATATCTTGTTGGGATGCTGAATGGTGCAATCAATGCAATCAAAAGGAAACCCAGCAAGGTGATTGCATACCATGCAGCAGTCCTCAACAAGATATATATATATATGTATATATTTTTTATGTAGATATAATGAAGCTCAAAATATGTACTGTGAAAAGTGTTCTACTGTCTGGATGTGAATATTGGATAATGAAAAGAGACAAAGGCTCTTGATGCATGAAGTTCTAAATAAAGTGAGTCAGAAAATAGTTCTTGATATATGCTGATGTTGCCAGAAAGGATAAAAGTCGTTCTTGATTTATATTTATGTTATACTTTGAGAGGAGAAAAGTAGTTCTTGATGTACTCAGACACTGTAGAGTTAGGGGAAAAAAAGTAATTTCTATGTATGTTGACGTTGAAAAAGTTACAGTGAGAAAATGGGATCTTGATGTACACTTATACTTTAGAGTTAAGAGAGAACATTGTTTTTGATCTATTGTTGATGTTGTATGGGGAAGAAATGGTTACTGATGTATTTTGATGTTGTTGACTGAGGGCAGGCAGTGGTTCCTGATGAATGTTAGAAATAAGATGGCACTCACCAATATTGATTATGGTTGTCTGTGTTGTGGGTAGGCCATCACCTGAAGGGTGGGTGATGCTGGTTATATTAGAGACTCTTGGGGTGGTTTGTGGTACTGTGAAGCGGGAACCATAGTTACAGGTACCGCAGCACTGTTCCAGGTAGGTGGTTGCAGCAAAAGAACATATTTTGGCAGTACAACCTCGCACCTTGTCTCCATATTCACACCCTAGCAATATGACAGATTACACATTAGAATTTCTTTTTGAAGGTGAAAGAAAGGTGTTGATATCAATGAGTGATCAAAGATATAGACCTACTGGAAAAATGGTAAAGCTGAATATAAAACTTAGTTTCACGCCTACTACATAGAAAACTAAAATCGTTTTACACTCTTACTAGAATGCAACGAATTACAATGTAACTGCTAGTCTTCAATTTATAATTTTTTTTATAAATTTTTTTTTTCGTATTTCCCTATTCTTCCTTCATACCTTATATTACCGCAATCTACCCTATTTATTTATTGTTTCATTAATCTCTATTTTCATTTAGCGTTTTATATTTTATTTATTTCATATTTTATTTTCTGGACGTTTTTCTTTTTCCCCACTATGCCCTCTCTGAAATATTTTATCAACTCTCTCCGTGTGTCGGTCACCACCAGCTTTAGCTCCCTACCTCCTGATATATCCCGTGTCGCTATTGACTTTGCGTTCGTTACTTTCAAGAAAACTAGATTCACCTCTCATCTCCACTTTATTCACACCTGCCTCCACCACAAAATTCTTCCTAATGGATTTTCTTCCAATTTTCATCCATCTGCTGGTACACTCAATCTTAGGGAACAACGTCTCCTACAACGAATTGAGACCAGATGTGGCTTTCAACGTATGCGCGTAGTGGTCGCCAGTCACTCCCGCCTTTTATCAGACCTCAGTGCCCAACAGACCCAGCTTCTGCTTCGCTTACGTTGTCTCACCTCCAACAACTTCCCTTTCTATTCTATGATACGCACCACTATCCACACACTGAACCGGCAGCTGCATGAGTTCCTTTCCACGTCTAAACACCATAAACTGTCCCGTCTCATCCCTACCCCCAAAGCTACCCCTCCATCCTCCACTCCATCATGCGCTCAGGTAGTCTGCATCCCCCCAGATCTACCCCTCTCTGAGGAAGAGCGCTCTGTTCTTAGTAAGGGCTTAAAATTTGTTCCTCTTCGTCCGACCCTAGACCAATACAATCTCCTCCAGGATGTTCATCGGTTTCACCGTCGCATGAGGCTGAAGCTCCATTTTAGAGAGGAAGACAGCACTCCGCAGTCTCAGGCTGAATCCGACATCTTTGCACGCTTTTCTGACTCTACTAAACCTCCCTTTACACCTAAACCTGGAGCCTCTCATGCCCTGGACCTGTATATCAAGAACACCATCCATGACATTCAGCAGCTCCGCCCTCGTAGATTGCATTATTCCAATCTCACTTCGGCAGAGTCTAGTGCTCTCTCCCTTCTTCGCCGTAGAGACGACATTGTCATCAAACCGGCTGACAAGGGAGGAGCCATTGTCGTCTGGCAGAAAGACTTGTACCTAAGTGAAGGTAAAAACCAGTTGACCAATGGCTCTTTTTACAGGTCTAGGACCAGCGATGCGACTGTCTCTAACAATCGCATTGTACACAACACCATTAAACAGCTTATCAATAGTAATGATCTTCCTCCCGGGCATCTCGTCTTAGGATTCATGACAGCTCTTTGGGCAAGCCTGTATTCTACATGCTCCCCAAAATTCACAAGATCGAAAACCCTGGAAGACCTATTGTCTCAGCCTGTTCTTGTCCTACTGAACACATTTCTGACTTCCTCGACAGCATTTTCCAGCCTATCGTTGAGAGTCTTCCCTCCTTCATCAAAGACACCAATCACGCTCTTACTACTTTCTCCTCTATCCGACTCCCAGCAGACCGCTCCTACCGTCTTTTCTTGCTAGACGTCTGCTCTCTGTATACCTCTATTCCCCACTCTGATGGTCTCCGAGCTCTTCGGTTTTTTTTTCTGGATCAGCGCACTTGCCCTTCTATATCCACTGACACCCTTCTCCGTCTTGCTGAACTGGTCCTTAACCTGAATTCCTTTGAATTCAATGGTCAATTTTTTGACCAAATTAGTGGTGTTGCCATGGGAACGAAGATGGGTCCCAGCTATGCCTGTCTATTCATGGGCCACTTGGAGCATCAGATATGGCAACAATACTCCGGTCCTTTCCCTGGGTTTTTACCGCAGATATATCGATGATGGCATAGGTCTCACAGATATGTCTGAGACTGATTTACACCGCTTCATCGACTTTGTGAACCACTTTCACCCCACCATTAAGTTCACCTCCCTCGTCTCCACAGTTTCTGTCAACTTCCTTGACATTACTATTTCTATCACGCCCTCCGGCCTTAATACCTCAGTATACTACAAGCCGACAGATGCCCACAGCTACCTCCTGTATACCTCTTCTCATCCTCGGGCCTGTCGTGACTCCCTTCCTTTTTCACAACTTCTCCGCCTCCGCCGTTTATGCCAAGACGACGATGACTTCCACTTACGAGCAAATGAGATGTTGGATTTCTTCCGTAACAGACTTTATCCAGAACATGTTCTCACCTCTGCTCTCCAACGTGTGCTCCCCATCTCTCGTCAGGAGGCCCTCATACCTCACCATAAATCCACTTCGGATAGAGTCAAATTAATCTTGACCCATCACCCTCATAGTACTACTGTCAAACAGATCCTTTTCCGCCACCTCCCTATCCTCCAAGCAGAGCCTGTGACCCAAGAAGTATTCAGTGAAGCACCTTTGGTGGCATATAGACGTGACAAGAACTTGAAGGATCTTCTTGTTCACAGCCGTCTCCCAAAGGAGAATGCCACCCACTTTGGCACACTACCCTGTGGTCGGACAAGATGCAACACGTGCAAGTATGTCACCTCAACCCAGAAGGTGTCCTTTCCTAAGGCTACGTACACCATCACTAGTAGCTTCACGTGTGAATCGCGCAATGTCATTTATACGATCATATGTAAACGTTGCTGCAAAACCTATATTGGCCAAACAGGCAAACGACTTGGGGACAGATTCAGCCAGCACTTAAATGACATCGCTCAGCAAAAGTCCACACCAGTTGCCATACACTTCAATGGTCCTGACCACCATGGTCCCATCGACATCCAGGTCACAGCGATCCGATCCTGCTCCTCTGACACTGCCAGCCGAGAACAGCTTGAGAACCGTCTTATACACCGCATGGGGTGTCTAAAACCAGCCGGTCTCAACACTTTTCACACCTTTGTCTGAGGTCACCCTTTCCTCTCTTGCTCTATTTGACTCTTTCCACTCTTATCCTATTCTCCTATTTGTATGCCATATACATTTTTTAATTTCATATTTATTTATCTCCCACTCATTCTGTCCTCTTCTATTTCCAGTCCCCACTTTTATCCCGTTGGGTAGTTTATTGTCCGGTTTCGTTTTTTAGTTTTTCAGTATGTATTGTGTACACCCGGCGGCGGAAGTCGCTTTCTGTTCAGCCACGCGCTCTTCAACAGACAGCGAATTTCGGTTCTTGCCTTCAGGGAAGTACCCAGTTTTTATTTTATTAAGTTTTTTATGTGTCCTATCTAGACTTCACTTTCTTTCCTTTCCTGACGAAGGCCTTGTGGCCGTAACGTAGACTATTTTCTTTGTCTTTTGTCCTCGTAAGACGAATCACCTTTTTTCAATTTTTTTTCAAACCCACCCCTAGTCTTCAACAGCAGACTATTTTGTTTCAGGATAAGGAGACACCAAAGGATTTTGTATACTACCAGACTTAAAGGTCTTTTATATTTGAACTTACTTACTTACTTACTTAGTCGTTCCCCTTCTACCGTGAGGTGTAGAGGTTTGGAAGAGAGAGCGCCAGACCATTCTATCAGCTGTCTTCTTCCTGGCCTGGTTCCATTCTAGTCCTCGGTCCTTCAAAGATTGTCTAATGTTGTCCTCCCAGCGGACTCTGGGTCGTCCTGGAGGTCTGGATCCCTGGCTCTTTGTTTCCCATGCTTGTCGTGGTAGCCGATCTTCTCCCATTCTGCAGACATGGCCAAACCATCTTAGTTGGGACTGTTCTATTTGGGTCTGCAGCGGATGGGATTTTAGGCCTTGACGGATCGTCTGGTTGCGGACCATGTCTCTTCTTGTTACTTCAACCACTTTCCTCAGATACCTCATTTCTGAGGTTTGGATCTGGCTTTTGTGGGTTGTAGTCATTGCCCACGACTCGCATCCATATGTCAAGACTGGGACATAGGTGGAGCGGTATACAGCCATCTTCGTTTTCTTACCAACCTCTTTCTTGCTGAGGAATCCACGATATATGGCCTGAAAAAGTCTCCCAGCCGCTGCTTTTCGAGTGGCCAACTCTTCTTTGATGCCTCCCTTTCGGTCTATAATAGCTCCGAGATATTTAAAGTGGTCGACCTGCTCCAGGACCTGTTCTCCCAACTTAATCTGATGTTTTCTTTCTTCTCGTGATATCACCATGGATTTTGTTTTAGAGCTGCTTATGACCATCCCTCTCTTCTCCAGCTCTTCCTTCCAGACTTGCAGGTTGGATTGGAGATGTGCCTCTGATTTAGCAATCAGGGCAACATCATCAGCAAATGCCAGCCAGTACCCCACTGAATACTTTCTTGTTCTCTCCTTACATGCCTTGATGACATCGTCCATAAGGAGTATGAAGAGGTAAGGTGATAGGATATCACCTTGTCTTACACCAGTGGTGGTTCTGAACTCTTCTGACTTATGGTTTGCTGTCCTCACATAATTTCTGCAAGACTTGTAGAAGCTCTGTATAGCATGAATCAGAGATGCTGGAATATTCTTCCTTGCCAAACAGTCCCAAAGTTTGCTCCAGGGGACCCTGTCAAACGCCTTTTCCAGATCTATGAAACAAAGATGGATCTCACTCTTATACTCAAGGGCCTTTTCACTCAGCTGTCTGAGTGTGAAGATTAGGTCTTGAGTACTTCGGTTTGCTCGGAATCCGCACTGGACCTCATCCAATTGTGGCTCAGCTAGGCGTCGGAGTCTCTGCTCTAGGATTCTAGAGTAGATTTTACCAGGGACACTGAGAAGGGATATGCCTCTATGGTTTCCACATTGTCGATTGTCACCCTTTTTGAAAATTGGTGTTATGATGGCAATCTCCCAATCCTTTGGTATGGTCTTGTTGCACCATGCTGCCTGTAGGACCTTTAAGAGTAATAGGTCGCCTGATGCTCCCATGTACTTAACCATTTCTGGTGTTATACCATCATGCCCTGCTGCTTTGCCCATCTTGATTTTCTCTAGTGCTGCCCTCAGTTCTTCCATCTTTATGTCATCTTTATGTCATCTTCACCATCATTAGTTTTCTCTTCTGTGCTAGTGGTTATCATTTCTGATGCTTCATCATGCTCACCATCCAGGAGTTCTGAGAAATATTCTTTCCATCTTTCCATTACTTCCTTCGGGGCAGTAAGCAATTTGCCTTGCTTGTCCTTTATAAATTTGAGAGGGCATTGTTTTTCTTTCCTCATGTTCTTTAGGGTCTTATAGAACAATTTCTGGTTTTCTTGTGCATCTTTTTCTAGCTTTTCTCCAAATTCTTCCCAGGACTTCTGTTTTGCTGCTAGCACTTTGTTCTTTGCTTCTGTTCTGAGTGTCACATATTCTCTATATTTTTCCATTTGTCCTGTTGTGTTTTTTAGCTCCTAAGTATTGTTTCCATGCCATTTTCTTCTCTCTTATTTTCTCTTTGACTTCCTCTGTCCACCAAGGTGTCCTCTTTCTCTGGTTCCCAAGTCGGACTTCACCGCATGCTTCTGCAGCAGCTGTCTTTATGATATCCTTGAATTTATTCCAGAGGGTTTCCAAGTCATCAGGTCGTTCTTCTGTGTTGCTCACTGCTGTAGCAATAAGCCCCTGATATCTGGTCTTAATTTCTGGCTCTCTCAGCTTGTAGGTCCTAATGCTCATTTCTCCTGCTCGTTTACTTGGTTTCTTGCATGATGTTGGGCAGTTCCTAGGCTGAGCAACTCTTTCAGTTGTTCGTTTGATTGTTAGCAGGTAGTGATCACTTCCAATCTCTGGCCCCCTCCAGACTCTTGCATCTCGGACATATCTGAATGAGCTTCTCCGAACAATGGCATAGTCGATCACTGACTTCTCATTCTTGGTTGGTTCACATCTAGTGTATGCATGTATGCGCTTATGGGGGAACTTTGTGTTTGTAATGATCAGATTCTGCTCACTGCAGAATCTAAGGAGTCGCTTTTCCATTGTCATTGAGAGTATCTTCTCCATATCTTCCGATAACTCCACCCCATCTAGCATGGTCATTTCCAACTCTGGCATTAAAATCTCCGAGCATAATAACTTCATCTAGGCAGTCATCCACTGTCCTTTGAAGCAGCTCGAAGAATTCCTCCTTGACCTCTGCTCTCTCATCCTCATTTGGCCCATACACTATGACCAGGTTGACTATGGTTTCTCCTTCTTTTATTTTTACAACCATAATGCGCTCCGAGACAAAGTTCCATCCCTTGATACTATCTTTTTGATTTTGGGCCACAATGCAACCCACGCCCCCTTTAGCTCTTTCAGATATGGGTACACCACTGTAGAGCAACGTGTTGCCATCGAGATCCATGACTCCTTGTCCTTTTTTCTTCGTTTCCGTTATAGCCAGGATTTCTAGTTTTGCTTTCCTCATCTCTTCCACCAGCTCCTCTTCCTTCCCATTTATACTTCTTGTGTTCCAAGTTCCATAAGTCGTAGTCCGTAGTCCGTTCCAGTTCGTCGCCTTTAGAATCAGTCTGGTTTTCTCTCTTGTAGTTCGCGTAATCATGATTTAAAGCAAACAGGTGATTGGCCTGTTGTGCCTTTGCATGGTGGAGGGGCTGCCTCCTTACGGCCTCCATGCAGGCCGCCCTCCTCCTTTTTCATCCGGGCTTGGGACCGGCATTGGCGGAGTTTTATATTTGAACATGCACCCTAATATAACCAACTAGGTTGAACAAGACGCGCCTCACTAAAACGAGGCAAAATTTTATTTCAAAAAAAAAAAAAAAAAAAGGAGACACCAAGTAAGGAGAAATCATCATCAACAGGTGCTATCTGGAGAGTGGCTTCCAACTAAGATGGCTGCTTAATTTTTGTCATTACAAGTTTTCCGCATTTTCGAAGTCACCAGTCAAGTACAAACCAGCCATGTAGTGTAACTGAACTTCAAAGAAGTCAAGAAAAAAAACTAAAAGGTAGGGAAGAAGCCCCCATATAAATGCATGCTGAAGTCGGATGCACTGGGCCGCAAGGCACGTAACATAGTGCAACGCAAACTGCCTTAAGATGACTGATGCTAATATGATTCGACGAGGTGGTGTTCAACCCAAGAGGACCCGTCAGGTAGGAAGAGTGCCAGACCCCTAGCCTCAACAGGGTCCACGCAAAGATACTGCTGGTCACCTACCTCAGCATCGTGCAGCCAGGACAAGGTGTACTCACAGCAGTGAACGGAATGGAATATGGCAACAACCCACTTCTCTCAATGAAAAACTGCTTCGAGTTGTCAGGAACCTTGAGCTGACTACTGCCTTTATTAGAGTCATTAATATACAAGTCTGAGGGCGAAAGAAGAAGAAGTAGGTGACATCTTTGAATCAAAGGTCGGCTGTAGTGGATCTCCAACATCTTCTGTCTCTTGTCTTGATGGTGCACTCTGATAGACTCTTTCTTGTCCATCTAGATCTTGATGTTATCTTCCCACTTATAGTGCTGTCTTCCTCTTGCACATTTGCCTTCAACTCTGCCTTCTATTATGGTCTTCAATAAGTGTTATGTCTTTTTACTTGGCAAAACATTTGAGCTGCCTAATTTTGATCTCCTGCATCAGTTCTCTTTTCATTCCTAGGTTTTCTAAGACCTCTTTCTTTGTTTTTTTCTCTTTCCATGATACATTCCCCATTCTTCTACATATCCAAATCTCAGTGAGAAACAGAGAGAAACAGGGGAGGCTAAAAAGGGAATTTGAGACATGAAGTAGATAAAGAAGACATGGAAAGACTTGGAACAGAGAGCAAAGGGCAGGAAGGCTGGGCATGTATTTGTTGATGGAGCCAACAGGTAATGAACGGACACCCAAGAAGAAAATGGCAGATGGTATTAAAAAAATTCTTTAAAGATGTTCATCAAGATCATACAACCCTACACAAGTAGGGGAAAATATAGCCCATATGATTTAAATGTTTTAATGAAAATAACAATTAACACATTAACTACCGAATTGAAAAGCACACTGTGGCCAAATAAAAATGTTTTCCCTTTTTTATCTTGTAGGTGTTTGCACAAAGTAAGCTGTAGTTTTCGTAATTGTTTACATATTTTTATGAATTACACGTCATTTTAAAGATAAATGAATGTACTATTACAATAAGCACCATTTGTAACTCTAATATTGGTTGTTGCTATTTAACAGCTGTCCAATGGCCGAGGCAATATGTTCACATTTATAACTGCTTGCTATGAAAATCACTATTTCAAATAATGTGCACACTGTTTTCACTCTTGTCCTCGTTGCTAGATTTATCAGTCAATTGTTGAAACAAGTTTCTAGCCTATTCAGCCATTAGACGAGATGTACACGCATTTTTTGTGGTCCTATCACTCGTTGCCACAGTAAACAGTTTTACACGATTTGGTAACTAACCCAAAACGCTGAAAAATATGAACATAATATCAATTTTCCAGTGTTCTACAACAACCATGCTTTGGGAATTTGCTTTTCGGTGGCAACTTAAAATCTCAAAACCAAATCAGAAAGTGTTTCAGTATATTTTTTATTCATTTTATTACTAAAATTAGATTGACACTCTGAGTAGCTCGCGGTCCAAATGATAGGATTTCAAAAGCCGGTTCACCGGCTTGCGGTAGTTAATGTGTTTAAAAAAAAACAAGTAAAAATATATCATATTTAAGAATTTCTCTGCCATCATAAAAAAGTAGGAAAAATTTGTCCTTCAGCATCTTAACATTCCAAGAAGCTATTCTGATTCTTTTTTCCACTATGTTGGTCTAAATTGTGCTTTAAGTGAGTACCAAATATTAACAAACTTTGGGGGGGGGGGGGGGGGGGGAGAACACTTTAAAAAATTGAAATAACATTTCAAAGTAGTTGTTTATTATTAACTTAGTACATTTTAAGCAATAGAAGTGAAAAGTACATTGTGAGGTGTTTTTGAAATAGTGAGTTAAAAACAAAATAGTCTTCTGCTGTATAAATTAGAAGGGGAAAGAGTTCTGCAAATCCCGCTTTATTATTACATCAAGTTGTGCCACACTTCCCACAACCTCTGAGGTCAGCAAATCACAGACAGGATGATTGACTATGATGCGGCCAAACCATGTACATAGAATCACGTCCCAAATGGTGCAACATCTACATCGACTCCGGAGGTCTGCTAATAACAAGCCAACTTATCTATTTGATAAAGCAGTATGTAAAAGATTGACTTATTCTCTTTCTTCAAATGATGAACAAGGTAGAATGTTTGAATACTTCAAACAGTCATACTGTACAAGGTACAGAGATTATTTTACTAATTACATTGATAAAGTTATAGTCCACTCAGCCCAGTACTTAATTTAGTTAGATTTATTATGGTGCACATTTGTTTAATTATATGTTCGTGCAATTCATTCAATTAACTGGAAATAACAAGGATCTTAGGTACGTTTTGTAAATGAAATATATTTTTTTTAAATACAGTGGAGTCCTCTTGTAATGAAAGTGAAGGGGCCAGCCTCCCTTTTTTCTAATGAATAAATTTGAAAAAATAAATTTTTACTACTACACGAGTTAACATGGAACATAATTTATATACACTACAGATTCTGTCTCAATAATTATTGTAAGCATCAAGCAACCTTCAAAAAGGGAATCCGGTAGTGCCCTGTGTGGATTGGGAAGGTGGGAATAAAACTTCTGCTACTTATTTTAGGCCACACTGCGAAAACACACGTGACATGAAATGATTCATACTCTGAGAAAACACATGTGACATGAAATGATTCATACACTGAGAAAACACATGTGACATGAAATGATTCATACACTGAGAAAACACATGTGACATGAAATGATTCATACACTGAGAAAACACATGTGACATGAAATGATTCATACACTGAGAAAACACATGTGACATGAAATGATTCATACACTGAGAAAACACATGTGACATGAAATGATTCATACTCTGAGAAAACACATGTGACATGAAATGATTCATACACTGAGAAAACACATGTGACATGAAATGATTCATACACTGAGAAAACACATGTGACATGAAATGATTCATACACTGAGAAAACACATGTGACATGAAATGATTCATATGCATGCTACATTTTTCTTCAATATCCCTTTCATATATGCCTCCAGTTCTCTTCTCTAAGTGATCCTTTTTGTAAAGAACCAAGTCAGTTTTGGTTTTAAGGACTGTCTTAATTGCAGAAGGACAACTCTATCAGTGCTCCATCTCCTCCCTTAGATCACACTAGGAGGATCTCAGCACAGTGCACGAACTCTGCAGCACTGGCAAGAATCCCAATGTGTGTATATAAGAATCACACATTCTATAAGTATTTTTGTGGTGAGTAGGTTTCTAATTTTTAAATTTTGCCATTCTTTACGATTTCCAACTGCCGTGGGATTTTTATCATGCGCAACTTGCACACAGGACCTCCTATTTTTTCGCCCTTATCCGAGAAGGCTAGGCATCCGATCTCACTACCCAGGAGACCAGGGGGAAGTATGACATCATTAGGACCACTGGTTCTGTCAGATGGCAATTACTGCTACTTGTTGTGACACTTGGTTTTAATATGTATCTAGTATATATATATATATGTATACATGCGAGGATATCATACATGCCACACCTCAGACATGAAAAACCTGTACAAAAAATTCAAAAACCCTGTACAAAGACCCGCAAAACCTGTACAAAGACTGAAAAACGTAACAAAAGAGTTAATTCATGTAAAAAATATATTCAATTAGATGGTTCTGCACCATCATAGTGACTGTAATATAATACATTAATAATACGAACCACACATTGTAATATATGCGAATCTACACATGTACGATATTCTGTAAATAAACATGGCTACAAACTGAACATGCTTTTACTGAGTGCTTTCTGAAACATGTGTGTGCTTGTGTAGATGACGAGGTAATGCTTATATACATACATCATAACATTACATGGTGGCAGCGGTCGATACCGGACTGACGCAAAAAACAGCTACACGATAACACGTGAGTACAGTATTCGGCTAATTTTCGTCATCGAGGTCAGCCATGGCGGCGAAACAATATCGCAATGCACCACAAATGAGATTCGCCGGTAAAGATGATAAGAGTGAAGCTTTCTTGTTATGGCGCCAACGCATAGATCTATATTCCAAGACCACTGGTCTGGAAGGACAAACCCTAACTCCATATATCCTAGAAGCATTGGACGATGAAGGTTTGAAAATTTACAACAGTTTTGCTACCGCCATGCCTGTGGAGTCGGCGACAGACCCCGCAGCCATATTGGATGAATTTGAAAAACGTCTGATAATAAAGCACACGAACTTTAGAGCGGCAAGATTAGAACTTCACCACCTGCGACAGAAACCTGGTGAAAGTCTAGATGATTTTTTCACTCGCATCAAAGAGAAAACAAGTGTATGCAAATTTAACAAAGAAGAAGAAAAAGAGCGAATTATCGAACAGATCCTTCTCAGCACACCAATGCTAGAGTTCCAGAAATGGATACTGAGCCAGAGTGATACACTAACTTTACAACAACTTCTGGATGAAGGCAGGAAACACGAGGCACAAGCACTAAACATTAAACAAATTCAGCAAGGTACAGTAACAGCCCAGGTGGATGCAGTAAAAAGCTATAAACCCAAACAAAACAAAGCAACCGGTTCGAAGCAACAAGAAAAACACAACACAAGCAGAGGTGCTATGTGTAAATGTTGTGGCCTAAACCACATACAAAACCACTGTCCAGCTAAAGACTCTACATGTCATTACTGCAGAAAGAGGGGCCACTGGATAAAATTATGTTTCAAGAGGAAACAAGACAGTGCTCAACACAACCTTCACAGCAGAGAGTCATCAAAACAAACACACTTTATGATGACTGAGGACCTTGACTCCAGTGAAGAAAGTGATCCTTCCACATTTGATACTGTGAAGATACTAACTTTCAGTAATGAACCAAAGAGAACGCAGGCTTTCTGCAAGGTACAATTCCGAATACCAGGAATTAAAAGGCACAAAGAAAGATATATTCGGTTCAAGATAGACACAGGTGCCCAAGGTAACACTCTACCCTTAAGAATATTCAGACAGATCATGCCTGACAAGGTGGATGAGCAAGGATTTCCCA
The DNA here is from genome assembly GCA_024509875.1 of Oreohelix idahoensis. Classification (NCBI taxonomy): domain Eukaryota; kingdom Metazoa; phylum Mollusca; class Gastropoda; order Stylommatophora; family Oreohelicidae; genus Oreohelix; species Oreohelix idahoensis. Next base: position 786,072 of record JAMPIV010003033.1, read on the forward strand.
CAAGGGATGTAAAAAGTAGGAGTGGCAGGACAAAGCTAAGAGCTTACAATGGAACAAGTATAGACTGTTTCGGAGCAGTAACACTTGAATGTTTATACAGAGACTCTGAATGGACATCGTCAACATTTTACTTGGTAGATGTTGAAGGACCTGCAATTTTGGGTTTACCAATGTGCGAAAAGCTGAGTGTGGTAACTATTAACAACATTAAAGCTGACAAAAAAGAACATCTTACTCTACACGTCACTGGAGTAGAGGACCTTAAACAGCGATTCCCAGAACAGTTCGACAGAATAGGCAAACTTCCAGGAAAGGCAAGATTCTTTTTAAAAGACAACGCTGAGCCAAAGATAGACCCACCTAGAAAGTATCCTATACATGTTAAACAGAAACTTGCCACAGAACTAGAAAAGATGGTGCAGAATGATGTTATTAGAAAGGTTGAAGAGCATTCTGATTGGTGTAGTAGTATCACAACCGTTCTGAAGCAGGATGGTTCTCTTCGGGTTTGCCTTGACCCAAAACACTTAAACAACAGTCTAAAGCGCTGTCCACACAAAATGCATACAGTGGAAGAGATAACTCACAGATTCCACAATGCCAAATATTTTTCTAAACTAGATGCTGTACACGGATACTGGAGTGTTGAGATAGCAGAGGAAAGTCAACTCCTTACAACTTTTCGAACACCATTCGGCAGATATTGTTTCAAGAGACTCCCATTTGGTTTGAATGTATCACAAGACATCTTTCAACAGAAGATTGACAACATTGTTGAGCAATGTTCTGGTACAGTGGCTATTGCGGATGACATTGTAGTCTGCGGCAGGTCAGAACAAGAACACGACCGTAACTTGATTAACTTGATGCATGTAGCACAGGCCAATGGGCTAACATTCAACAGCAAAAAGTGTACAATTAAGGCAACGGAGATACAATTTTTTGGATTGCTGTACACCCAGAATGGTGTAAAACCAGACCCTAAAAAGGTTGAAGATATTCATGACATGCCAACACCAGCTACAAAGAAGGAACTGCAACAATTCTTAGGTGCTGTCAATTTCCTAGCACAATTCATACCAAATTTGTCAGCTGCTGCAGAACCTTTGCGATCTCTACTACAGAATGAAACTCCGTATGAATGGTCAGAAGACTACCAACACATATTCAACCACTTGAAGACCCTCATATCATCTGATGCATGCTTGAAATACTGTGACATGCAAGCACCCACTTTTCTCATGGTTGATTCCAGTCTGAAAGGCCTAGGAGCAGCACTTTTGCAACCAGACAAAAATCCTGAAGGACACTATGCCAAAGAACTTCGTCCTGTAGCTTACGCAAGCAAATCATTAAGTTCTGGCGAAAAGAAACTTGCAAACATTGAAAGAGAAATGCTAGCTGTACGTTTTGGAATCAAACGCTTCCACACATTTCTTTTCAACCGCCCATTTACAATTCTCTCAGATCACAAGCCACTTGAGATGATTCATAAAAAACCAATAGCTTCAGCACCACCACGACTACAAGCTCTGTTATTGGAAACACAAGGTTATGATTTTAATATTCAGTATATCCCAGGAGAGGATATAGGTCTTGCAGATGCTCTCAGCAGACTACCAAACCCCAACAAGACAGCAGATCTTACCCCAAACATCAAAGTTGATTTTGTCAAGTTTAGCGATAATCGGCTTGAACACATCAGAGAAGACACAATGAGAGATCCTATCCTTAACTCTCTCAAAGAACTGATATACCATGGATGGCCAAGCTCTATCAGGGAAGTTCCAACACACATCCGTCCATACTACTCGATGAGGGACGAGTTAAGCATCGAAGATGGTCTGATCCTTAAAGGAGATCGCATTGTTGTACCAGAAACACAACGCGAATCATCCTTAAACAGCTCCATAATAGTCACCTTGGTATTGTGAAGACACAACTGAGAGCAAAGAAAGATGTTTACTGGCCACAGATAAACAAGGACATAGAAACACTATGTAAAAACTGTTCAATTTGCCAAGAACATGCAAATAGGCAGTGCAGAGAACCTCTCATACCATCAGACATACCATTGAGCCCTTGGAGCATTATAGGAACTGATATTTTCTCAATCGACAATAATGACTATCTTATTATTGCTGATTACTACAGCAAATTTCCCATCATTGAGAAACTTCCACAACCCTCACCGTCAGCTGTTATTGCAGACATTACAAAGAAGTATTGCAGCATGTTTGGCATCCCAGATGAAATTAGATCAGACAACGGTCCACATTTCTCAGGTCAAGCATACAGAAACTTCACTAAGGACTGGAAGATCAAACACACAACATCATCACCTAGATACCCTAAATCTAATGGTTTCATTGAGAGACAGATACAAACTATCAAGTCAATCATGAAGAAAACAAGAACAGAGGATGTACACCTAGCACTCTTGAGATGGAGAACAACACCGGTAGACAGTAAGATCGACAGTCCAGCAGAACTTATGTTTGATAGAAGAATTAAAGACCTCCTACCATCTAAGGTCCACTTCCGTCCACAACATAGAGACAGCACATATGATCAACTTCAGCATCGTCAGCAAGTTCAGAAATTCAACTATGACAAATGTGCTAAAGACTTACCACCATTATATCCTGGTCAGCATGTGACTACCTACAACCACAACAATGACACATGGTCAAAAGCAACAATCATTTCCAGAAACCCTGAACCCAGGAGCTATACTTTAAGACCAGACAGCAGCAGCAACCTCCTGAGGCGAAACAGAGTGGACATAAGAGAAATCCCACAGAATACAACAGAACAGAGAATTCCCATGCTTTCAACAGACAATGCAGTAACTCCAGACCTTGGTGCCCCACAAAACCAACAAGCGTCAAGGCCGAAATCACAACCAACTCAAGCTAAACCAGGGACTTCCGCAGAACCACCAGCACTTTACACCACTCGTTCTGGCCGTACAGTGACACCTCCCAGCCGATACAGACAGTGACATATATACTCACACTGAGCATTACACATACTTATCCTTTCTCACATGAAACATTTCGTTGGAAATGTTTGCACACATTTTTTTTTTTCAAAAAAGGGGGGATGTAATATGAATACATTAAAGTACGAACCACACATTGTAATATAATGCGAATCTTGACATGTACGATATTCTGTAAATAAACATGGCTACGAATTGAACATGCTTTTACTGAGTCCCTTCTGAAACGTGTGTGTTTGTGTAGATGACGAGGTAATGCTTATATATATACAACATAACATTACAGCCGTTAGGCCTATAGCCCAACTGGTAGCTTTAAATAGACCTACCCATACGACTTTTAGTGTCAATCAAACATTGATAGTAATTAATTATTTAATAAATATAGGCCTAGCCTAAATCATTAGTTGACCATAATGATGATCACCCAAGGCAAAATCGCATTGTTTTTTAAAGAAACAAAAATAAAACTAAGACGAGAAGTAGGCCTAGGCCTAACTCCAAATAGGCTAAACTTTTCTCTTATCGGGTTAAGATGCAAATTTGCCTTGCTTTTGTGTGTGTGTTTTTTTTTCTTCAGTTTCATAATTTGGTAATATCGGACGCCAAACGCTTCGCATGTAATTTCGTACCATTTAGATTTAAGGTTAATGTTACTAGCCTAAATGGTACGAAAATACATGCAGATCGTTCGGCGACCGTCATTCCGATATTACCCATTATTTGTATTGTATTATTATTCAAATTTACATTTCTTACGCACTTTCTACAAGTTTTAGTGAAATCAAATAATATGAAGTGGTATCCGCCTTTTTTTTAAGCAGCCGTAAATAATAAATTAGGCTATGCTAAATCTTACGGAAAAAAAAAGCATAACCTAGGCCTAAGTTATCTGACAGTTAAATCTAACTTCATCTAAACAATGTTATTGTAATACTTTTTTAAAAAATGAATTACTTACCAATACTAAACTGGAAATTAATCCTAAACAATAGGCTCGACTCAGTGCTGCGTAATCGTTCAAATAATCAGTAACCTTGCGCTAGCTTTAGCGAAAAATTGTGAATGAACACGCCACGCACATCCCGCGGCAATTGAAAAATAGGCAGCTTGATTTTCATTGGTTATTTTTTTTAAAAAATCCACTTGGTTTAAAATCTCGCCGAATCTCATAACGCAAATTACGGAAAATTGTGTAGTGGCACAAAACGGTCGATTTATATGTATATTTAATAATTAGGCAAAAAAACCCGTACAGACAGTATGTATGGGCCGTACACATCTGAAAACGCAAACACCCCGTACAGATTATGGGTAAACCATAGCGTGTGGCATGTATGGGATATAACAGTTTGAAAATGAGACGTTACTTTTCAATCACTGTGTAGAACTCTTTCAGAAAACAAATTTCCATAAATTGTATTCCCTTTACTAGGGAATCGAACCTGGTACCTTTAGAATTCGAGGCGGATGCCATACCTCTTAGCCACTTTGACCCTAAAGAACCAATTCAATTTAAATAAAACTTATCATATTTTAAAATACTTTTTTCGTTTTTTGTTTTGTATTTTTTGATGAATGAATGAATGGTTAAAAAATTTTATCTACAAAAGCCATGTATTCATTTATTTACACATGTACCATATTTATACATGTAAGTGCATAATTGTATGACATATGACTAGTAAAAGAACTATAGTCAGAGTTGGGAGTCGGACCTCTAAAATGACTGGAGTCGAGGTTGGAACATTTTTGTCTGACTTCACAACCCTGCCATGGACCACAGGTTAAGAATCTGTGCTTTACTTTGTCTTGTGTGCTGCATTGTCAGATCTTATTTGTATTTGCCTGATGTAGTTCAAACAATTATGCTGAACTACCTTGTTTTCCTTTGCAGACCATATTATCCTCAGCTTACCTGTGACTGTCCTGTAAACATTCTTACAAGATGCACAGCATCGACCTCTAACCAGAGCCTGGTAGCAATAACCACTGAAACTGTTGACAAAATCTGGACAAGTCATTTCATCAAAGGCGTTGCTTGGCTGGTCACCAAACACACAGTCATCTGAGTAGAGAAATAACATGTTACATCTGTAAACAACGTGTAACAAAAATAAACATATAGCACCATAACAAAACAAAAAAGGACAGTTGTACAGAAGTAAAGAAAAAAAATTAAACATATAAGTAAATCAGGATTGCAGAGGTTGTGAGAGGCTGATTTCAGGATTGCAGAATGTATGAGAGGTTAATATCAGAATTATAAAAAGGTGGGAGAGGTTGATATCAGGACTAGAAAAAGATGCGAAAGGCAAAGTACTGGAAAAAGGCGGAGAGGCTAATTTCAGGATTGGAGAAAAGTAAGAGAGGTTGATATCAGGATTGGAGGAATGAGTAAGGGGCAAAGTATTGGAAAAAAAGGTCATGAGGCCAATATAAGGATTGGAGGAAGGTAAGAGAGACCAATATTAGGACTGGAAGAAGGTATGAAAGGGGAATACTTTTGCTATTTTGTACCTGTATTTCTAAAACACTATTCCTAACATTTTTGTCACCTGTTTTCCCTCCATGCTCTATAAGCAGCTTGGAGCCACCACTGCAGTTGACCCTTGTTAGCACTTAATGTGCTCTTGCAGTGATGGATTATGTAATAATTTGTTTGATATGATGGGGTTGCCAGCCCTATGTACAATCTGACATTAGTAACCTCTTATGACAAGTACAAGTTAGCAGTGGTTCCATTCTCTTTTTTATTTCCCCTTAGAGACCCGGAAAGTTCAAACAGGGTATGTTAAATTCTGCTTGTCAAGAAATAATACAGCACATCACATTAAACATGAAGATTATGAACAAACATGTTAAAAAGCTTAAGAATAATAATAATAATAGCCCATTCAGTCATAACTGACTATGGGAATGCATCACTGAAGTGACAGCACTCAGCTGCTTATTTTCTTGGTGTTCCTTTCAACATTTTCTCTCTTCTGCTTGCTGTGAGAGCTTCTTTTCACCCAAACTGAGGTGGCGCCATAGAGAGCATCACAACTCGATGCAGTTGGCAGCTTCATCCTTGCAGGTTGCTGGATTTATATCCAGTGCCCATATGTCTCTCTTGCACACAACTGTGAACCTCAACTGCGGTCTCCCAACTGTTATTTTGCCATCTGCAAGTTGTTCGCAGAAGATATTTTTCAGGATGTGACCATCTTCTATGCAGTGGACATGGCCAAGCAAGTGCAGTCTGCACTGTCTAAGCAGTATATACATGCTTTGAAGGCCAGCACCTCGACATTTGTCACTTTGTCCTTCAATAAAATACCGAGGATGTGGTTTAGACACTATAGATGGATGGTGTTGAGCTTTCTTTCTTGCTTAGCATAGGTTGTCCATGTCTCGCTGCCATACAGAAAAGCTTATACAATAGAAAGTTAAAGTATGTCTTTCAGAAGATAGATTTTTCAAGGAAAAACCACTCAAAGGAATAGATAATCTTGTATGTTACTTGTGGAGTAGAATTACATCACTGTTTACATCTATAAGAAAATGATACACTGACTTTAACAGTTAAAATCTTTAAATGCATGATAGCCTACACTAACTTTATAAGTGATGACACACTGACTTTAACAGCCTGTAGCTACAGCAACATGACAATGATTTTAACAACCTGTATCTACAACAACTTGACACTGACTTTAACAACCTGTATCTACAACAACAAAATTACACTGACTTTAACAACCTATATCTACAAAAACATAATACTGACTTATCAACCTGGCCATTGATACTCCCTTGTGACTGAAAAAAATGGCTTTTGTTTGTATTTAACACATTAACTACCGAATTGAAAAACACACTGTGGCCGAATTAAATTTTTTTCCCATTTTCATCCTGTAAGTGTTTGCACAAAGTAAGCTGTAGTTTTCGTAATTGTTTACAGATTTTTATGAATTACACATCATTTTAAAGATAAATGAATGTACTATTACAATAAACACTGGTTGGAACTCTAATAGAGGTTGTTGCTATTTCAAGGCCCTCCGATGGCAGAGGACTTGCAATATTTTCACAATTATAACTGCTTGCGCCCTATCTCTATCAAAATCACAATTTCAATCAATGTGCACACCTTTTTCACTCTTGTCCTCGTCGCTAGATCTATCAGTCAATTGTTGAAACCCGTTTCTATCCTATTCAGCCGTTAGACGAGATGTACACGCATTTTTTGTAGTCCTATCACTAGTTGCCATGGTAAACAGTTTTACACGATTTGGTAACTAACCCAAAACGCTGAAAAATATGAACATAATATCAATTTTCCAGTGTTCTACAACAACCATGCTTTGGGAATTTGTTTTCCGGTGGCAACTTAAAATCTCGAACAAGATCAGAAAGTTTTTCAGTACATTTTTCATTCGTTTTATTACTAAAATTAGATTGGCGCTCTGAGCGGCTTGCGGTCCAAATGTGATTATTTTGTGAGCCGCTGACAGCGGCTTGCGGTAGTTAATGTGTTAATCTATTGTTCATTTAGCAGTATCAAACTTATTGGTACATGTTTCTGTAAACGCGCAATGACATACACATATACTTTTAATGCAGTAAAATTTCCAGAACAGCCATAAAGTTTGAAACATGACCAAGAAGAGATCTAAAACATAGACAGTATATTTAAGGTTAATAATGTGCACTGAGTCATAAAGAAAAAGGTCTTTCAGTTATACATGACATGGAAGCCTTCAAGGCTGATTATTTTCATGATCACTATTATTTACTCCATTCTTCCTCACAAAATACAATTACCTACCATCAACTGTTGGGGCTCTGGAATCATACACACATTGTCCATTCAAGCAGAGCTGAAAATGAAAGATTTAGAATATCTATGTGAGTATAGTTTCAAGAGAAATCAATGTATTTATTCTCCCTGTGATCTCTTTATGGAGCATGCAGCCATTCCTGCATCTGCGCAACTTGCAGGTAGCCTGCATAAAAGCATCCATTAGCCCATGCACAGTGGTTTCTGTAGCAATTTATTTTATATGATGATGTTGCCAGCCTCATGCACAACCTCATGTTAGTCGCATTCTTATGACATGCATGGGGGAGCAGTTGTTCTTTTTCTTTCTTTACCTCAAAGAACATAATTTTCAACTAATGTGACTTCTTGAATTTTACTGTTTTTATACTGTCGATTTAGCATTTAAAGTATTTTGTAAATGGTGATATGGACTTCGTGAACTTTGCTGAGATCCTCCTTGCGTGATCTAAGGGAGGAAGTCAGAGCAGTGATGGAGTTGTTTGTATGCAATGAAGATAGTTCTTAAAACCAAACCAACCAAACTAAACTGTCCAGGTCTATTAAGTGTTGTTTGTGTTAAGGTTTCTTCTTCTTCTCTGTACACTCTCAGATGTTCCCTGGAATGTTTTCAAAGAAAGCAGTAGTCAGTTTGAGGCTATTTGAATCTCTGTAGAGCTTTTCCATGAATGGTACTGGTGTCGGCCATATGCGCTTTCTGTTCCGCATATGTTGGGCAACTTTGAAGCAGATGTTCAGCAGTTATTTTATCAGTGCCACAGTTGCACTGATTGGTAGTTCCTATCTTTAGCTTGTTGAATAGATGGTATCTCAATCTGTTGTGGCCAGTGCGGAGTCTGAAGATTACCACTTGTTCTCTTCTGTTGAACTGGTAGTATGCGTCATTTTGTGTGTGACCTGGATGCTCTACATCCCATTTGTTTCTGTATCTGATTCTGATAAAACTCTTTGCCTCCTTGAAAGTTACGCTTGCAGCAGGCTGATGTAGATTTCCACCTTCTTTTGCCAATATGTCAGCCTCTTCGTTACTGTTGGTGTTACAGTGCCAGTGAGATGGGATCCATTGGATCACAACACTTTTGAATCGTTGACATAGTTTGTGAAGCACTATTCTGAGGTCATCCAGGTCTGTATTATTTTGGCTTTTCAATGCTGCAATTACTGACTGTGCATCGGTAAAGAATGCAACGTGTCCCTCTGTGTTAAGGTTTGTGTTAAGACATGTTTACACTAGATTCTTTTTCCTTTTATACAACTAGATAATACAACATACACAAGTGACTTTCTTCATCAAATTTAAAGCTTAGAGATAAGAGAATATTCAATTAAGCTTTGAAGACAGAAGGAAAATTCTAAAAGAATTGTAGATCAGTTGGTGAGAGATATCACTCATGTATTCATGCTAATGGTGGGCATTTTGAACATTTAAACAAAATTTGGTCCTGGAAACAGTCTGCAGCAGTGCAGGCTGGCTGAGCGAGCACGGATCTCAATGGGAAGGCAAACCCGGTCCTAAAAAATGCCGTGCAGAAGTCGGATGTGTCGACCGAAAGGTGCAGATATCACAGCTTCGTTGTAAACAGACACAACGCAACCACCGTCCTTTTCAGGGCGAACGAGGAAGAAGGAAGAAGAAGTACTTGTGAAAAAAAGATTGTCTATCTCTTAGCTTTAAAATGTGATAAAGAAAATTAAAATTGTTTATGTTGTTCATTAAATATAAATTTTTTGAAGTGTGTATACATAACTTTGAAACACCCTATATATATATAAATAAAACATCAATATCCTTTAATTTAACATGCATTATTTGTGCAGATGTCAATCCTCCATGTACACAAAACACATTATTATCTTTTCTTTAATCCTCTTCTTTCTTTTTTGTGCTTTTATATACACTATTTCTTTCCGACACAAGCTAAGTGCCACAATTAAAAAAAAAAAAAAAAAAGAAACTGGTTGTATTTTCATGCTTGCTTTTTACTGACAAAGGGCTGTTCTATCAACATCTAGATTGTTTTAGGATTGAGTAATATTATTCCTTTGCCCATTTCATTACATTTTGTCAGTTACTTCTTCTTCTTCATCTTTCAACTCTCCAAGCAGCTTAGGCCTTCAAGAAAAGTCTTCCTGTCCCGTGCCATCAGCTCAAGGTCCTTCCCTGCCTTCTTCATCCCTTTCACATCTGCCTCCAGTTCTCTTCTCCATGTGTTCTTAAGTCTCCTCCTACCTCTTGTACCTGGGGATTCCAGAACAAGGACCATCTGGTAATGCTATCAGAAGGTTTTCTCCACGTTTGTCCTACCCATCTTCAGCATCATCCTCTCATTTCTTGTTCCACTGCCGCTTGTCTAGTTCATGTCATCAGTTCCACATTAGCTATTGTGTCATACCACTTGAATGCTTCCATTCTACGCAAGCATCCATTTATGAAAGCTTGAAGCATTTTTGTTTTTTGTTTTGTAACAACAAAAATAACAACCAATTAGATACAGACTTTCTTACAGTGTTACTGTAGTTACCTTATTGATTCTTACTTCTTTTACTGTCAGTCATACTGCAGTTACCTTATTGATTCTTACTTCTTTTACTGTCAGTCATACCTAGTGTACTCACCTTGCCATCCCCACAAGTGGTTCCCATTGATGCCGTCTGCTCATAGCAAGTTCCTGCTGTGCTTGGATCAAAACAGAACATGGAAGTACAGACACTAGTGCTAGATCCGAACTCAGTGCCCTGTGTAAATTAGTGATTAATATTGGTCAAGCTTGTTAGAATACGGCTGTGATTAGAACATAATGGAGACAGGGGGGAAAATGACAAGAAAGATATTTTATGTGATGTAATAACGTTCAATAATAATGCTGCTGATGATAAAAAAAAACAAATGGTGGTAACGATAATAGTGGTTGATAGTTGATGATAATAACTTTAACTGCCATGTTGTGTACTCATGTTCTACTTGAATAAACAATTTTGTTGTTGTTGCTTTTTTTTCTTATTAATTAATGAATTAGTTCATAACCCTTCAGCTCCCCAAGGAGCAAAGGCCTTTAACAAACATATGCTAAGTCTTCCTGATCAGTGCCATCAATTGATGTCTGTCTATGTGTTCCTCATTCCCTTCATTTCTGTCTCCAGTTCTCTTTTCTATGTGTTTTATGGTCTTTCCTTACCTTGTTACTATGGTGATTCCAAAAAAGGACTACCCTGTAATGCTATCACCAGTTTTCATCACTGTGCATTCTATCCATTGTCAGCATCTTCTTCTCATTTCTTATTCCTCTAGCACTTGTCTAGTTCTTGTCATTAGTTCAACATCAGTTCAACATTGTTGTACCATTTCAATCCTTCTATTCTAATAATAATAATAATAGTATAACTGACTATGGGAATGCGCCCCTGAGGTGACAGCCCTCAGCTGCTTATTTTCCTGGTGCTCCTTTTGATGTTTTCTCCCATCCTCTGCTTGTTGTGTGAGCCTCTCTTCGCCCAATCTGAGGTGGCGCCGTAAATAGCATCGCCACTTAGTGCGATCGGCAGCTTCATCCTCCCATGTTGCTGGATCCATGTCCAGTGCCCTCGTATCTCTCTTGCACACATCTTTGAACCTCAGCTGTGGTCGCCCAACTGTTCTCTTGCCATCTGCTAATTGTCCGTAGAAGATATCTTTTGGGATGCGACCATCTTCCATGTGGCGAACATGGCCAAGCCAGCGAAGTCTGCGCTGTCTAAGCAGTGTATACATACTTTGAAGGCCAGCACGTGACAACACCTTGACATTTGTCACTTTATCTTTCCATGAAATGCCGAGGATGCGGCATAGACACCGTAAATGTAAGGTATTGAGCCTTCTTTCTTGCTTAGCATTCTACTTCCTTTTTAATGTTACGTGTACGTTTCCTAATATTTAGTTCATCTTTCTTCTTATTAAAACTAATAAAAAATTTTGTTCCATAGGAGATCATGCCATACAAGAGTAGTGTATTAGAGACTTTATGTTACTTACTTATATAATTCGTATTCTAAAACTGCAAGGTGTTTGAATCGTCACTCCCTATTTTTAAATATTTATATCCTCATTGTATATATTTGATGGGCATACGTGACACAAAATGTCAAAGTAAGAGCAGTAACTACCGTTTGACTAATACGTTTTATGTTTTATCCACTCAGTACAGCACAAACACAAAATTAAGATTATATGAGAGCTGTGTACTTTCTGTGCTTCTCTATGGTGTGGAATGATGGAGAGTAACAGAGAAGGAAATTGTCAAAATTGTCCTCTTTCTACACAATCTGCCTAAGGAAAATTCTCCAAATCTTTTAGCCAAATACTATCACCAACCAAGAACTGCTTACTCGGAGCAACCAAAAGGACATGCACACCATCATAGCTGGCAGACGCTGGAGTTGGATTGGCCACATCCTCAGAAGAGACCCTGACGCCATCACAAGAACAGCTATGCTATGGACACGTGAAGGGAAGCGAAAGAAAGGCCGACCAAAAATAACTTGATGGAGAACTGTGGAGGCTGAGATGCAAAAAATGAACCCGAGCTGGGGCACTGCATGAAGGATGGCCGCCGACCGAACAAAGTGGAAGCAGTTTGTTGTTGCCCTACAAGATGCCAATAGGCGTGATGGCCACTGTCTGTGGCTAAGGATCAAAGAAGAAGAAATATCTATTTGATGGACATACATGAAAGAGATGTCAAAGCAATGAGCAGTAACTGCCATTTGACTGATAAGTTTTATTTTTTATTTCCAGAAACGAAACAAAATATCAGGTAAAATGGCCAATATAGTGACATTAAAAGAGAAAGCAAAAATTCCTGCCCGCTATGACTTCCTTGCTTTAATCACTCATTGAGCCGTAATGTTAATGCAACATAGCATTTTTTATTTAATAAAATAACAGTTTATTCTCCGTATTTTGACATTTGTTTCATATAAATGAATTGGATAGTAGTGAAGAACTAAAGATAAAAAAATAAGGAGACATTTTTTAAATCACCCTGTAGGGCTTAGAGGTATGGCATCCGCCTCAAATTCTAAATGTAACGGGTTCAATTCCCAGTACAGGAAATATAATTTATAGAAATAATTTTTCAGAACCGGTGGTCCTAATAATGTCATACTCCCCTCCTGGTCTCCTGAGTAGCGAGATCGAATGCCTAGTATCCTCGGATAAAGGTGAAAAAATAGGAGGTCCCAAGTGTAAGTTGTGCATGTTAAAAATCCCACAGCAATTGGAAATCATAAAGAGTAGGCCATAAGGCCGCTGCCCTGGCAAAATTTAAAAATTAGAAAGCTACCTACCACAAAAATATTTATTGAATGTGTGATTGAATATATACACACATTGGGATTCTCGCTGGTGTTATGGAGCTTCTGCACTGTGCTGAGATCTTCCTTGTGTGATTGAAGGGAGGAGATTAGAGCACTGATGGAGTTGTTCATGTGCAATGAAGATAGTCCTTAAAACCAAATCAAAGCAAACCAAACCGAACCAAACCAAACCAAACCGAACTAATCACCCTGTACATTCAAGTCTAAACAGTACAATGAACCAGAAAACGTAGAACTCATTTCTTCTGTGGTCTGGCTTATATCAAGATATGGCTCAGAATGTTCATCACTAATTTAAATGAATTTCTTTTCAGAACCAGTGGGTCCTAATGATGTCATACTCCTCCCTGATCTCCTGAGTAGTGAAATCGGATGCCTAGCCTTCTCGGGTAGGGGCCAAAAAATAGGTCTTGTGTGCAAGTTGCGCTCATTAAAAATCACACAGCAGTTGGAAATCGCAAAAAGTAGGACATACGGCCACTGCCCTGGCAAAATTTAAATATTAGGAAACCTACACACCACAAAAATATTTATAGAATGTGATTCCTGTATACACACAATGGGATCCTCGCCAGTGCTACACAGGTTGTGCACTGTGCTGAGATCCTCCTTGTGTGATCTAAGGGAGGAGATCAGAGCCCTTATGGAGATGTCCATGTACAATAAAGATGTTGCTTAAAAAGCAAACCAACCAAACATCTCTAACAACGCAGAGGTTTCATAGTTTTTATCATTTGCACAGAGACAATAGAAAATACACAGATTCCTAAAACTGTATAAAAACAACAAATGAAATACCCAGTACGCAAACAAATTAAAATAGGGCCACTCCAATTTTTTTAAAATCTAGCATACCATGTATTGAATGATACAATCAATGGAATAAATGGGCACACTGACTGAATAACGTTAATGCTGTTTATAAAACTGTTCTGTTAGTCATTTATAAAACTGGATATGTCTGACAAATGACAAATGTTTATACAACAAATGCTGCTTTTCTTTCGTAATGATAAGCTCAGCCTTTCTATCATTTATAATTGTTGGTTGTTTCTATCAATTGCAGATGTTACTTCTGTCATTTAACCCCGTGTAGCTCTCATGGGGGTCTCTGAAGAGACAAAGAAAGAACACAACTACTACACTCTCAGACGTGTCGTCTAAGGCCACTAAAATGTGGCTGTGCATGGGCTGGCAAACTCATTATGTAAAACAAATTGCCAGATAAACTATCACTACAGGAGCATGGGGAAATGCTTGATGCAGGCGTCCTACAAGGGGACCAGCTACATCAGTGGCTCCATGCTCTGTAGATAGCACAAATGAAATAATCATGATGATTAATTCTGTCATTTATTTTTTTTTTTTTTTTTTTTTTTCCTTAACCAGCGGCACTTAGGCTTTCAGCCCTTCGGCCCAATGACATGTCATTGCGAGGCTGGGGAACCTGAGGACTTTCCTTCCAACCCGGTCAGGAGCTTCGCTCCTTCCCATCCACAGAGGGTTTATCACAGGAGCCGTTCAGGCTATTCAGTCAAATTTCCGGCCGTAAACATTTCTTCAAACGCCGACGCCCGGGTTTGAACCATGAACACCTGGTCGCCAGTACAACGCCGAAGCCATTACACCAGCGCGGCTCCCTCTGTCATTTATAAATCAATGCTGAAGTACTTAACAACAATAACAATATTGCCAGTCAGTAATGGTGACATACTCTGCATAACCTGGAAGCACTACCATAGATCATCCTACACTGATCATCAGGTGGAAACTCTTGCCCAGGCAGACGACTGCTAACATCTGGAACTCCAGCACTGATTGAAAGAGGCAGCATCAGACAGGTCTGGCCACGTCTACAGTGAGAAACGTAGGATAAATCAACTTGTTGGAAAAAAGTGTAATATATATTAAGAGAGCTGACATCTTGTAGCTAAGTAAAACGTGTAGTTGTGTTTTCAGGTCACCATGAGAGTCAGATGCCCAATGGGCTGATCACCCGTTGGCTTGTCACACCGATTACAGAAACAACGGCAGATGGATCTATTTGTTGTTGCCCTAAAGACGCCGCTAGGCGTGATGGGAAACTACAACAGAGAAAATCAATCTGCTGTTGCCCTTAAGACGCCACAAGGCGTGATGGCCTCTGACTGCTTGGTCGGTCTTTGGCTAAGGACGGAAGAAGAAGAAGATGAGAGTCAGAATTTCTTAAATGGAATTGTACTGATATCAGTTTATCTTGCTTTACAAGGCAGTACTTGTTTTTGGGATCCTCGGGTAAGAGAAATAATGGGAGGCTAAAAAACAAATGGGGGCGGGAACTGGAGAAACTTAAAAGGGATAAAGAAGACATAGAAAGGTCTGGAACAAAAGACACAGGACAGGTAAATGTGATAAAGGTAAATGTGATACAGGTAAATGTGATACAAGTAAATGTGATATGAATTTGTTCAAAGTCAATGCTTGGTACGAAGCTGATGAGGTCAAGGTCAAGGATGTGGAGTCAGCCAAAATATGTTCAGACTCTTAACATTTTAGAAGTCCGACTCTTACTACTGTTTTTTTACTAGTCATATGGCTTCAAATTTGAAGTCAGAGTCCAGACATTTTTTACTAGTCATATGGCATCAAATCTGAAGTCGGCGTCCAGACATATTTTACTAGTCATATGGCATCAAATTTGAAGTCGGTGTCCAGACATTTTTTACTAGTCATATGGCATAAAATTTGAAGTCGGCGTCCAGACATTTTTTACTAGTCATATGGCATAAAAATTGAAGTCGGCATCCAGACATTTTTTACTAGTCATATGGCATAAAATTTGAAGTCGGAGTCCAGACATTTTTTACTAGTCATATGGCATCAAATCTGAAGTCAGTCCAGACATTTTTTACTAGTCATATGGCATCAAATTTGAAGTCGGCGTCCAGACATTGTTTACCAACTCCAACTCCACTAAAAACGACCAACTCCACGAATCCAACTCCAACTTCACAGCCCTGGTAATGGTGACGATTAAGAGTCAATATAGAAAAAAAAAAGAAAAAAGGAAGATTATGGAAACAAATCATACATTAGCTACAAGGTGGAGAAATGGTTTGGAAACTTCATTTAAATTAGACAGACAGAAAACAAAAATGGCTTAGACATCTCATGTGAATGCATTTCAGTCAGCTATTGTTACAAACCTTGAATAAAAGAAAGGCAAACAGTCATTCAGGTAGAAGGCAGACCAGAACAGATCAGGTGCCAACAATGCATTAGAGGTCTGCTGTAACAGATCCCCAATATTTTCTGTGTTTTGATGTTGCTCTCTGATAGGCTGTTTCCTGGCATTGTTTTGATGTTATGTTCTAACTTATAGGGCCATCAACATCATGTCCATCTGCCTTATAAATGTTCTTCTATTATTATTTTGATGTCTTTCATTAATTCTGTTTTTATTGCTAGTATTTCTAGAACTTCTAAATACGTTTTCTTCTGTTACCATTAAATAAATGTAATTCATCTATATAATGTACATTTCAAGGACTTCAAATCTTTCTTCTAACTACTTGTTCATTATTCATGTTTCTGCACCACACAGTAATGATGAGTATATTTAACATTTGACAACTCATTTTTAACTTGTTTGTTATTTGTTTGTATGTTAATATCTGTCTCATGTTGCTAAATGCGATTTTAGCTATTCCTATTCTATTCATGACTCCGTTTCACATTTGCCACTCTCTTGAAGGTAGGGAAGATTAATGAATCCATTCACGATTCTGTGTTTCCGGCACATACAATTTCTTTAAGGGTCCTGTATACACTGAGCTGTGGCTTTCCATCCAGCTGTTTTCCAGGATATACATTAACTTCTCAATGTTAATTTTCCATTGTATCTCTAGATGGCCTTGTAGGTCATCCTCTATTTAGCTAGCCCTATGGCAATCATCTGGCATCTGTAGACATTCTTTGACGAAGGGTAAAACCCAAAACGTCCCTTGTCTCATGTGAACTGTTTTTTGTAAAACTGATTCAATACCTTTTTATTAGTTTATAAACTTATAGACATTCTTTTAGCAGCATCATCATTTACTTTCACTTACTTTTACAGGAAACTCTATACATAGTATTACAGCAAGATGCAGTCTGATCATCAGAAATGGCCCTCCCCATCAGACCACCATTTAAGCTTTTTAACTGTTTAACAGTCAAAGGGGGCAGGCCCTGGGGGGGGGGGGGGGGGGGTGACTCCCAAGTGCTATCCTCCTGTTCTCATAGTGTGTGACAGCTTTTCTGTCTGGTTAAGTGAGCTCAGTGGCGTACTAAGGGGGAGGGGGTGCGAGGGAGCGATTCGCCCCGGGTGACAACCAGGAAGAGGGACACTATTATCATAGTACTTAATGCTAAAATGTACTTGCAAGTGTATTTCTTTATGAGGAGGAGGGTGCCAAAGGTAGCATCCTCCTCGGGTGCCAATTACTTTAGGGACACCTCTGCCTACATCTATGATTTTCTTTGGTGTTAAGTAGATACATTTCCAGGAGTATTAATGACAACCTGAAAACACACAGTCTGTTGCTAACCAAAGTAATATGCCATCTACAACCAATGAAAGCTGTCTCATTCAACGCTGTATGATGGTATATTCAAATGACAAAGCGAAATAGTTTAAGTAAAGATAATGCCAGTAATGAAGCATTCATTCATTCTAGAAAACACCAATATTATTTGGAAATGTAACAAATACTGGTGTCATAAATATGTGTGTGTGTGTGTGACAGAGAGAGTGAGAGAGAGAGAGAGAGAGAATACAAACATGTGTTAGCCATGTCTAATTTAGAAAATCGATCAGTGGCATGATTCACCTGTCTCAAATCACAGACTGAAGGGTTCACATTGCCAGCTACAAATTAAACTATTACATGGCAGACATTTATTCTAGAAGAAGTTACTGAAAAGTTACTGCATTGCTCATGCACTGATACAGCACACACATTTAACAGCACAACGATAACTTTATTACACATACATTATAACTTATTACTGCATACCTCATTTACCTCACTTTCACATTTGTCTCAGTGTCAAATCTAAAACCTCTTATGCCAGTGGCACAGAAAGAACTGATATACACAAAGAGTTTACACTAAAATATCAAATAAAAGAAAAAAAACATGAGAAAGGAAATGTAGAAAATCAAAACTAGAGCAAATTTTTTAAAATATTCGATCTAATTATTTATTCATGTGGATCTTGGGACCTGATAATGAGGACTAAGAAATAGGACCACAGTGTCTGACCAAGATTGCCATAAAAGGTGATTATGTAGGCTGGGCTTGCAGCCAGCAAATTCATCACATAAAATAAATGCTACAGAAACTATCACTTCAACAACACATGAAATGCATTGGCACAGGTTTCTCCCTAAGGAGTCAACTGCAAAGATGTCCCTAGCTCCACAACAAGGCAAAACCAGGACAAGAAAAAGAGGTAGTTAAAATTATAGTAATATTTATCAAACAGAACCGGGAAGATATAATATGAAAGAAATGATGAAAGATAAAAATGATTTGAAGATTGTATTTGTAGCAAGAAATTTAAGAATTCATAGCACTAGAGAAATAAGGAGAAAAATAAAAGATAAAGAAGAGAGATAATAGGAAAACCAGAAGGAAGAAGGTACAAATTAATAAGAAATATAAAAGAAGAATAAGAAGAGAAAAGAAATATACAGAAAGAGAAGAAAGATTTAGATAGTCTGGTTAATTTGGTGACCTCCTACCAGTGATCTATATAGTTCTGATGAAGCTGATGATGTAAAAAAAATAATACATACGCTGTTTTGATGGTGGTGCTGATGAAGTTGGTGAATGAGGCAATGCTGCAGAAGGAGAACAGCTCACCTGTGGCCAAGTTCATGAGCTGCTGTATCAACTGCCTGGAAACCACCTAGGTCCTCAACTACAGACACACTCTTTCCATCAGTCCGGCACAGAGTGGATGTAAAAGCCAGACCTGGGTCAGAAGGTAAAAGAAAAAAATGAACCACTGAAATGCTATACACATCTGTTAAATATTTTGTCTCTCAGGTCCTTGTTTAATCTTTCTTTGTATAATAATGTATATAGCAGAAACAGTTTAATGACTACTAAAAAATGACCATCTTGACTGTCTTCTTGATACTGATATATATATATATATATATATATATATATATATATATATATATATATATATATTATATGACTATAAAAAATATATATATATATTGACTATCTTCTTGATACTATATATATATATATATATATATATATATATATATCTTTCTGGAGGCTGGCTATAAAGGTTATCCTATATCAAACATGACATGTCAGGGTGAATGTCCATGTGGAACTGGAATCCAAACCCCTGAACACATTCTTCAAAAGTCAAGCCTGCAATGACCCATGACATAAAACCTAGCCAAAGGTTGTGGAGCTGAGGTAGAAGCAATGGGGTTGCTGCGTGGACCTGGAAAAGATTGAACTTCATTCTGAACACCGAGAAAGGAATGAAGTGACGCTGAATTAAACAGTACATCATGTATGAAGAACCTAGGGGTGTAAGAAAAGGTAGTTGCATCAGTGTAGAAATCGCCATCATATGCCAGGAAGATGATACTCCATGTACAATAAACCACTGTGTGCTGCACAGCTTTTTTTAAACATTTCTTCAAATAGGGGCACATGTAGAGTAGTTGTTGACAGATAACACTCTTTCAGCTGTTATCACATTCAAATTTGCTGAATCTTTGGCTTACAAGAGGAGCAGTAGATACTGTACTGTTTGGTTTATATGTGAGGACAGTAGGTAGAGTGTGATTTACATATGGGCAGTAGATAGATTTTAGCTTACATAAGGGGTGTTATATTCAGTAGTGTTTGGCTTACTAATGGGATAGTAGGCACAGTAGTGTCTGGTTTATATATGAGGCAGTACATACAGCAGTGTTTGTCTTACATATGGGACAGTAGATACAGTATTGTTTGGCTTACACATGGTACAGTAGGCCTAGATATAGTAATGTTTGGCTTACACATGGTACAATAGATACAGTAATGTTTGGCTTACACATGGTACAGTAGATACAGTAATGTTTGGCTTATGTAAGGAGAACTAGATATAGGGGTGTTTGTTTACATGTGGGGGCTGTTGATACTGCAAGCAACAGAGCAATAACTGAAAACATGTTTATAAAACAATAAAGAATGCAAGCAAATTTAATGAAGAACAAGAACTATGTTCTGCCTACTATGTCTCTGTGCTCTATGTTTGTTTATTATTTAAACAATTATTTTGTAGTAGTTGAATGTGAGAATAAAGAACGCATATTTCTCAGATAAATGAAGAAGATTTAAATGGACAGGTCATATACCATATTGTATTTGTTTATTTAAGAACTCACCTGTTGTGGCGTTAGTGTTAGTTGACGTTGTCAGTGTAGAGGTGAGGTCATACCTGGGAAGGATGTGAAGGTTATTAAATGACTATGACTAGAATCCTGCAAGATGGAGGCAAACACGAGAAAGATTGCAAACATGACCAACAATGAAGTATTCAACATTAAAGTCTGAGTCATGACAGTGCTAATGAACATTAAGAAAATAAAAGCTGCTTATTAATGATATTAGGCTGAACATTGAGATCACTGAAATTCTTCAAGGAAATAAATTTGCAACATGAGGAGGGCAAAGAAGGATACAGCTTTCTTCTTCTTTATTGGATCTCAATTTATTCAATTAATCAATTAATACCCTCAAGCTCCTCAAGAAACATAGGCCTTCAACAAACATATGCTATGGCCATCAGCTCAAGCTCTTTCTCATTTCTGTCTCCAGTTGTCTTCTCCGTATGTTCTTCAGTCTACCTCTTTTTCTCTCACCCTGGGGATTCCAAAACAAGGACTGCCTGGTAATACTATCAACAGGTTTCTTCAATGGCTCTCAACCTAATTTAAACACGGCAGTCATAGAGATTGGTCATATAATAATAATTAATATCAATACATGGAGCTGAAAGGCTTGGAGGGTGTTTCCTGTTGTTTTTTTCGTCTTCCCTACATGGATACATACCTGTTTGCTTGATTGTAAATTAACTGAACAGATGGTATTTGAAAGATATAGTGAAAACATAAGACAGTTTTCTGGATTAAGTGTAAATAATGATCTACAAGAGTTTAGAGGAAGAGGGCAGATGATGCATGGATTTTAACCTTTTGGTAGTAGAGGACACATGATAATTATAGTAATACATGTGTTAAACATGGCAGTAACAGAGATTGGTCATATGATAATATCTATACAGATGGGGCACATGATGATAGTAATACACATGGGATATTTGATGATAGTGACACAGATGGAGCATTAAGTAAAGGTAATCCCATAGCAGATACTGCCATGGGTGAGTGAAGTATTAAAGACTTCACTATAATAGGTACAGCTTTATAAAGTGGGATGACCAGTCTCCTTCCTCACCACCTTTGCCATCCCTAACTAAACTTGACTACAGGAACTTGGAATATCAGGACTCATGCAGAATTGAAACAATGTAAGGGAAATGGAAGGAATGAATTGAAGTTTATTAGGATATGTGAAATATGGTATTTTGGAACAGGTGATATGTGAAATATGGTAATTTGAAACAGGTGAAATACATTCTTACAATTACATAATAATTTATTCCTGAGGAAATAAACTTAAAAATGGGGTTGGCATAATTTTAGATGCAAGAAGAGCAAAAAAATTAATTGGATTCTGAGCATTATCAGATTTAGTCCTATAAGTTAAACTGAATGGCAAACCTTAGATATTGAGTTCATAGAAATATCTGCACCATGGACAATGACTACACCCACATATGTCAGCTCCAAACCTCAGAAATGAGATATCTGAGGAATCTTATATTGAAGTAACAAGGAGAGACATGGTAAGCAACCAGATGATAAAATCATAGCCTCAAAACCCAACCCCTGCAGACCCGAGTGAAACAGTCCAAATTATGATGAGTTTGGCCATGTCTGCACATTGGGAGAAGATCAGCTACCATGACAAATATGGGAAACCAAGAGCCAAGGGTCTAGACCTCCAGGACGATCCAGAGTTTGTTGGGAGGACAACATTAGACAATCTCTGAAGGACCAAAGGCTAGATTAGAATGAGGTCAGGAAGAAGACAGCAGAGAGGATAGTATTGCACTCTCTCTGACAAACCTCTACACCTCAGGGTAGAAGAAGAACAACTAAGTAAGTAAGTAAGAAATATCTGAACCAACAGCGGATAGTTCCAATGAAATTGACAGTTGTACAATGAGCCTGACATGGCCAAGGCAAAGTACAAATATCATGAGACAACTCCTAATTGGAGACTTCAAAGCATAAACTGTTAAAGAAGACATGACTGATACGAATGGTGGTTGTGACATGGGCAAAAGAAATAAGAAAGGTGACAGAGTGATAGGGTGGGCAAGAACATGTGATATGATAATAGGAAACATCTCATTTAGACAAGATCCTAAACACATTTGGACATGGAAAAGCACAAGAAACCATTTCATACCTGCCAACCTTCTGAGACAAAAATCTGTACGCCGGACCAAAATAATCCTTACAAACACCCAAAAATCCTTACGCAAAAAAGATATTAATAAATTATACGCAATACAGTTTTAAAATGAGAAATGACATATACAAATCTATTAGCATTTGAATTATTGTGATATAAAACATGCTAATAGTCTCATGCTGTTCTTTACATATAAAAAACTTAGTGAGCATGAGGTACACTATTCTTTCGATGTACAGTGTTTTGTATTATAATCAACACACGCACTTTTAGCACTTTGCAGAATTGCATTTGTGGGCTTAAGTTCTGCACAGCATGTATCAATGTTAATCTTACACTGTAAAATAGAAGTGAGTGTGTCAGCATTCATGCACCTCCTGCAGTCTGTGTGGATTTTTTTTCATCATTGAAAATGATCTTTCACAGTCAGCATTGCTGTGAGGGAGTATCAGCAGTCGCTGAATGATGACTTTAAAATTAGGGAAGCGGATGGCACCAGTACTAGTTTTCTGGTCAACAACTTCCAGCCAAAAGCTACAGAAGCTCTTTTTCTGACCACTATCTGTCAGTAGAGGCACACACACATCAGACAACATACAGTAGAGAATGATTAAAAAATACAACGAACAAAGCAAACGGCTAACAGCAAAAAAAAATAAAATAAATAAATAAACAAAATTATGAACAGAATATCAAATCTAGGAAGAAAAAACGTACCACCAAAAATTTACAAAATTATTATTTAAGAGTTGGTAGTCTAGACCAGTAATAACAGATTGCCACTTTATTAAAAAATAAAGCAGCGAATCTCGAGCGCTGGAATAAAGTAGGCCTACTCAACGCAAACAAACTTTTTTTTCCTAGTTATGTAGGGCCTACACAGAATATTATGACAATTTATCGGAAATATATTGAAGGGCAAGATATAACAGGAAAGATTAAGACATCGATTAAATTGCAACAAAGCAAAACAACATCAATATTTAACCAAGTTATAAGTACTTAGCTTTTTTAAACAAAATGGCGTCGAAGTGTGGTGGCAAGCAAGCATGGTCGTTGATAACAGGTAACTTTAAAAACACGTCATGTCACGCTGAAAACTGAAAGCGATTGAGCCGAATTCAAAGTTTTTGCCGAATTGTAGGGTATAAAAAGATTTGATTGGTTGCTGGGAGAGACCTCAGTTTAAAAATGGACGCCGAGATTCCCGAAATTAAAAAAAATTGGTTAAAAAAGAACCTGGGCTAGAAAATATTTTCTGATTTGAAATTTTAAAAAACTTGGGTTAGAAAATATTTTTAGAATTTAAAAAAAAAAAAAAAAAAAAAAAAAAAAAATTTTTTTTTTTGGAGGGGGAAAAAAATCCGTACAACGAGTCTGTACGGCCGTACACTGCTAAAAGTATCAAAAATCCGTACATTGTACGAAAAATTCGTACAGGTTGACAGGTATGCCATTTTCATACTCAAACTGACCACATAATAATATGTAGGAGACTTAGAAACAGTTTGAAATCTGTGAAAAATAGGTCAGAAGCAGACTGCAGCAGTGACCCTAAACAGTCAACAGGAAAACTTTAAAATAAAACTGAAAAGGCTTCTTCAAAAATATGTTGAGCTTGATTATGCTGTACTTAAATCAGATAAGGAAGTATTCATGTGCTGTTGCAGAGGTGTTTTCTGTAACAATTTGTTTTGCATGAAGAGGTTCCCAGCCCCATGCACAACCAAGGACTAGTCTCCACTTATGACACACCTGAGATGCGCTATCCTTTCTTTGTCTCCTCTGAGATCCCGACAACAACACGAAAGAATACATATCAGGACCACTAAATAGAAAAAGATTGACAATGGTAAAAGAGATACATATATATATATGTCAATGATAAAACATAATTTGTTTATTATATTCTCAACCACACAGTTTCATTCTCTCAAAGAAAGAATCTTAACAGCAAACAAGCTCACATTTTCTCTCTCAAGTAGAACGGATGTTGAACACAGAGTCTAGTACTCACCCTGTGAATAACATTGCATGGTCATAAGGATTGAGCATATCACTACCCGAACCAGCAGCAAACTCACTGAAAGCACTGAGGACGCTCTGAGCATCCACTTCGTCCCATGGCTTGTTGCTGACCCGGAAACGCTCTGTAAAAGTGCCTGCTGTGGCAGTCTGAAGAAAGGTTGGCCAGTTAAATGTGTCACCATCATCATTATCCGTCAGCTCCCCAAGAAGCATAGGCCTTCAACAAACTTCTACCAAGCAGGTCCTATCACATGCCGTCAGGTCAAGGTCTTTCCACGTCCTCCTCATCCCTTTCATTTCTGTCTCCAGTGTTATTTGGTCTCCCTCTACCTCTCTTACCCTAGGGATCTCCAGAACAATGGCAGCCTGGTAATACCGTCAACAGGTTTCTTCAGTGTGTGTCCTATCTATTGCTAGCATCTTCTTCTCATCTCTTATTCCACTGGCACTTGTCTTGTTTTTGTCATCGTTCCACATTACTGATCTTGTCATAACATTTCAATTCTTTTATGCAAGCACCCACTTTTTGGTTATGAGTGGTTTCAAATTGTTGAATGAATATAAGGATTCACTAAGTAATTAAGGATGATTTCAGAAATGATTATGTTATGGCATAAAGAGGAAAACATTTGTATGATACATTATGTAACCACATAAATTATTTTCAGCACCTTTTGTGCATTTTCATTATTAAAATGTTTACAATCAATGAAAAGGTTCCTAAGATGAATATGAATGGGCAACAGAAGTGAAGCTGGTAGGACTGGAAAGAAAGAAATACCGATAAATACAATGAAGGACTGACAGGATTAAAGACATTTGTTTTTACATGTTGCAACTGTTAGGAATTTTGGCTGAGAAGAAGAAAAGATGATGCTTTAAAAAAGCAGACTACGCAGTAAATAAAGAATTCGAATTTAGAGATAATGATTAAACAACTTTTTAATGGTTTCTTTCACATTTAAATATTTTTTTTTTTAAATATTTATGAAGGGACTTCTTCTTCTTTGATCCTTAGCCGCCAACTGTCAAAGCAGTCAGTGGCCATCAATCAAGCCTGGTGGCGTCTTGTAGGGCAGCAACAAACTATTTCCATTTTGTTTGGTTGGTGGCCATCCTTCATACAGTGCCCCAGCTCTGGTTCATTCTTTGCATTTCGGCCTCCACAGTTCTCCACCAAGTTGTTCTTAGTCGGCCTCTCTTTCACTTTCCTTTGGGGGTCCATAACACAGCTGCTCTTGTGATGGCATTGGGGTCTCTTCTGAGAAAGTGGCCAATCCAACTCCAGTGTCTGCCAGCTATGATGGTGTGCATGTCCTCTTGGTTACTCCGAGTAAGTAGTTCTTGGTTAGTGATAGTATTCAGCCAAAAGATTTAAAGAATTTTCATGAAGGGACTGTCCTGATCATAACAATAGAATGTGAAACAAAAAATAAAAAAGGGTAAAGGTAGTCCCCAAGCAGATACAATCATAGAGGAGTGAAGAGTATTAAGGACCATCTATACTAGGTCTCAGCTTTATGAGGTTAGGTGACCAGTTCCCGTCCTCGCTACCTTCATCTTCCTTAACTCAAGAGCAGAGTCAGATACGAGTTTTACATCTGATTTAATGCTTGGCGGCATATGTGGAGCCATTCTTATATGACCACCAGCTAAGCACAGTGCTACATTATACACATGTGGAAGTGAACTACTGTCTATCAGGCTAATTACACACTCACTGACTCTTGAAATCGCCCACACACTTCCAGGGATTACTCCTGTGGTGAACCATGTTGAGAACCCAGCATTGCACACTAAGCTTGGAGGAGTCATTTGAGTCCCAGATGTAACTCTCTGGCTTTTACCTGGTTGGCTGCATGCAGAAGGATCTCACTGAGAACCCATGACAGGCAGGGGGAGCTGAGAAGTGGCTCTGTGTAGGATGTGACAGTTCCTTGGGAGAGCCCAGAACCAGAGCACTGTATTTTAGCTCTGCATATTTGGACAGCCCACTTGGATGGCAAGGAATGCACAGTATGCCAAGCGCTTCTTCCTTCTAGCTTAGGACCAGATGTAATGATCTTTTAAATGCAAGACAGGCTAGAGAAACTGACTTCCACTCAACAGTTTTCAGAATGGCAGAAAAACCTCATAAAAAGCCCAGATCTACAGTGTAGATAACACCAAGGAGTCTTCCACTTGGTATTGGCTGCAAAAGAGGGAGAAGTTCAGCAGCCCTAGTTAAACAACAACAATATCTGGTTTGATCGGACCTTTTTGTGATTTGGTTTCAAACCTAGTCCCTTTACTTTGAGAAGGAAGTGTCGTAACCATTCTGAAACTCGTAGCAAGAAAGCAATAAGTTATTGATCGATTGAAAACATTAGACCAATGAACTAAGAGTGTGGGTGTCTGAGTAATCAGGCATCTTAAAGTGAAAAACTGTTTGATCTATTGATAACAAATTGGAACACAATTGTTTTCACTGTCATTACAAAGATGGAAGATTACAACTAACCCACTTACCTCTGTAATTACCACTTTGTTGAGCCGCACATTAATTACAAAGTTTGTAGACATAATACTTTGATATCGCAAATTCACCTGCAGATGGAGACATGTCATTTTTAAAAATCTCTCCTTCTTTCATAACTCTATCATGTCAAATTTCAGGAAGAGAATTGTGCTTCTTAAAGGTAAAATATCTTCTTAAACTAGTCCAGGTTACCAACAATACCGAAAGAAAATTAATGTTTCGATATAGTTCTAACTGGTATTACTCCTGATATTCAGGATGTTATTAATGTTACTCATGTGTTTTTTATGAAAATCAGCATATGAAATACAGGCAACTATGAAGATCAGCATATGAAATACAGGCAACTATGAAGATCAGCATATGAAATACAGACAACTATGAAGATCAGCATATGAAATACAGGAAACTATGAAGATCAGCATATGAAATACAGGAAACTATGAAGATCAGCATATGAAATACAGGAAACTATGAAGATCACCATAGCATATGAAATACAGGCAACTATGAAGATCAGCATATGAAATACAGGCAACTATGAAGATCAGTATATGAAATACAGGAAACTATGAAGATCAGCATATGAAATACAGGCAACTATGAAGATCAGCATATGAAATACAGGCAACTATGAAGATCAGCATATGAAATACAGGAAACTATGAAGATCAGCATATTCTTCTTCTTCTTCTTCGTTCAAACTGAAAAGGACGTTGGTTGCGTTGTGTCCGTTTACAGCGAAGCTGCGATATTTGCGCCTTTTGTCCGACACATCCGACTTCAGCACGGCATTTTTGGGACCGGGTTAGCCTTCCCTCTTCGATCCCTACTCACTCAGCCAGACTGCAGTGATGCAGCGTGTTTCCAGGACCACCACTTGGAGGTGGAGTAGGATCTTGGTCAGTTCTGGTTTGCTGACCCTGACGCAAGCAGTCTAGCTATGGATCGCTAACTGCATTTCTCACTGTTGACGTGTCTTAGGTCCCAGATCAACATATGAAACACAGGCAACTATGAAGATCAGCATATGAAATACAGGCAACTATGAAGATCAGCAGATCACCAGGACCACTTTACTTACATGTCAATAACATCAAGCTTAAACAGAGTTAACATAGCTAAGAAGCACTTTAACAGAAAATGGAAGTCTTGACAGAGAAATTGAAACAAGATGTAAAAAAGCCAGTGAGGTGATTTACCAACCCCCACCACTATTCAAACATCAACATGGAAACCAAATGACAACTGACAGATAGCATATTCTTACCAGTTCTTTGCTATCAGTGTCAAATATGTCCCTGACTAGAACACAGGAGAAGAAAATTATATCGTGTTAAATAAGATGCTTAAGAAGAGTCATTAATGTTACTAGGAACGATAGAATGAGAAATGATAACATCAGAAAAATTGTAGGAATTACCACCTATATCCAATTCATAGACAGACAGAAAATTAAGTGGTACGGCCATTTCATAAAAATGGAGCCTGATCAATTACCACTATGACAACAGTAGAAGATCTTGTTCTATGGCTCAAGAAATACCAAAAGGCAGATGGATAGACAATATTACAGAAATCCTATAACAATATGGCAGCTACACACTTGGCTAAAGAACGCAAACTTTAGCTCCCTACTATGCTTCAAATGTGAACCAAAAAAGTAATAGTAAAGTAAGTACTAGTTTGTGTTTGAGTTGTATCCCTTACAGTTTTCATTTACTGGCAGCATTTTTTCTGTCATCATTATTGGCTTAGTTTTCTTCTTTTCAGTCTTAGTTCTGGAAATGCTATGTTAGAGAAAAAGACCTAAAAACTCACAGAGAATGGAACTGGAGGTAAACCTGAAAGGGATAAAGAAAACATGGAAAAACCGGGAGAGATGGCCCTGGATTGGAAGGCTTGGCATGAATTTGTTGGAAGGCTTGACTTGAATTTGTTGAAAGCCTATGCAGCACAGTAAAGATGATGATGAATATGTCTTCTTCCTGGTACAGAGCCCAAGTTGTCACTTGAAGTTGCTGATCTCAGGCATCTCTTCTGGTGTGTCTCACTTACTTTCTGTCTCTTCTGTTGTCTAAGCAGTTATGCATCATTTCAGTGCCAATAAACCACTCATTTCAGTAAGTGATTAACATTAAATTAGTTTGTTTATGCAGATTTCGTTTGCCATAGTGTTGTTGCTACTGACTGATGCCTATTAGTAGAATGATTATGTTGATTATGGGACTTACTCACAAGTTTTCTGTGCAGTGATGATGCTGCTGCTGCTGATGATGAATATGATGATGATACAGGCAGTTGCAGAAATGTAAGTTATTTAATGCAGAAATGACTGAGATACAGAAAGTACTCACGCCGACGAAGATGAAAGCAAAATATTCTCTAATGGCCTGCAAGGCATCTGTCCTTGATTGTAATCCTGCCAGAAACCGGTTGTAGATGGCATAGTCAGCTATGGCTGCAACATCTACGAAATAATTCTTGGCCGACTGCAACTGGCGCCGCCGCCGCTGCTTGGATGATGACCGTGATGGCGATATTGATGACAATGGTTTATATGATAATGATGACACTGAAAATAATTTTGGTGCTTCCAGATTGGCAGCTTCAACAATCTTGTGTTTGATTTCAGGCGCTGAAATAGGTTAAAATGAGATATTAGTCAACATTTACTGCCTGAGAGATAAACATTTCTAGTTTTGAGTACCTATCTGATAGCCTGACCGTACGTTCATGCATTTATTTAGTCTGCAGAGAATGTTAAATTATCATCTTGCTTTATGTAATCTTTATTGATGTGCTTACTTACAGAGAATGTTAAATTACCATCTTGCTTTATGTAATCTTTATTGATGAGCTTACGTACAGAGAATGTTAAATTACCATCTTACTTTATGTAGTCTTTATTGATGTGCTTACTAACAGAGAATGTTAAATTACCATCTTGCTTTATGTAATCTTTACTGATGTGCTTACTAACAGAGAATGTTAAATTACCATTTTGCTTTATGTAATTTTTACTGATGTGCTTACTTACAGAGAATGTTAAATTGTCATCTTGCTTTATGTAATTTTTATTCCTATATTTACTTACAGAAAATATAATATTTTCATGCTGTCTTGTCTAGTTCTTAGCTGTACGAGGGCTGCTCCAAAAGTAATGCTCAACGTTTATTTTTAAAATCAAGATTTATTCTACAGCACTCCTATTGATACATTTATACTTACATTGTTTAACACATTAACTACCGAATTGAAAAACACACTGTGGCCGAATTAAATTGTTTTCCTATTTTCATCGTGTAGGTGTTTGCACAAAGTAAGTTGTAGTTTTCATAATTGTTTAAAGATGTTTATGAATTACACGTCATTTTAAAGATAAATGAATGTACTTTTACAATAAACACCGGCTGTAACTCTAATGGAGGTTGTTGCTATTTAACGGCCCTCCGATGGCTGAGGACTTGCAATATTTTCACAATTATAACTGCTTGCGCCCCATCTCTATCAAAATCACAATTTCAATCAATGTGCACACCGTTTTCACTCTTGTCCTCGTCGCTAGATCTATCAGTCAATTGTTGAAACACGTTTCTATCCTATTCAGCCGTTAGACGAGATGTACACGCATTTTTTGTAGTCCTATCACTAGTTGCCACGGTAAACAGTTTTACACGATTTGGTAACTAACCCAAAACGCTGAAAAATATGAACATAATATCAATTTTCCAGTGTTCTACAACAACCATGCTTTGGGAATTTGTTTTCCGGTGGCAACTTAAAATCTCGAACCAGATCAGAGAGTGTTTCAGTACATTTTTCATTCGTTTTATTACTAAAATTAGATTGGCGCTCTGAGCGGCTTGCGGTCCAAATGTGATTATTTTGTGAGCCGCTGACAGCGGCTTGCGGTAGTTAATGTGTTAAGAGCATTATACTATTTTGTACATCAACATTTTCCTTTTCTCTCCTTATGGAGCATGGAGCCACCACAGTAGATGACCCCCTTACAAGAAGCCTGCACCAAGCATTCACATGTTCTTGTAGCTGTGGTTTCTGTAGCAATTTGTTTAACATGATCAGCTCGCCATCCTCACGACAGCCTCATTATTAATGACCTTGTACAACATGCCTGAGGGAGCTGCAGTCTTATTCTTTATGCATCTCTCCAGAGACCCCCCGGGGAACTATACTGGACATTTTTCCACATATTGACCTTCAATATCAACACTGTCTTTTGCCATCTCTTAGCAACTGCTTGTAAACTTGCTTTGTAAAATTCAGGACCTGTATTCCCCCGTCCACTAACCAATGTGGAACTGTTGATAAGAGCCAGATAAGTGCCAGTGGAACAGGGGATGAGAAGAAAATGCTGGCGATGGATAGAACACACACTGAGGAAATCTGCTGATAGCATTTTGAGACAGTCTTTGGTCTGGAATTACCACAGTAAGAGATGTACAGGGAGGTAAAAAAAACACATGCATAGAAAAGGGAAGAATATTTCTACAAACTGTGGAAAAGTAAAGTTGCCAAAAAAATACAAAAAAGACCACTAAGTTAAAAAAAAGGACTCAGCATTACTTTTGACTTTACAGCATTTAATCTGATACAATTAAACAGTAAATGAAAACATTTGGTAAGTCTTGCTATGACAAAGAAAAAAGAAACAGCATACGTTGCGACCAGGGACAAACGCATGAAACCAGTAGAGAAAAGAAAGTCAGAACTAATCTATATGCATTATAAATGCTACAATTAAATTAGACAATCTGACACAAATTACAGGGAATCACGAATTCCTTGAAGCTCCCACCATTACATTTTGATGAGACAACCTTGTCCTGTGGTAATTTTCACTCTCATTCAGGAAGGGCTCAACTTGGTCAATAATTTTTTATTTAATTCCTAAGGCAAAACTGAAATTAAATTATCTTTAAGCTGATAAGTAGATTCATTCATTCATCTCCCCAAGGAGTATATACTTTCAACAAATATAGCCACGTCTTCCTATATTATGCCATTAGTTCAAGGTCTCCTTCTTCCCCTTCATATCTGTCTCCAGTTCTTTTCTCCATGTGTCCAGTTCTCTTCTCCACTGGAGCTTGTCTAGTTCTTGTCATCAATTCCACATTAGTGATCCTGTCATACCACTTCACCCTGAAGAGTAGTTTAGTCATCAGAGTTTCCTTTTGACATAAAAGGTGTTGCAGAAACAAGGGATTATTGAGAGAAATTACCACTTCCTTATACCATCACGGCACAAGATGATATTCCTTAGCTAATGCCCACAATGTGTTTCCCCAGGATTCTGCCAATAATCATCAGTCCATTTTCCTTTCTAGCATCCTCATGCCTTGAAGATCTACTTTAATGAAGACATGTGAAGGTAGCTGGCTTAGTAGATTCTAATGAAGTGTAAAAAGCAATTTATATTTTCAAAAAATATCTTTATTTAGCTGATGTATTATGTTGTTATTTCATGCTTTCACATTTCCTTCTTCTGTCTCTTCTTGTAATATCAGCAATTGTTCGCAGACACTTATATGATTTCCATTTTTTTTTGCAGCTCGTTAATTAAAACTAAATAGCCTAGAAAACAAAATGCAAGCGAGAAGACATGGTAGGCTACTGTATAATAATTTAATATGGAGAGAAGTTTGATATGTATTCATCATCATCATTTTCCTTTACAGAGCATGGGGCCATCACTGAATCTGGTCCTCCCTGCAGGAAGCCTGCACCAAGCATTCACAAGCTCTTGCAGCGCATTGTCATCTCAGAGATCCCTGGGGCCTACACGAGTGTTGATATTTATTAATTGTTCTAAAAACTGCGTATGTGTACTTAACTGCATTTGTGTACTTACGCGCCTCTGTGTAATCATGCAAGACAACTGCACTGATAGTTTGCTGAAGCAAATTATACGGTTCACCAAAAGATTGTGATGGTTCCAGTGTTGATGTCTGTGGTTGCGGTAACTGTGACCCATCTCTCTTGACTCGTGTTCCAGGAGTAAGTGTATATTTATTCCCTGCTATATTCAACTCTCCTTTCTGGAAACAAGAAATATATATAATCGAGGAAGTTGAGGGGAACTGCGGTAAGACGTGGAATACAATGGATGGGTTTGAAAAAAAATCGAAAAAAGCTGATTCGTCTTACGAGGACAAAAGACAAAGAAAATAGTCTACGTTACGGCCACAAGGCCTTCGTCAGGAAAGGAAAGAAAGTAAAGGCTAGATAGGACACATAAAAACTAAATAAAATAAAAACTGGGTACTTCCCTGAAGGCAAGAACCGAAATTCTATCAAAATCGCTGTCTGTTGATGACCGCGTGGCTGAACAGAAAGCGACTTCCGCCGCCAGATGTACACAATGCATTGTGTACATCCGGCGGCGGAAGTCGCTTTCTGTTGCCAGTCATCAACAGACACGATTTTGATAGAATTTGTTCTTGCCTTCAGGGAAGTACCCAGTCTTTATTTTGACTATGTGTTCCAATCTAGCCTTTACTTTCTTTCCTTTCCTGACGAAGGCCTTGTGGCCGTAAGTAGTGAATACCTTTTTTTTTATTTATTCCCTGCTATATTCAACTCTCCTTTCTGGAAACAAGAAAGAAGAAAATGACGTCAAGGGTTATTGGTTAAAATGACTAGAAGCAGGCCATAAACATCTTTTATATAAGGTTCAGAAAAGTAATGAGCTTCATGTTCTTAAACTCTTTATTCTTATACAATAGTCAAAAGATTAATCATACCTTAACAACATTTGTCATCTTGAAATGTGAAAGTTGCAAATTACCTTTTTTTCCAATCTGTCTGAACAGCTTCGGTGAGTAATTGTATTAATGTATGGTAGAGATTTATAGTTTAATGAGTATGTATTCACTATGTAGTTTAGTGAGCATAATATCATCATCATCATCACCACCACCACCACCATCATTTTTTTTCCCTTTGTGGTCTTTAAGGAACATGGAGCCACCGCTGTAGCTGGTCCCCTTTCAGGAAGTCTGCACCAAGCAGTCACATGCTCTAGTTGCGATGGTTTCTGTGGCTATTTGTTTTAAATGATGAGGTTGCAAGCCCCATGCACAACCTACCTGATATTAGTCACCTTTTACAAGATTTAGTAAGCACATAGTGCCTTCTCATTGGCTTCTCAATTAGAGATCAGAGTCTGACACTTTGTTATGAATAGATTCACTGGTTGCACAATAAATAAAATAGAAAAAAAACATACATAGATAAATACATACACACACATGGTAGGCATATATAGGCAGACAAACAGACAGACATATTGGTCCATGGGTGTGTAAAAAAAGGTAGTTGTCTCGTGATCATTCATAACTTACCAGAATAAAATGGGCCTCACCCTCCGCCAAACCATTTGTTCTCGCCACTTGAATGATAGCTTCATTGCTGATATCCTGATAGTAACCTATACTCTGTTTGGAGACGAGAGAACAAATAAATGAAGATTCTGTTGTTTCCAATCTCAGCAAGTTAATGTTCTATGACACAAGCTGCATATTAAGTCATCCTGTATTGCAGAAGGCTCGGTCCTGTTACAATTTATAACAGAAATTTCATGGCAGTTTAATGGAATCACACAAAAAAGTTAACGTATCGGTCAACAAGGCCATCCTCTGTGCATAGAAAAAATTGTTGCCGGTGCCTTTCATTGCCTACCTTAACGTACTCACTCGGAATATTTCACTGTGACTAGTTTACTTCACTCTATCAGTTCAGTTGTGTAATAGCAGAGGAAAGGAATGGCATATAAACTATCACATAACTTGAGGGCAAGTGACTCTTTCCATGTATTAAGTGTATGCGTAAGTCTAGAAAAGAAGGAACAGGACCTCGCTCTCCTTATTGGAGAATGCAGCCATTAATGCAGCCAGCCCCACTGCAGGAACCTGATTCAATGAATTTACCTGCTCATGAAAGGTGAAAATAATAGCCATTTGTTTTATCTGATGAGGTAACAAGTCCCATACAACAACTTCATATCAGACAACTTTTATGAAATTCTTAAGGGAGTACTGGCTATTTTCTTCCCGTCGCTGGGAACTACATAGGACAAGTTCATCATCATCATCATAATTTCCTTTGCGCTCCTTACGGAGTATGGTGCTACCACTGTAGTTGGTCCCCTTTCAGGAAGTCTGCATCAAGCATTCACATGCTCATGCAGCAGTGGTTTTTGTGGCAATTTGTTTCACAGGGTGAGGTTGCCAGCATCATAGAAACCTTGCAGAATATACTTGAGGGGGTGACAGTCCTATTCTTTGTATATCTCTTCAGAGATGCCCAGCAGCTACATGGGGATAGTTCATAATAGATGATTTAATAAGGGTTGGGGGGGGGGGGGGAAGAGAGGGGGCAGAAGATAGGCTAAAAGCATGGCTTTATTAAAAAAAAACAGAAACATTGACCACAAGGGTTAAGCAGCGTGTGATCTCTGACCTATTCACCAATGCGGCAATCATTGCTAACCTCCCAGAAAGAGTGAGCTTCTTTCCGCTAATTAATGTAGACCATTTGCACACAGTAATGTCACAACTTTCCTTCTTTTGTCTCATAATCAAGTCCATAACTAATGAGGAAGGTCACTTGTGAAAACATGACATTCTTATCTCAGCAACCTACTGTAAATGGTTTGAGAGTCTGCCTTTTCTACAGGAAGTATTCATGAAATATTTAAATGAATTTTTCAGGGATTGCACAGTCTCTCAACATTTTCCATATGGCTGTGTGGGGACAAAATTACCCTTAATTGACCACAGAGCTAAAAAATGTTATAAACAATGCAAAATTAACTCTATTCTCCACTTTGCTGTGGTGTTATTAGAAATGGATCACTGATTAAAAGTGTTGATAAATTGTTGGCGTGCCGGAAAGAATGAAGCCGCGGGCCGCATCAGTCCAAGGCCCGTTGTTTGCTGACTCCTGGTCTACACCATCAAATGTTTTTCAAAGTCCTCAACGTTGGTTTACAAGTGTCTACCATTCATCAGACAGCTCTATAATTATTCTTAGCATTATAACGTTACTTTGCGCAGTCACAAGGTAAATTTTATGAATTATCTTAAGTAAATTCATCTTTGTGACTAATATATAAGATGCAGTGTCGTAACTAAACTGTAATGGGCGCCTGGCGTTAACTTGAGTTAACTAGAGAACTTAACCTTCTGACAAACCAAAGGAATCATCCGGTAGGGGGTATGAGAAACTGGAACATGCTATGATGTTAATATTGGAACACAGAAAACTAACAGTACGTATATCAAGGCAAAGATCCCTTCCTACCACTACTTTCCGGGGCCAACTCAGTGCAATAGGTCCAGGCATGTGTCCGGTCCATAAGGGCTGTAGATGCGCCACTGATAAAAGGCATTACAATTATAGCACATACTTCTACATTGACCTAAGTTCAGTGCAAGCCTGTGATGTGAAAGGTAGAGACTCCAATTCTTGAGACTGTCTCATCATTATACAACTTGAAGAAAAAAGGCATATATTTATCCGTTTCTAAAAACATTATAAATTTATTCAGAATTTCCCATCTTCAAGGACTGCACCTGCAAAGGTTGTATATTTGCTTGATAGTTCCAAAAAGTGTGAGCACTTCCTTGCAAGATTCGTCACAGTGCCGACTCCAACACAATTTGGTGAATGATTTGTGCAGTAGAAAAAGAATACCATTTCTACTCTTTTCTGGCAAAGTTGCTAATTGCAATTCTGTGTCCTTCTGTCCTTCGATGCTATTATATCCTTTATGTTAGCACTGATGAACTGAAATTATAACTCAAATTATGTTTCTTGTGGCTGCAATATCTACTCCAGTTTATATGTATACTCCAGTTTATATATATATATATATATATATATATATATATATATATATATATATATATATATATATATATATATATATATATATATATAAATAAAGAGAAATAATATTTTTTAAAATTAATAATGAAAAATATCCCGTTCAAACTCTGATGGGTTATAATTATGATATATATTGTTTTCAATTCCAAACAATATGAACAACTGCCGATATGGAAAAGTGTCATCACACCTGTCAAATCATTGTAAATTGAGCAAATCACAATTACCAATTATGCTTGTATGTTTAAAAAAAAAAACCCAAACAAACAAAAACTAGATAAAACCGAACAAAAACAAACAGAAACTCCAAACAAGCATAATATTAAGGGGGAGGGGTGTAAAGGCCTGGTGATTTCAGTTTTATAACTGACTTTAACATATATTTAATTGACTTTCACCTGTTAAAAATCATACGTATTGTAAGAACAACATCAAAACTAGCAATAATAAAAATAATAATAATCGGTCTCGGCTGAAACTTTAAAACATTCCGAGATTTTAACTTATCAGATCAAATTATTTAGGTGATCGACTGCTTCTAAATTGTGGATTTGCTTCAAGTGTACTGCTATTGTGGCACTTGCAGTTAAATTACAGAATATAACGGTGGTGGCAGACAAACATTGATTAAACAAATAATAAAAGGTTGACATGCAACAAAACCTGGTTATCTTCCAGTTGTTCTCGTTTGTAAACATGCCTGCCATCTTTGTCCACATTGTGTGTGTACACTGGGATGTTCGCATTTACGTGGTCAATACGTTTCAGACAAAGGTGTGTGGCAGTGCCAAATTCTGCGTGCATCGTAACGTTGAGCTCTTCTGGCACCGCGTGTTCCGTGGTCTTGTGACTTGTGAAGTTCACGTGTACTATGAAGTATGCAAAAGTGGAATTATTTTATTGCAAGTGGTACTGATAGTAGTAACAACGAGAACAGTAGCGACATTTGTAATGTGAGTCCCATACAAAACTAGCAATACATGAGTAACAACATTAATAGTAAATATTATTAATATTAATACTTACTATACTTTGTCCTTCCACTATTACTGTGAAGCGTATTGTGAAGCGTTTTGTGGAGCTGAAGTTTGTGTTCACGAGCCAGGATTGTCGCCTTGGCTGCCGTGAGCCCGTGTTGTAGGGTGCCTCTTGATCTTCCTCATGGTCTGAACCCAGATCTTCTAGTGTTATAGGCGAGTAGTGGTAATTTATCGGGCTCCATCTCATGAGATGGCTAAACCACGTGATTTGCAGTGTCTGTATGTGCTTGACGCAGGACGTAGTTCCCACCATTTTTCTGATGTCATCGTGTCCCATTCTGTCTCTCCTGGTAACGTTAATGGCTTTTCTTAAGCATCTTATCTCACATGATATGATTTTCCCTTGCTGTGCTTTGGTCAGTGACCATGTTATTAATGACAATAACAATACAGTAATAGTATTGATCGTCCATATGTTATTATGATCCGAAAGGGATGAGCAAAGGACAGTAACACAGCAACCTACCAGGCATATTATAGAAGGATACTAAGGAGGGTTCGGCATGGGGCCTGTCTCTCTCTCTGTAGTTTCCAATATCCTCTCTACTCTTGATGATTTGTCTCTCTCTATTTTCTAATCTTCTCTATCATTGATGGTCTGGCGTTTCTACATTTTCCAGTCCTCTCTTTCCCTGAAGGTCTGTCTGTCTGTCTGTCTGTCTGTCTGTCTGTCTGTCTGTCTGTCTCTGTCTCTCTCTCTCTCTCTCTCTCTCTCTCTCTCTCTCTCTCTCTCTCTCTCTCTCTCTCTCTCTCTCTCTCTCGCTATTGTTTCCAATCTTTTTTATCATTATGGTCTGTTTCTGTGTTATTTCCAAAATCCTCGCTACCTCTGACGGCGTGTCTCTCCCTAGTTTTCAATCCTCGCTACCCTTCCTGGCCGGTCTCTCTCTCTCTCTCTCTCTCTCTCTCTCTCTCTCTCTCTCTCTCTCTCTCTCTCGTTTCGAATCCCTGTGTCACTATGTGGCTTTCTCTATCTAGTTTCTAATCCTCTCTTATCTTTGATGGTCTGTACCTTTTTAGTTTCCAAAATTCGTACTTTCCTTGATGATATGTCTCTACCTAGCTTTCAAGAATATCTACCCATCATAGCCTGTCTCTCTCTATTTTCCAATCCTATCTATCCTTGATGGGCTTTGTCTCTCTAGTTTCGAATAATTTTTCTCACTGAAGGTTCCAGTCCTCTCCCTTCTTTTCGATTTGTCTCTCTCTTGTTTCCAATCCTTTGCATCCTTGAAGATCTCTCTCTCTCTCTCTCTCTCTCTCTCTTTTTGGTTTGCAATCCTTTCTATCCTAGATGGTCGGTCTCTCTAGTTTGCAAAACTCTTTATCTTGAGTTGTCTGTCTCTCCAGTTTACCCGGTTATTTGAAGTTTATTCTTCTTCTTCTTTGATCCTTAGCCGCCGACCGTCAAAGCAGTCAGTGGCCATCACGCCTAGTGGCGTCTTGTAGGGCAACAACAAATTGATTCCACTTTGCTCGGTCGGTGGCCATCCTTCGTACAGTGCCCCAAGTCTGGTTCATCTCAGCCTCCACAGTCCTCCGCCAGGTTGTTTTTGGTCGACCTCTTTTTCGTTTTCCTTCAGGGGTCCAAAGCATAGCTGTTCTTGTGATGGCATCGGGGTCTCTTCTGAGGACATGACCAACCCAGTTCCAGCGTCTGCCAGCTATGATGGTGTGCATGTCTTCTTGTTTGCTACGAGTAAGCAGATCTTGGTTAGTGATGGTATTCGGCCAAAAGATTCGGTGAATTTTTCTTAGGCATGCTGTGTGAAAAGAGGACAATTTCGACATTTCCTTCTCTGTAACTCTCCAGCATTCCGCACCATAGAGAAGCACAGAAAGCACACAGCTCTGATATAATCTTAATTTTGTGCTTGTGCTGTATTGGGAGGACTTCCAGATGTTGTTTAGGCTAAAGAAGGCTGTTCTTGCCTTATTCATTCTGATGTTGATGTCTTTGCCTGCCCCGCCGTCTGGTGTTACTATGCTTCCTAGGTATGTGAAGGTATCTGTCAGTACCAATTGCTTATTCCTTACTGATATTGGCTCAGGGTTGCTCACATTGAGCGTCATGACCTCAGACTTCTTTAAATTGATGTTCAAGCCCACCTGCTGGCTAAACTTATTAAGTCTATCCGTTTTTTCCTGGATGTGTTGATGTGAATGTGCTAGTAGTGCAATGTCATCTGCATATTCCAGATCTTCCAATGTAGAAAATGTTGTCCATCTTATTCCTCTTGGATTGCCCTCTGTTGTCTGGCGCATCACCCAGTCTATGACTGTTAAAAATAGAGTGGTTGATAAGGGGCATCCCTGTCGTACTCCTGTCTTCACCTCAAAGGTTAGGTTGCTCTGCCCAACACTGCACGTAAAGTTTGCATAGAGGCTTTTTATGATTGACACTATTGTTGTAGA
This sequence comes from Oreohelix idahoensis, assembly GCA_024509875.1. Taxonomy (NCBI): domain Eukaryota; kingdom Metazoa; phylum Mollusca; class Gastropoda; order Stylommatophora; family Oreohelicidae; genus Oreohelix; species Oreohelix idahoensis. Next base: position 826,753 of record JAMPIV010003033.1, read on the forward strand.
TTTTAGATAGGAGAATTAAGACTTGGGTTGGTCCCTTCTGAATAGGTTTGAATAGGTGATAGACACAGTGAGAGTTAGTAAAAGAAATAGATTCCACGAGTGAGATGATAGAATGTGATATAGAGGCTGTCTCTGAAAGCGAAAAAAAATTCTTCTCTCTCTCTCACCTATCTTCTACGACAGCTTTACAGCGTCAGACAGTCTAAACACATATATATATATTTTACCTATATTTCTATCTACTCACGGGCACGCACATACACGTGACGACAGTTAAACACACAGACGTGGGAAACCTATAACAATACTTATATATATATATATTAGAACGAGCTGACCAACACGCTGATTAATTCCAAGGGAAATTTTAATTATCATTTAAAATTTCTTCACAACACATAGAATTTACATCAAAAACATATACAAATAGTCATAAAATATCAAGAGAATGCTACAAGGATGATAGCCCCGTTATGATATTAACTCTAGGTTTAGCCCACAGCCCCGTTATGAGACAGATGATGGCCCAAAGAGTCATAAATACATATGATTAGGGTATAATATTGTCCTTCAAGAGAGAAGATAAACACCTATGCAGGCCACCAAGAACCACTTTTATCAGTAGTGAAACGTCGAAAGCTTGCCTGGTTTGGGCATGTAACGCGTCATGACTCCCTTTCGAAAACGATCCTTCAGGGAACAGTCGAAGGTAAACGGAGAAGAGGAAGGCAGAGAAAATCCTGGGCTGATAACATCAAAGAATGGGCAGGACACGGTTTTTCCACACTTGTACGCATTGCTGAGGATAGAAAGCAGTGGAGGACCCTGTCTGCTGATGCTTCCACCATGGCACCCCTACGACCCATGACGGGTTACGGGCTGAGATGAGATGATGATTGTCCTTCAAAAGGAACCATTTAATCAAGCAGCCAATCTTCCATAAGGAGATTATAAAGTGGGGGTGGGGGGGTGGGGGGGGGGGGGAGAATCAATAGTTATCAAAAACTCACTCAGTCCACTTTCACTCGGTTCTTTCATCAGGGTACCCTGGCACACGTGCTTACCTAAAAAAACTTGATGTTGTTCACCGTCTGGCGCAACCGTAGGACACTTCTCTACAGTGAATCTGTATTCTTTGGATAAAGCGAATCCCAGCTCTACAATTACAGGTTTCTTCCACTGTTTTTCGGGAAGCGTTCACTTCACCAGTTAAATTTTTGATTACTGTTAATGTCACTTGAATCAGTTTGGATAGGCAAGTTTAAACGGGCACACAGAGTAAAAAAACACGAGGGTTCCCTTAATTTGGAAAGATGACCAGAGGACAACTTCCTTCAACAGATAGTCTTGGTTCACTATTCACTCTTTCAATACTTGTCGGAAATATTAATGTTATTTCTTGTAATTTTTCTCGCCGCCAAGCAGCATGTATATTTGAGTTTATTGTGAAGAAATAAAGTCTGGCTCAAAGGCCCAGTATAAACATTTAGTCTTTAGAAAACCGTTAGTGGGATTGGTATTACTCTCTATCTCTGATGGCACATGCACTGTCAGACCAGTGTTACTTGAAACAACCCACGTGGTTAAAGATAGGAAATGTCTATTCTTCTCACAAGTATGACTCTTTACTACTAAACGCCGGCAAGTTTGAATCACCCCAGTATTCACTGCATAAAATGGAAAAAACACATATAAAATAATTATACATACTATGTATAAGGATATAACTTATATTTTAAACTGCAAGCGTAGAGCTTATCATTTAACCCTTCCCGTGAAATAAGTTATATTATAAAATCAATCATCATGAATTTGAAATACATATAAATATATTTCGTCAACACTCATGAGACATCTAGCAGTTATAAGTTAGTTTAGAAAATGTATCTCGCCTGAGTATTAGCAGTTAAATGGAATTCTTTTTATTAGCCGAATGGGTTTAGCTAGAAATTTATAATTTATCTTGCTTTCCACTGTAACTCGTCGACTAAAGAATATAACAAACTATTAAAATAATCACTCTGCACACAGAACTAGTTTAAAATGAAATAGGCGATTAAACACTTTATCACTTCACAAAATACTAGAGATCTATTATATATAATATTTACCTCACGCAGAACTACAGACTAAACCATGAACTAGAATACTGTAATCTAATGGTAATCTAGAACTCGGCAAATGCCCAAGAAACTCAGACTTCGCCAAAACACAGATATTAAATCTAGCATAGCGATCTGTCTACTGCGAATTTAAGAGTCAGAATGAAATTAAAGTTTAACATTCTGTTATATCTATCAAACGGACAAAGAGGTGAACGTTTATTTCGTAGAACGAAATGCTCTCCCCTTTCCGGCTTTAACGATACGTTTAACACCTAAACGCATGTCGTAACTGCCACGTACTGACCGAGATGTACGCGTGTCAGTTGCAAATCTCAGACACCCCGTCTGCAGTGCGGAGCGCAATTTCACACTTCGCCGGACTATCCCGACGAAAACTCACGCAGTTGCTGCAAAAGGTAGACAATCCGTCTGCCTGCCATGTCCGACGGAGCGACTTCTCACACCCCCGGCCCAGAAATCTGGTCAGGCAGCGCTCTGACCGGGGAAACTGCAGACGTTCTGTCTGGCGAGAACCGTATATTAACAGCTATCGTTCGACCGGCAGAGACTGACATCTACGTAATCAAGTTACTCTTCAGTATGAGAAAGAAAAACGATGATGGGAAAGAAATATATTTTTCGCAAAGAACAAATGCGAAAATATAGGAAAAAGGTAAAGAGAGATAATAAAAATAGAGGACACGGGTGGAAGGAAAGAAGAGGATGTAGAAAATTTATAGATCATAAATGTCTACGTGACAGAATGTCCCCCCTTTAAGATATGGAAGCACTCCATGTCTACGTTATGGAAATAAATTTCCTATATCCGTAGCTTCAGGGTGTCTGTCCTCTTCCATCTCATCTCCCCCTCCATCTCTCTCCAATTCCTACTCAAGTCTACTCCCAAAGTTTCCTTTCTCTGGAATGTCTCCCATGCGCGCTTGAAAGAGCGTCGCCGCTTCTGACATTTTTCAAAGATTTTCTGTGATTGCAGTGGAGTTTCCTTGCCACTATCGTCATCTTCGTCAGTTTTGGCGATCGTCAGGAGATGGTCGGAGGTTGGCACTGGTTTTTCCAAGTATCTCTTTAAGAGATTTAAATGGAAAACCTTCTCCTTTCCTTCAATAGAGATCTGGTAGTTAGCCTTAGAAATCTTTTTCAGGACGGTAAACGGCCCTTGCCATCCGATCTTCAGTTGGTTGTTCTCGGTAGGGAGTAACACCAAAACTTTCTCTCCTGCTTCCAATTCTCTCTCTTTCGCGACTTTCCTGTATCGGTTAGCGTGCTTTGTGCGTGCTCGCTTAAAGTTGGTCGTTGCTAGGTCCCATCCTAGTTTCAACCTTTTCTTTAAATCCGATACGTATTTACTGGCTGAGACAACTGTCTCATCAGCCTTCTGGTCTGTCAGCGACCAAAGTAAGGCTTCCAGCGGCCCCTTTATAGGTCTGCCAAATAAAAGCGTAGCTGGCGGAAATCCTGTGGAAGTATGAGGAGATTCTCTGTAGCCAAATAAAGCTGCCGGAATGCAACAATCCCAATCTTCAGGTTTCACTTGTGCCAGTCTACTTAACATCATGTTAAGGTTTCCACTAACACGTTCCACGAGCCCATTTCCGGCCGGAGTATAAGGCTTTGTGTAGATGTGTTGGGTCCTCAAGATCTTAACGATCTCATCCATCAACAGGTTTCGGTATGGAGATCCGTTATCCGTCAACACTTGTTGAGGGAATCCCAACCGAGTGAAAATCTGCACGAGGGCTTCTGCGACATGCTTGGCCTCTGCGCATGTTAGCGGTATAGCTTCTGCCCATAAAGTGCATGTATCGACTAAGGTCAGGATAAACCTGTTCCTTCTTTTAGTCCTTTCGAAAGGCCCTAAAATGTCGATCACAACCCGTTCGAATGGTGTTCCCACTATTGGCATTTCACCCAAAGAGACTGGGGGTGCCCGTTGCTTGGGTGGCACACGTTGGCACTGGGCACATGATTTGACATATCTGATAATATCAGTATTTACTCCTGGCCACCAATAATGAGTGGTTATCCGTTGGTTTGTGGCGTTCTGTCCCATATGTCTGCTGAAGGGAAGAGAGTGCCCCATTTCTAGGATTTGGCTTCTGTACTGTTTCGGTACTAGGAGCTGGTTGTAACCTTGGTCAGGCTTGCCCGTTCTGCGATAAAGTACGCCATCCTTAGAAAAAATGTCCCCGTGCTGTCTGGGTTCCTTAGCCATGGGCAGTTTCCTAAAGCAGGGTGCCAAAGTAGGGTCCTTGTATTGCGCTTCTTTAAGTTTCATGGGTAACAAATTAGGCGCAGGCTCCCGTTCCTTCTTGGTTTGCCCTCTTGTGGTTACTGTTGCCACTATTGGCTCTTCCGGTTTCCCAATACACGCGTATCTCCCGCCAAGTATGACTGGGTAGATGGGATCATCCATAACAGCCGCTTTGATCACACCTCTGACAAAATCAGAGTGGATCTCCACCAATGCAATGGGAAGCGCTGTAGGTGCATCACTCTTACGAACTCCACAAAATTGGACGGTCTCTGCTGTCTCTTGACCGGGTTTAACCAGGTTTCTGGCAACAATGCAATCATACGAAAGCCCCGTGTCAAATAAACAAGAAGTTTGAGAACCGTTCAAAGTAACAGTACCTCGCGTAGAGGGTCTGTCTCCCTCTACAGATTGGGAATCACTGTCAATAATTTCGCCTTGCGAGACTGTTAGTAAGCATCCGATGCGTTTAGGCTCGGTGTGCTCACTCTGATCGTCTGTCCCGTGCGCAGGGGTTCTCCCTTTGCCACCTTGTCCTTTCTGGCTACGCTGCCATGAAGGGCGGTCGGGTTGATCAGACTGTTTGGGGTGGTTGGGGTACTTGTTTTTGTAGAACTTGGATTTTTCAGGAGGGGGGTTTTGAGATCCAGTTTCTCTGTGGTTATTTTGGTTAGAAACATGAGAAGTATGAGAAGCCTGAGAAAATTGGTCTAGATTATTTTTCCGAAAATGCTCTTCTGTCGGTTTACGTTTTGAGGCCGGTAGTTCAGCCAGCGCATTGTGATAACGCTCCGACTTTTCTAATATGTCTTCAAGTTTTTCTGCCCCCTGCTCAGCTAGAAATCTCCGGGTATCAGCAGACAAAGTGTTCTTTATTTGTTCCGTTAAAACAAATTCCTCAAGACCTTCATAGGTAGAGGGGAACTGTGAAAGCTCAAGGCACTTTGTTAGATATCCCTTTAGACGAGATGAGAACTGGTGAAAAGTTTCAGAGCTCTCCTTCCTGCTGTTGCGAAACAGTTGCAAAAATTTTCGAGCATTCATTTCGAAGCGCTCCAGTAACGCTTTCTTCAACACATCATAGTTGTCTTGTTGGCTGCTTTCCAGTTTGGCGTAAACATCATACGCACTACTTTTCAGAGCCTGAGAAAGCTTCACATTCCAACGCGACCTCTCTAAACCGTACAGAGTTGCAATTTTCTCAAATTTTTCTAGCCAAGTGTCAATCTTCTCATTTGGACAAGGGAAAGATTCTAGCGGAAAAGACATAGCAGTGAGATGAGTAGATTGAGTGTTAGAAGGATCAGTTAAGGAAGAATGAGGAGAAGACTCTCCATTGCTGGAGGTAGAGGCAGCACCACGGCTTTGGAACTCTAGAGTCTTAAGCGCCAGCTCATGCTGTCGTCGTTGCTCATTTTCTCTTTCCTCATGCTGTCTCTCCTCCCTCTCCTTCTCATGCTGTCTCTCCTTCTCCTTCTCTCTTTCCTCATGCTGCATCCTGCGAATTTCCATTTCCTCGTCCATCTTCTTCTGCTGTAATAGACGGTCTTCCGCTTCTTTCCTCTCCGCTGCTTCTTCTTTCTTCCTTAGTTCTTCTTTTTCCTTTTTAGCTTCAGCTGCTTTCCTCTCCGCATCATATCTCTCAAGTTCGTCTCTGACAAACGCTTTCGCTTCCTCTCCTTCCAGTCCCTCCTCTCTCGCTTCGTCCCTGAGGAGTTGTCTAAGCTTTGCCCTCTCGGCCATATTAAGTCAGTGACTGAGACTTAGTGGAGAACGAAAATAGGAAAAAGGATACACTGGTTCCTACCACTACGAGAAAATACCAAATAAAAGATGATATATTTAACCCTGGGATACCTCCTCCAAAATAAAATCTAACTATCGCTGCTATTAATCGGCAATAAAGCACCTAATGCAAACACGACTACGCCAACTAAATGGTAGTTAAGATTACTTCTGAAAAATAAGTTGCTGCAGTGGAAACAAAATAATTATTGCAAAAATTAAAGAGAAAAATAATCCCTTAATTTTAAGATCCACTATAAGTTCGCCCCTGAAGTCAGATCGGGTAAGGGAGGCAATTAATCTGGACGAAAGAGTCCGAAACGCACTCCTTAACTTAGTTCAAACACCGTTCTGCCTCAGTACCCAGTGAATGTTATACACTCACCACTTTACCAGCGTTTAGTATTACAAAACAACAATTAACCTATATTCCGACAAAATCCACCTGTAACTCAAATGTATATTATTCAAAATGCTGTGGAAAAAAACTTATCAGTTTGTGTGGTCAGCACGCCCGTAAACAGATCGTTAGTCTAGGGGATAAATTATTTAAAGATATAACAACTCACAAGACATCAAACTCTTACTCTATTACAGAATAAGGAATCTCTCTATTACAGAATAAGGAATCTTAAGTTCAAAATCCAGATAGACGAGTCCACATTTGTCGTACTCGTCTTCCTATTCTAAGTTCAAAAATCCTTCGGACGAGACCACATTTGTCGTACTCGTCTTCCTATTCTAAGTTCAAAAGTCCTTCGGACGAGACCACATTTGTCGTAGATTTTAGATAGGAGAATTAAGACTTGGGTTGGTCCCTTCTGAATAGGTTTGAATAGGTGATAGACACAGTGAGAGTTAGTAAAAGAAATAGATTCCACGAGTGAGATGATAGAATGTGATATAGAGGCTGTCTCTGAAAGCGAAAAAAAATTCTTCTCTCTCTCACCTATCTTCTACGACAGCTTTACAGCGTCAGACAGTCTAAACACATATATATATATATATTTTACCTATATTTCTATCTACTCACGGGCACGCACATACACGTGACGACAGTTAAACACACAGACGTGGGAAACCTATAACAATACTTATATATATATATTAGAACGAGCTGACCAACACGCTGATTAATTCCAAGGGAAATTTTAATTATCATTTAAAATTTCTTCACAACACATAGAATTTACATCAAAACATATACAAATAGTCATAAAATATCAAGAGAATGCTACAAGGATGATAGCCCCGTTATGATATTAACTCTAGGTTTAGCCCACAGCCCCGTTATGAGACAGATGATGGCCCAAAGAGTCATAAATACATATGATTAGGGTATAATATTGTCCTTCAAAAGGAACCATTTAATCAAGCAGCCAATCTTCCGTAAGGAGATTATAAAGTGGGGGGGAATCAATAGTTATCAAAAACTCACTCAGTCCACTTTCACTCGGTTCTTTCATCAGGGTACCCTGGCACACGTGCTTACCTAAAAAAACTTGATGTTGTTCACCGTCTGGCGCAACCGTAGGACACTTCTCTACAGTGAATCTGTATTCTTTGGATAAAGCGAATCCCAGCTCTACAAATACAGGTTTCTTCCACTGTTTTTCGGGAAGCGTTCACTTCACCAGTTAAATTTTTGATTACTGTTAATGTCACTTGAATCAGTTTGGATAGGCAAGTTTAAACGGGCACACAGAGTAAAAAAACACGAGGGTTCCCTTAATTTGGAAAGATGACCAGAGGACAACTTCCTTCAACAGATAGTCTTGGTTCACTATTCACTCTTTCAATACTTGTCGGAAATATTAATGTTATTTCTTGTAATTTTTCTCGCCGCCAAGCAGCATGTATATTTGAGTTTATTGTGAAGAAATAAAGTCTGGCTCAAAGGCCCAGTATAAACATTTAGTCTTTAGAAAACCGTTAGTGGGATTGGTATTACTGTCTATCTCTGATGGCACATGCACTGTCAGACCAGTGTTACTTGAAACAACCCACGTGGTTAAAGATAGGAAATGTCTATTCTTCTCACAAGTATGACTCTTTACTACTAAACGCCGGCAAGTTTGAATCACCCCAGTATTCACTGCATAAAATGGAAAAAGCACATATAAAATAATTATACATACTATGTATAAGGATATAACTTATATTTTAAACTGCAAGCGTAGAGCTTATCATTTAACCCTTCCCGTGAAATAAGTTATATTATAAAATCAATCATCATGAATTTGAAATACATATAAATATATTTCGTCAACACTCATGAGACATCTAGCAGTTATAAGTTAGTTTAGAAAATGTATCTCGCCTGAGTATTAGCAGTTAAATGGAATTCTTTTTATTAGCCGAATGGGTTTAGCTAGAAATTTATAATTTATCTTGCTTTCCACTGTAACTCGTCGACTAAAGAATATAACAAACTATTAAAATAATTACTCTGCACACAGAACTAGTTTAAAATGAAATAGGCGATTAAACACTTTATCACTTCACAAAATACTAGAGATCTATTATATATAATATTTACCTCACGCAGAACTACAGACTAAACCATGAACTAGAATACTGTAATCTAATGGTAATCTAGAACTCGGCAAATGCCCAAGAAACTCACTGAACAGAAAGATACAAATCTAGCATGGAATGGTTATATCTATCAAACGGACAAAGAGGTGAACGTTTATTTCGTAGAACGAAATGCTCTCCCCTTTCCGGCTTTAACGATACGTTTAACACCTAAACGCATGTCGTAACTGCCACGTACTGACGAGATGTACGCGTGTCAGTTGCAAATCTCAGACACCCCGTCTGCAGTGCGGAGCGCAATTTCACACTTCGCCGGACTATCCCGACGAAAACTCACGCAGTTGCTGCAAAAGGTAGACAATCCGTCTGCCTGCCATGTCCGACGGAGCGACTTCTCACACCCCCGGCCCAGAAATCTGGTCAAGCAGCGCTCTGACCGGGGAAACTGCAGACGTTCTGTCTGGCGAGAACCGTATATTCACAGCTATCGTTCGACCGGCAGAGACTGACATCTACGTAATCAAGTTACTCTTCAGTATGAGAAAGAAAAACGATGATGGGAAAGAAATATATTTTTTGCAACGAACGAATGCGAAAATATAGGAAAAAGGTAAAGAGAGATAATAAAAATAGAGGACACGGGTGGAAGGAAAGAAGAGGATGTAGAAAATTTATAGATCATAAATGTCTACGTGATAACTATGCAGCTTGGAATTCCATAAGCCCTCAGTATTTTCCATAAACTGTCCCTATGTATGCTGTCAAAAGCCTTTTCAAAATCAACAAAATTTATGTAAAGCTGTCTTTGCCATTCTGAGCACTGCTCTATAATGTTCCTGAGAGTGAATATATGATCTACACATCTCCTGTTCTTTCTAAATCCTGCTTGTTCTTTCCTCAGTTTGTGATCTACTGCCTTTGAAATTCTCTGTATAATTATCCTGCCTAGTATTTTGCTGGGAACTGAGAGAAGAGTGATTCCTCTCCAATTATTGCAGTCTGCAAGATCTCCCTTCTTGGGCAATTTGACAATTATTCCTTTGTTCCACTCTGATGGTGTTGTCCCCGTTTTCCAGACTTGTGCAAATAGTGGTTCTAATAGTTCTGCTGCTAGCTCAGGGTCTGTCTTAAATAGCTCTGCATTTAAGTTATCGTGGCCCGGAGCTTTGCCGTTCTTTAACCCTTTGATTGCTGTGATGATTTCTTCTTTTCGTGGAATGTCTGTATTCACATCTAGATCGTTTTCAGCCTCAGGAACATTCAATTGTGTCTCTGGTGGTTCCTTGTTCAGAGTTTCTCTGAAGTGCTCTGCCCATCTTGTTTCTTGTCCCTCTGCTGTCGTGATGAGATTACCTTGCTTATCTCTTATTTTCTTTCTTTTCATTTCCTTTCTCATCGTTATGGTGTTTAAAGTTTCTGGTGTTATCCAGTCTTGCTTCTTCCTTTCCTGGAATCCCAAGCATGATTTGCTGCTTTCTTTGTATATTGTTGAAATAGTGTTGAAATTCTGGTCTATATCATCAGTCAATGTCTTTTCCTGACTTTTGGCAAATTGATATCGTTTCTTTATGTCGGCCGTAAAAGCTTTTCTGGTAAGGGAGTCCTTCAATTTGCTGATGTCAAACCTTTTCTGTGTAGTTACAGTTGGTGCAGCCCTTCTTAGTTTCACTTTCAGTTTTGCTACTACTAAATGGTGATCACTTCCCACATCTGCACCTCTTCTTACCTTCACATCTTGTAATGCATGTCTCCATCTACCGTTAACCATGATGTGGTCTATCTGGTTTCTGTCCCGACCATTTGGTGATTCCCATGTTAATTTCTTTATGTGGGAAGAGTGTTCCTCCAATGACCAGGTTATTAATGCTACAGAAACTTATTAGTTTATCCCCATTTTCGTTTGCTGTTCCGCTGCCGCATTTCCCCATTGTTCTTTCATTATATGTATTGTGTGTACCAACTTTCGCATTGAGGTCTCCCATTACTATAACAAGATCATATCTAGGTGTGTCTTCCATTTCTTTCTGCAGTTGTTGATAGAATTCATCCTTGACCTCCTCATCGCTATCATTCGTTGGTGCGTAGCATTGTATTATTGTAGTGTTGGTGAATCTCCCTCTCAATCTTAATCTTATCAGTCTGTTGTTGATGGGTTTCCATTCCAGTAATGTCCTTTCTATTCCTTTCTGTAGAATAATGGCTACGCCTTCATTGTGTTGTCCATCCTCTCTTCCAGAGTAAAGTACTGTTTCTCCTGTTGCTGTTTTAACTTTTCCTGCCCCTGTCCATCTGCTCTCGCTTATCCCTAGAATGTGTAACCTATATTTCTGCCGTGACCTGTCTTAGTTTACCTGTCTCGTACATTGTCCTGACATTCCAAAAACCTATTCTTGTATCCTGTTTTGCGGTCAGGACATCCGTTTTCATGTCAGTGGCTTCCTTTCGGCTTTCACCACTGACAGTCATACGAGCCACAGACTCCGAATGTCCATCCCGCAGCAAAGTTTGTTCATTTATTATTGTTTCCGTAACTTCATTGTTTTTTTTTACACAGACAGGGGTGTCAGCCCTGTGCTAAAACCACCAACCTGGAGGACCAGGGTACCAGCTTTTGTCTGACCCCTACCCACACAGACCAGTCCAGCTTGGTTGAACCTACCAGGAGTAAAACTCCCACTGGCATAGCTCTGGGGATTATCAGGGTACGGAAGCTGCCATACCGCTACAAGGTATAGGTACCATTGATGGCAGTTGAAGTTTATTGCTATTCTTTATATCCATGTTTTTTTTTAATGCTCCATCCCTGAATTTGTTCAGTATATACCTTTAATGTCTTCCTTCAAGCCCTCATTCTTTCGTTGTACAGGCATCACAGACTGTTCGATGGCATAATGTTGACTATTGGTGATGACCGCTATATTTTGTGCATTCTCTAACTTATTCCTAATCTCCATTCATTGATATTAATATCTGCGCTTGGTCCATAGATTTTTCTAAGTATATTTTTGTGCCAAAAAGCTACAGTTGAGTTATACCTTGGTCTGCTGTACTCTGGGTTTCCGAGCTATACTGCTACATCTATATTATTAGTGCACTGTTTATTCACGTGTCTTTTATGAGACAAGAATGGAAAACTGCTCAGCAATATACAAGAGCAAATGAAGAAGTGGACGGAATATTTTGAGGACCTTCTCAATAGACCAGCTCCACACACCCCCCCCCCCCCCCCCCCCCCGGACATCCAGCCAGCAGAAGAAGAGCTACAAATTAACTTTGAAAGACCAACGAAGGAAGAAATAAAGAAAGCCATAACGTTTCTAAGAGATGGAAAAGCGTCTGGACCTGATGGCATTCTAGCAGAGGCCATCAAAGCAGATATCGACACGGCTACAGAGATGTTATATAGATTACTTGGTAAAGTCTTGGAAAAGGAAGAGATACCAGCAGAATGGAAGGAAGGATATCTGGTTAAGTTGCCTAAGAAGGGAAATTTAAAAGCGTGCACAAATTATAGAGGAATAATGTTATTATCAGTGCCAGGAAACGTATTAAACAGGATTATCCTCGAGAGATTAAAAGAGTCTATAGACAAGAAACAGAGATGAACAAGCAGGTTTTCGACAAAACAGATCCTGTACAGACCAGATAGCCACTTTGAGAATAATAGTTGAACAAAGTCTGGACTGGAATTCACCACTATACATTGGATTTGTGGACTACGAAAAGGCATTTGCCAATGTAGACAGAGAATCACTTTGGACATTGATGAGGCATTATGGAGTTCCCCTGAAGATCATTAATTTAATAAAGAAACCATATGAAGACATGACATGCAGAGTTCTTCATGAAGGACCGCTTACAGAACCGTTTGGGATAAGAACGGGAGTGCGACAGGGATGCCTCTTGTCTCCATTTCTTTTCTTACTAGCAATAGCCTGGGTTATGCGAACATCGACAACACACAACAGAAATGGAATCCAGTGGACTCTGACTAAGCAGTTGGATGATCTGGACTTTGTTGATGACTTGGCTCTTCTGTCCCATAACCGTAATCAGATGCAGGACAAATTGAAAACACTCGATGAGAGGTCTCAGCAATTGGGTCTGAAAATACACAGGGAAAAGACAAAGATAATGAGAATAAATGCAGGTAATGAAAACAGGGTTGAACTTAAAGAAGCACCAATACAAGATGTAGAATCGTAACATATCTTGGCAGTAATATAGACAAAGTTGGAGGGACAGACAGTGATATCAAAATAAGAATACAAAAAGCAACAGGAGCTTTCATTGCATTGGGAAATATGTGGAGATCAAGAGAAATCGGATCCAGCACGAAAATACGTCTATTATATCACACGGCTGTTTGCTAGCGACGTTTTAGTTTTTCCTGACCGCGCTATTTATAGCTATCGCGACAGAGGTCACGTGGTCAACTTTCTAACAGGAAAAAAATGTGGCGGTGTTTACTTTTGATATGGCTTAATTAATGCTTTTAGGCTACTTTATTATTATAAATACCGGCTTTAATTTTGCGTAAAGCTAGACTAGAAATGTTAGAGTAAACTTTAGAACAAGAACAAACATTTTATCACAATTAGAACAGAAGATATAATAGTCTGAAATAGTGTAAAATTTACGTTTTTTTAATATTTTGTTATGGTTTGTTTCTAATGCAATTTACACTAAAACGTTCACAATCAACATGCATAACAAATTACAGAAATCAAAAGTAGAAAACCTGCAGAAAATGGATATCATAGTTTTGTTTTGGTTTCATGCGTCAAACATTAATTATTGAAACATTAAATTGCAAGTCCACATTTATTACCTTAAAATAACACACCCAATTGTCCCCAAAACATGAGAGCTAACAATTACCTCAATCATACATCACGATGGTCATGTAAAAATGAGTATGGTCGTGAGTAAAACGAAATGTTCAATTTAATAAATAAAACATACACCTATTAAATGATTTCCACACTCTGTTAATTCTGTCACTCTCACGCAACAACTGCCATAATTTGCTCTAGCCCCAAAATTTCGCTCAATTATCATTCACGCTTCCTTTTTTTTTATAGGAGGAATCTGTACATTCACAGATGGAGAAATTTGTAACAAATGAGTTTCCATTATAAATTTTAATTGTGAAGTTATATTTTTAATATCGCTGGCGCGTCTTTCAAAATTCCCTGTTTTCTCTCCTGTGCCCACGTAAGACCTATTGTTTCCTTCATGGCTATTGCTAATTCTTTGGATAGTCTAACTCTACTTTCAATGCCTGCTTTCCTGCAAATTTCCTGACGTGACGTTTCTGAACAGCGTTGTAGTTCATGTGCCTGCTGCAGGTCTAGTGAGTCAGTTGATCCAGTAATATGTTTCCTAACAGTGTGGAAAAATTGAGATCGCTTACGTTTTGTTGGCGTTCTGGTGACTGATGTTTCTCTTCTATGTTTAATTAGTTTTTGTAGTACAATAGGCTGTCCTCTGGTTTTGCATTTTATGATATTATTTTTTGCTGTTTCTAGTTTTTTTATAACAATGGATGTGAATAGGGTTTCTTCCTCTTGTGTTAGTGGTTGTGAAGGTGGCTTAGCAAGTAACTGTTGTACTGTGATGTCGCTTTTGAAGACAGGCGAGGTGGATATACTTGTCGTATGTATAACTGACTTGGTAGGTGTAGATGTGGCGACAAAAACTGGCATGCTAGGGTGAGTAGTGTTATCCACCTCCAAATGAATAATGGTATCGCCTTTAATGTGAGATGACTCATCAACCTCCAGCTGAACCATATCATCACTAGTGTGAGCAGGCACATCAACCTCCTGCTGTACAGAGCTATCCTGATTACAGCTAACTGAATGACTACAACTAACTGACTGACTACAACTAACTGACTGACTACAGCTAACTGACTGACTACAACTAACTGACTGACTACAACTAACTGACTGACTACAGCTAACTGACTGACTAGACATGGAGGGGTCAGAAAGAACATCACAGGGGATAGAGCAGCTTTTTGTTTTTAAAACACCAAAAGATGTCTTTGCAAAATAACTGCACAGTTGACATTCACTTATCGTTAAATTATGGTCATAGTCTTTCCAGATATGCTGATTGTTTTCCGATAGTAACTTGGCTGTTTCAGGACACTTCTCATTATGCCTCCTTTTTTAGTTTTGTATTCGTAAGTAACACTTCTTACAAAATATAGTCGAATGCTCTGTGGGTTTATCATCTGATACGTTAATTCCGAACACAAAGAACAGATCATTAACGTAATTAGAACAGTTTAGTGCTTTCTGATTTGAACTTTTTGTTTTGGAAGCTAATGCTCTCTTGCCACAGGCTCTGCACAGTGCACTGGCACAATTCATATGATGCAAAAAAGTATGTTCCATTTCGTTGTTATGTAGTATAGTTTACTTGTGTATGTATAAAGATAATGGAATATTTGGGAGTATCAAGTCTAACACAAGGCTGTAGAATGCTTTATCTGTGAATGAAAGAAGATATACAAACAGTTACTTAGAATTCTTTGGCAGCCGTCGTATGCACAGGATTGTCTACCAAAGAACACTAATGGAACAGTCCTAATCTCACACATAATAAAAAAACTATTCATATTATAAATACAAGATTAACAAGACTTGAAAGATAGATCAAAGTAAGTGGAAGTAATCTATCTATAGCTTTACGTGTTTTCCGACGCTCATATACGTCTAGTTAAGTATTATAAATGAATGAAAATGCAAAAACAGATGGTGCTTTACAAAAAGTTCTTTTTTTACAACCTTATTTAAGATTTGCGAGTATCAAGAATGCGTTTGCAGTGATTTAAATGTTATAAAATCTGGGACAATATGCTTGTTCTTGTAATGCCAAACTCACAAAACTGACTACCACAGATTCTCAAGATATGAAACCAAAAAAATAAGTATGTGGAAATAATCTTTAGCTTCCCTTCGAAAAGTCTTTATAATTATACACTCATACGATGGGGCCGATTTTTAGATATTACATTAATAAAAAGATTACTTCTGTTATGAATTTCCTCAAACGATGACGCTGTTTTCAAAAGTCTGTAACTCTGTCAAATATAATTTCAATAAAATAAAAATGCAATCAAAAATAGAACACAGAAAAAAAGTTATAGTACACAAAAGAATTTTAGCGCTGTGTTTATCCAGAACGAGTGTGTAATGATTTATATTTTACTGATTTTACACACACATCAGCTGATTTTCCCCGCCAAAACCCTCAGTAGTCGTTTACGGTGAACATGAAAATTTTATACCCGGTGTCAGAATTCCGGTCACCGAAACTAAAAGAGCACTCTGGTATAGGGTACAAACAGCCGTGATCAGTTAAAGCAACAGAAAGCTTAAAAGCATAAGACTATTAGCTGTACCTACAACTTCATCGTACTCGTCCTATAATCAATTATAAGACTTAAAGCAAAAGCAAAAGCAACAACAACAAACTACTTGCTGCTACAACATCAATGGAAAAAACAAGTATCCATCTTACCCCTCAAAGCAGAAGTAAAATGTTTAGTTGTCAAAAGAAGCACGAGCCAGAATATCACTGACTTGTGCAGGAAAATTCTGATGACGTGAGGTATCCTGTACATTTTTTTCTGAATGTTCAGCAGAGTCTTCACCTTTTTGTGTGAACCCTAATTTTTGTGAAGTGGCTGGATTTCTGGACACAATTATGTGTGAAATTCCTTAATTTGAAAGTCCTTGGCTGTTATATATTTTACAGTTTGTGTTTAGCTTCTGTTGAGGAAGCATTACTGATTTTCTTCCGATTGCTATATACTGCAGACATGGAGACAAGTTTCAAGCTGTGGGGTGTCCTGACTCATGCGGGTCTGGAAAATACAACAGACCTGAAATAGTCAAATGTCAATGTTAATGTTTATAAAGTATGAGATATTCACACATCACAAAGACAATCAGTGAATTTAATTTTCGCTTTATGTCAGATAATTTTGGCAGTAGTCCTATTTTTTTTTCTCATCAGAGACCCCAGGAAACTACGCACAGAACAACAGTGAACTGAATTTCACTTAATGGTACGTTATTTGTTTCTAGCGCTTTTAAGTCAAGCTTTTTATATACTGTAGTTTATTGTCACAAAATGACTTTTGGGTCGTTCTTTTGTCGCTCTCTTGTTCACTACGACCGTATCCTGGACATTTGTTGTTTTGATTACTTACGTGTTTCAGTGACCGGCCCCTCTTTCTTTCTCTACACTGTAGCAGATATTTTATATTTTCCTTCTTACACCCCTCTCAGAGATATTTTGTCTCGTCTGTTTACCTGACAATCCCTGCTGAAGATAGTACACAGGTGATGCAATATTGAAACGACAGGCATATTCTCGTGTACCCAACCTTGGCCGCTACCGATTAACACGAAAATCGCCAGCGTATTTGTCTAATTGCTGATTAAGACAGAGTGCGCGACAAATAAGAGATTACTTGTCTGGGTGACACATTTTCGACCGACAAGAATGACCTAATCGCTTCCTGTCCGACTTGTTATGACAAGATTACTTTAGATAGTAATAATGTGTTACATCTGAAACACATTTTCGTATGACTTTACAGATGTGTTGGTGAGTTCGCCTGCCAGGCTATCGAATGTTTTCATATATCATGTATGTACATCTCGCGCAGAATTATTCCATGTCGGAACATTTTGAAATTACCCCACCCAACATTTTTGTTTGAAATGATTGGAGCCCTGAGCAGCTGCATAACAAACAGATGCGGGGGTAGGACAGGCATATAATCTGACACGTTTCATTGTTATTTCACTGTCAGAATCGCTTGCCAAAGACACCAGACTTGCCAGCAGTAGTTAGAATCAGGATTCCATCTTATCAGACCGGACACCTTTTATTGGAGTATTCATAAGGACTTACAAAACAGCCCAGGAAACTATCAATTTAATAAGGAAAGCCACTGTCTACGGAAACTGAACACGCGGAGTCATAGAGGGAATTAGTTTATAAAAGTTTAGGGCCCCAAGAACACGTGTAAAAGGCCTAATCAAGTGCCTTAACTTTATTCATCTGAGCAAAAAGTCTGTGAGCCAGGATTGGCTTGTTGGTGGTACCAGGAGGTTACTAATCTCTTGAACAAAGCGAGGGTAGAAGTGGACTGACGTAGAAACGCGGTACAAGCTTGGCAGTTACTCCTTGACATTTCTGGGAACGTGCTGTGCCTTTGATCTTGACAAGAGACGCGAGAACTCCAGTGACTAATCTGCACAGAACCAACCCATCAGCGGGAGCAGAACATACCATAGGAAGTTAAGTAGCCCGTTAAGCTACCAAGTGACCTCCTTTAAAAACTAACTTCCCATCATAACCGTGATGACAACTTTTTACTTATAATTCATTATTCAAATTTTCTAAAACCTCGTTAAACTTAAATGATTATTAAATCTGTTATTTGTATTTATACACATTCAACTTCGATTCAATCATTTTAAATGTACTGCATGTTTGTCTCAGTCAATTTACTAAACACACTCTAAACAAACCTATACCAGAATAATAATAATTCCACTGAGTAAGAGGTGGGGGCTTGACGAGCAATTAAATAATTGCTTAATCCTTCACAAAAGTGGTCGGCAGATCATAAAATTGACGTGCTCAGCCAATGCAGCATTGTTTTCGCTTTTCTGAATATCTTGTGAACACTCCACTGGGATAGAAGGGTCATTACCCTCTGCCAAGAGTAATCTTGTGCGAAGGTAGACACCTTTGACGACCCACTTTAGATACTCTTGAGTTTTTGCCACTGTTGGACCACTACTGCAATGCAAAAGGGGGGAGGGGAAACCCGTGACATTTATAACCACGTTATTTTCTTTGTAAACGTCTTCCAAGACTTTTTATTCCATATATTTATTTCTTGTTACATTGCTAAATCAGAGGCACATCTCCAATCCAACCTGCAAGTCTGGAAGGAAGAGCTGGAGTAGAGAGGGATGGTCATAAGCAGCTCTAAAACTAAATCCATGGTGATATCACGAGAAGAAAGAGTACATCAGATTAAGCTGGGAGAACAGGTCCTGGAGCAGGTCGACCACTTTAAATACCTCGGAGCTATTATAGACCGAAAGGGAGGCATCAAAGAAGAGTTGGCCATTCGAAAAGCAGCAGCTGGGAGACTTTTTCAGGCTATAAATCGAGATTTCCTCAGCAAGAGAGAGGTTGATAAGAAATCGAAGATGGCTGTATACCGCTCCACCTATGTTACAGTCTTGACATATGGATGCGAGTCATGGGCAATGACCACAACCCACAAAAGCCAGATCCAAACCTCAAAAATGAGGTATCTGAGGAAGGTGGTTGAAGTAAAAAGAAGAGACATGGTCCGCAACCAGACGATACGTCAAGGCCTAAAATCCCACCCCCTGCAGACCCAAGTAGAACAGTCCCAACTAAGATGGTTTGGCCATGTCTTCAGAATGGGAGAAGATCGGCTACCACGACAAGCATAGGAAATAAAGAGCCAGGGATCCAGACCCCCAGGACGACCCAGAGTCCGCTGGGAGGACAACATTAGACAAACTTTGAAGGACCGACGACTAGAATGGAACCAGGCCAGGGGGAAGACAACCGATAGGATAGTCTGGCGCTCTCTCTTCCAAACCTCTACACCTCACGGTAGAAGGGGAACGACTAAGTAAGTAAGTTACCTTGTGTCTTTTCGAACTTGTTTTCCTAACAATGCCTGACTAAAATATAATAATCTTTCCATCAGTTATACATTGATGGTCTTGTCAGTGATTATACGATATCTTACTCAGATGATTCCAGCCCAGTGACCGCCTTATAATACTATCAACTAGTTTTCTCGATGCGTGTCCTTATCCAACGCCAGCGTCTTCTTCTCATATCTTGTTCCCTGAAATTGTTTAGCTCTTTACATCAGTTATACATTGGTAATCTTGTCACTGATTGCATTATTCTCTCTCACCGGTTAAGTGACGCTCGTTGATTGATTAGGTATCTTCGCTCAATTATTGTGGTTTCCTTACTCATTATGTCGCACCTTTCATTTTCATTGACTACAATCTTCTTTCTTTTTTTTTTATTTGATCCTTAGCCGCCGACCGTCAAAGCAGTCAGTGGCCATCACGCCTAGTGGCGTCTTGTAGGGCAACAACAAATTGATTCCACTTTGCTCGGTCGGTGGCCATCCGTCGTACAGTGCCCCAACTCTGGTTCATTCTTTGCATCTCAGCCTCCACAGTCCTCCGCCAAGTTGTTTTTGGTCGGCCTCTCTTTCGTTTTCCTTCAGGGGTCCATAGCATAGCTGTTCTTGTGATGGCATCGGGGTCTCTTCTGAGGACATGGCCAACCCAGCTCCAGCGTCTGCCAGCTATGATGGTGTGCATGTCCTCTTGCTTGCTCCGAGTAAGAAGATCTTGGTTGGTGATGGTATTCGGCCAAAAGATTCGGAGAATTTTTCTTAGGCATGTTGTGTGAAAAGAGGACAATTTCGACATTTCCTTCTCTGTAACTCTCCAGCATTCCGCACCGTAGAGAAGCACAGAAATCACACAGCTCTGAATAATGTTAATTTTGTGCTTGTGCTGTACCGAGAGGACTTCCAGATGTTGTTTAGACTAAAAAAGGCTGTTCTTGCTTTGTTAATTCTGTTGTTGATGTCTTTGCTTGCTCCGCCGTCTGGTGTTACTATGCATCCTAGGTATGTGAAGGTGTCTGTCTGTTCCAGTTGCCGATTCCTTACTGATATGGGCTCAGGGTTGCTCACATTGAGCGTCATGACCTCTGTCTTCTTTAGATTGACGTTCAAGCCCACCTGCTGGCTATACTTATTAAGTCTATCCGTTTTTTCTTGGATGTGTTGATGAGAATGTGCTAGTAGTGCAATGTCATCTGCATATTCCAGATCTTCCAATGTAGAAAATGTAGCCCATCTTATTTCTCTTGGACTGCCCTCTGCGCATCACCCAGTCTGTGACTATTAAAAATAGAGTGGTTGATAAGGGGCATATCTGTCGTACTCCTGTCTTCACTTCAAAGGCTAGGTTGCTCTGCTCAACACTACACGTAAAGTTGGCATAGAGGCTTTTTATGATTGTGACTACAATCAGTGCTGGATTATTCATTAAGCACACTGAACACTGTTTGGGCACTGGGCTACAAGGGATATCAAACCATTAAACAAAAAACAATTCAAATAAATTTTTCATGATGAAATTGAATGAATGAAACTTGACCATTGGATCATAATTACTTTGACTTGTAATGATGGCAACAGTGCTGTTTTCCCATTTTTTTAGATGTTCATTTTCCTGTCCAGGGTTATGTGTGATTGCAGGACAACTGTGGTGAATGAGGAGATTTAAAATATTGGAATTTTGTTATAACAAAAATGTAAATTTTTATTAATGTGTGCTAAATTATTGGCCTTAATCATGGATTTCACAACCAGATCTGAAAAAATAAGCTATTATGCAGCAAACACTTAATATAATAGGTATTTAAATTAAAATGATAAAAGCATACTTTCTATCTTATTTTTTTCGAGTTTCACATTTTTTAGGAAGGGGGCCCCATAATATTGTGAGTGCTTAGGACCCTGGCACATTGATCCTGCCCTGACTACAGTGTCTCACTTAGCTAACTGTCATAACACGGGCAAGAGACACCCTGGAATAGCCACGTATACTGGTGTCTTTATGATAAATTATGAATTGTACACCAGACATTCTGCTATAACTGTATGCTTAATGCCCGAACAGTATAATTCTTTTGGGATTTGAACAGCAACTACAAATACGTGTAATTATGACAGTGTGAAATCATTGTCTTTGGTAATTCACGAGGAAATCTTACTTGTGTCGGAAAAATCGCAAAACAGCACTGAAATCATCAGAGAGTTGTTACAAGAGGAAAAGTGAAAACCGACGCGGACCTCTGAGAAAACAAGGGTTAGACCTGAGATTAGGCATATAAGCCTGCTCAGATTCAATTCTTGACTCTCAAAATATCAAAGCTGAAAAGAAGTCCAGCGGACTGACACGCTTGTCGAAGCCACATAGCCGCAGACCATAGATGAGAAAAGCAAAGCTGACCTTTTTTTTTTTAAATTAATGAAGATAAACAGAAATCCCGTTCAACCTCTGATGGGTTATAATTAGGATATATATTGTTTTCAATTCCAAATAATATGAACAACTGCCGACATGAGAAAGTGGCATCACATTTGAAAATAGGGATACTCACAATTGTGCTTAGGCCTATACGTTAAATAATAAAATAAAAAATAAAAAACAAACAAACAAACAAACAAAATCAAGAAGAAACTATGAACAAGAATAATATTAAAGTGGAGGGGTGTAAAGGCCTGATGGTTCTAGTTATATAACGGACTTTACCAGATATTTAATTGACTTTCATCTGTTTAAAGTCACATGCATTGTAAGAACAGCATCAGACCTTCACATTCCCAGCCACTATATATTAACATGTGTTCGTGTTAAATATTGTTTGACTATATTATGCAGTTCCCTAGGTCTGTCTATTCTCAACACCTCCTCTATATTTATAGGTAAGTTGGATGCCTGCAAATAATCCAATATTGGTTTTCTCATTTGGTCATACCTCTTACACTTTAACAAGAAATGTTCTATATTATTGTCTTGAAGACATCCTGCACAGTAAGGTTCTTCTATTCTGAAATAGCCTTTTCCCAGCTGTAGTCTGAGAAGTTTCTTATTACTGGGAACTTTCAGTTCCCTAGATATCTGACATTTTCTTGTTGGAGCCCTGAACATCTTATATGCATGTCTTCCTTTCAGATTTTTATCCCACTCTGCTTTCCATTCATCTGTTATTAAATCTTTAATTAAGCTCTTAATTTCTGATTTACTCATCCCTACATTTATTAGATTTTTATCAGATCTACTATGCCGGCGGGAGTTTTACTCCTGGCAGGGTCACCCAAGCCGGACAGGTCCTGGGTGAGGGGCCAGACTAAATGGGCTGAGGAGTGGGTGGAACCCTATAGGTGTAGATGCAGAACCCACCGGCGAGTGGTACATGCTCTGGTCTGCACCAATCCACCCCCACTTCATGGGTTAAATGCTTTCTTGCCTCATTCTTCACTGTTTGTCGTCTATCACGCCCATGGCGACCGTTGCCTCAATTGGCTGTGTGTGGTGTACCCGGAAACGGGGCCTCCCAGTACTGAGGCAAAGTTAAGTCCCCGATGTCACTTATCGGTGCAGAATTGAGAGAGATGGCTGAGCATCACAATCCCTCCTGTGTTGCAGCATGATGAGAACCCAGCATTGCACACTGATCTTGGGGGGATCACTTGGGCACCAGACTTAATACTGGCTCTTGACTGGATGGCCGCATGCAGGAGATTTCTACAATGGAGGGTTGGCAGGTGGTGGGTATCGGGAAGTGGCTCTGTGCAGGACGTGAGGATTCCTTGGGAGAGCCCCGAACCAGAGCACAGCATTGTGCAAGCTCTGCATAGTTGGAGAGCCCCCTGGATGACGGGGAATGCACAGTGTGCTACCCCACCTATCCCCAACTGCTAACTTAGAACCAGAAGTGGGGTCCTCTGTATGCGTGCCAGGCCAGGATAAAATGCCTGGGAAAGAGACTGGAGCTCAGAACTCCCTAACTCAAAGTTGCAGGATGGCAGAAAAGCCACGGGAAAGACAGGGCTATTTTGAAGATAACGCAACCATATTTTCACCATACGAGCTCGGACGCCGCCTCGGTAAACAAGGTCCGCGCAGAGCAGTGACACCCCCAGGCTGCTTGCGAATAGTCTACTACTGGGAACATAAACAGATTAGGGATGAGCCCACTCTCCCGTTGAACAGGTGCTAAAGTCGTAGATACTGGGCCAGAAGGCGCACCGGAAACCACAGTATCATGCAACTCGCTTTTTTTTTTTCTATGGAGAGTACACCGTCAAATAAATCTCGTTCTGGTGCTCGCCCTGTGGAGCTCCACCAGGCAGGTGCAGTGCCGGGCTCTGAGCCTCGACAGAGCCCACCCTCAGCTACTGGAGGACCCTCTAGACCGTCTTGTGGAGTCAACAGACGGCGGAGGAGAACTACTGACCAAAACAAAACAGAAAAAGAGAAACCCAGAGTGCCACTTGTCATGATGCACTGGAATGCAGAGGGAGTGAACAGCAAGCAGGCTGGATACAGCAAAAAGACAGAGCTGGAAAACATCTTGTATGAGAAGCAAGTCAGTGTTTGCTGTATCCAAGAGACTCACTTGAAAGCAGATCAAACCTTTAAAATAAGGGGATATCAATGCTTCAGATCCGACAGACAAGATAGACGAAAAAGGAGGAGTACTTACTCTTGTAAGGAATAACATTCCTGCACACGAAAGGAAAACCTTCATGGATGGAGCAGAATATCAGCTGCTGCAGATAAAGGTAGACAAGATGGAAATAGAACTCCTGAACTATTACTGTCCGAACAACAAACCCCTGAGTCTCAGCTCTATACAGGTACCAGCCACCAACTTTATAGCAGTTGGAGACTTTAATAGCCACTCCCAGAGCTGGGGCTATAACCATCTGGATCACAGAGGTGAAGAGGTTGAAACTTGGCAAGATGATCACTCCCTAATCCTAGTCAATAATGCCACAGATACTCCTACCTTCTACTCCAGAGGATGGCACACAACCTCAACACCAGATCTTGCCTTCTCCACACCAGATATAGCTGGATCTATTAGTAGAGAAGTAGGAGACCAACTAGGGGGAAGCGACCATCGCCCAATCTTTCTTACTGTCCAGAGTGCAACTCTCAGTACAGGCCCAGCCATTACAAGATGGAACTACAAAAAAGCCAACTGGGGTTTATTCAGGCATCAGGTGAACACGCTGCTGTCTACCCTCAAGGTACAGAACAGAGACATTAATGAAGTGGTAAAAGACTTCAACAGATGCATACTACAAGCTGCAAAAGAAACCATTCCCAAAGGATGCCGGCGTAACTACATACCATACTGGTCCAGCACACTCCAAGAACGTCAGGAAGCTATGGACAAGGCTAGAAAGGACGCAGAGTCTCAGCCTTCACTTGAAACTCACAACAAATGGAAAAAGGCTGTAGCAGAGTTTCAGAGAACAAAGCTAGAAGAAAAGCGGAAAAGCTGGAGAACTAAAACGGCATCGCTGAACCTTGAGAAAGACGGCAGGAAACTTTGGAGATTAGTCAAGTCTCTAAATGAAGAGCATTCCTCACCAAGGCAGACTATCACATTGGATGAAGGTGGCAAACTTTTCAGAGGAAAACAAGCTGCAGACTTGTTTGCTAGAAGATACAGTTCAGAAAGCAACTTACCCATTAACATAGACCATCAGAGAGAAATAAGAAAAGAAATACTGGCAACCATGGGACAGACAGATACTCCTGCCCCAATGAGGGAACCCATCACACTTACAGAAGGCTATTTCCAAGCTTAAGTTTCAAAAGTCACCCGGCCCAGACAAAATCAGCAACGAAATGCTAGTAAATCTGAGCTCAGCAGCAAAGACAAAACTGCTTGAGATATTCACCACAGCTGGTTGAAAGGAACGGTACCCCAAGTATGGAGAGAAGCCATCACAATACCCATACTAAAGAAAGGGAAATGTAAGACCGAGGCTGCAAGTTACCGGCCAATCAGTCTCACAAGCTGTGTTGGGAAGACTATGGAGCGAATAGTCAACCACAGATTGAAATGGTATTTAGAGTCTGAGCAGATCCTGGTGCCGGAACAAGCTGGATTTAGAGAATGCTACAGTATAAGAAGACCAAGTTACTTACTTGTCTCAAGCAATTTGCCTTCCAGGAGAAGAAAAAGGTCCTAACGATCTGGGTCGACTTCAAGCAGGCCTTTGACAAGGTGTGGAAAGATGGCCTCATTGCAAAACTTAGGAGAAGTGGAATCCAAGGCAACATGATGAAATGGATCCAGTCATACTTGCATAACAGGAGAACTAGAGTCACTCTTGACGGTCTGCAGAGCAGAAAAGTGTTTCCATCAGGGGGTACCTCAAGGAGGAGTAATTTCCCCAACACTCTTCCTTGTTTACATCAATGACCTGGTGAAAGATCTCCCTGCAGGAGTTAAAGCTGCCTTATATCTTAAAGATGACCTAGTACTCTGGTGCGCTGATGAAAATGTCACCACAGCAAATTATAGAATGCAGCGGGCAGCAGACATGCTAGTGTCATGGGCAGAGAAATGGCTTATCACAATAAACACAGACAAAACCTCCACAACACTGTTCTCCCTCGCCCCCAAGGACAAATCAGCTAACATACACCTAGGGACAACCGTGATCAAGGAAGAAAGCTACCCCACCTATCTTGGGGTGACATTTGACCAAAGGCTTACATGGAATAAGCATATTGAAAATGCAGAAGGAAAGGCCCGAAGACGACTAGGCATACTCAGAAAATTAGCAGGTACCAACTGGGGAGCAAATGAACGAAATCTAAAGAAGATTTATAATGTAGTAATAAGACCACACTTAGATTTTAGCTCAGCAGCATGGTCATCAGCTTCTAACTCTCATCTGCAGTCTTTGGACAAGGTGCAAAATCAAGCTCTCAGGCTCATTACAGGAGCCATGAAAACTACACCAATAACAGAGATGCAGAAGGTTGCTGGATTACAGACATTGTCCCATAGAAGAGACACAAAAACCATGATCCAGATGGAAAAGTACAACAGTATGCCAATGCACCCAATGAAGGCAAGACTAGATGATCTGGCATTGGGACGTCTAAAGCGTAGCAGCTTTGTGCATCGGGGGAAAAGACTTATAAGACAGCATCAAGAAGACCTATCCATGAAGACAACACCACTGAAGCCCACCCTATACCCTGTACCATGGGAGCAGGCCAGCAGTGCCCTCCAAATTAATACAACAGTCAGTGGTCTCACAAGTGGATGTGAGTATAATGATCTGCAAAAACGAACTGCTACATTGAGTATGATCCAAGAAAGCTATCCCGATCAATCATGGATACATGCCTATACAGGTGGATCAGCAACAAATGCTGTTAGGAATGGAGGTGCAGGTATCTTTATCTCATATCCTGACAACCACTATGAGATAGGCACATTCCCACTGGTAAATTCTGTTCCAACTATACAGCTGAGGTTCAAGCTCTAGAGCAAGCTGCAAATATGATTTATAACACCAACTCTGACTGCCACCAGGTAGTCATCCTCACAGATGCACTGTCTGTCCTGCAAGCTCTCAAGGGTGTAAACTCCCGCATCTGAGAAATGAACTAAACAAGGTAGCTGCCAAAAAGAGAACCATACTTCAGTGGGTACCATCTCATTGTGGTGTACCCGGAAATGAAAAGGCAGATAAACTTGCAAAAAAGGGAGGAGAATGTGAACAAGAAGATAATGAAGTCACATACTTTGAGAAAAAGAGAGCTATCCAGACTATCACACTCTCGACCGGCAGGGACAGATAACTATTTTTCGACTCAGGACAGGGCATAACAAACTGAATAAACACATGCACAAGCTACGATTGTCTGCTTCACCACTGTGCACATGTGGATTAAACGAACAAACTGCTGAGCATGTTCTACAGGACTGTCCTCTGTATGACCAGTTAAGAAAGATATACTGGCCCAATGACTCAACACTAAACTCAAAGCTATATGGAGTTAAAGAGGAACTTCAAACAACAGTCGAATTCATCATGAGAACTCGTCTGACGGTGTAATCATCAAAGATGCGATCGCAAGAAGAAGAAGAATCAGATCTACCTTTCTTGGCTTCTTTATCTGCCTTTTCATTTCCTTCTATGCCAACATGTGAAGGTATCCAAGCAATTAATACTGAACATCCTCTAGAATATAAGTATGTAGTAGCCAGAAAAATCTTCTCTGCTATATCAGGTCTACTACATTCTCGTAAGTTTCTAAGTGCTTTAATTGTTGAAAGAGAGTCAGTTAAAACTGTTAATTTTTTGGGAGGGTTATTAGAGAATATTTCTAGTGCTTTTAGTATTGCCACCATCTCTGCAGTGAAAATGGATGTATTTTCCGTGATGCTATATTCTTTTGCCATTTTCCATATTGGAATATATATTCCTATCCCCAATTTGCCATCCTCTCCCTTGGATCCATCTGTGTACACAGTAATGCTGTCTTTTGATATTTGTTGTATATATTTATTGGCTGTATTTTTAATATTTTCTATATTATTTGTTTTCTTAAGTATTTCTGCTAGGTGGTAGTCCGTGTCTGGTTTCTTGATCTCCCAGGGCGGAATCACTGGCTTGTATTCACAATTGTTATTAATTGATGTAATTAATGTACCCAGATGGACAATTTCCTCCATACACTTCCATCCTGTAGGGTATCTAGTGGTATTCATTGACTTGGCCTGAGTTGTTAGTTGGCATCTGGTAAAAGCTGTATGTGCTGGGTGAGACTTATCCAACATAACTCTGTTCATGTAATTTAGTCTTAACTCCTTTCTCCGTAATTCCAAGGGTATGATTCCTAAAGCCACCTCTATAGCTCCCATTGATGTTGATCTGATTGCACCTGCTATTGTACATAAAGCCTGATGCTGAATTCTGTCTAATTTAATCTTGTTACTGTGTGCAGCAGAGTCATATATTATACTTCCATAATCTATTTTTCCTCTAATAAAAGATTTATAAAAAGTGAGCATTGTCTTAGTGCTTGCACCCCATCCATTACCTTTCAAATATCTTAATAAGTTAGTCAATCCTCTGCAAGACTCCACTAGTTTATCTCTGTGTTTATTCCAGTTCAGCTGTTGGTCCAATATCATTCCTAGATATCGAGTGGTTTGAACTGTTTTAATGGTTTGCCCTTGGATATTTATATCTATAATTTTATTTTTTACAACCCTACCTTTACTGAAGATCATTCCCAATGTTTTATTTGAATTCAGCTGAAAACCCCATTTTGTCATCCATTTACATACTTTATTTATTTGCTTCTGTAGATCCTTATATAATTTTGGCAGATGTCTCCCAGTCCTCCATATAGCAACATCATCTGCAAACTGTGACAATTTATTTGTTATATCATTAAATTCCTCACGTAAATCATTTACCATTATTGTAAAAATTGAAGGAGACATTACTGATCCTTGGGGTATTCCATTTTGTTGTTCATACAGTTCTGATCTATCATTGTTTACCTGAACAGTGAAATATCTATCTTGCAGGAAATTATCTAAATAATTATACATTTTACCGGTTACTCCTATCTTCTTTATTTTAAAGAGAGCACCCTCTCTCCAGCATTCATCATAAGCCCTAGCTATATCTAAAAATACTACCACAGTTCTTTCTTTCTTTTGAAATCCCGATTTTACTTCATGTTCCAATTTAATTATCTGATCCATAGTGCATCTGTTCTTCCTAAATCCTGACTGAGTTTGATTATATAAATTATTCTTTTCCAAATAAAACTTTAATCTTTTATTTACTATGGTTTCTAATATTTTACCTAGATGGGAAGTTAAAGAAATTGGCCTGTATGAACTGGCATCATGGGCATCTTTTTCTGGTTTTAGTATTGGAATAATTACTGCTGTTTTCCATGTTTTGGGAATTTTTCCTGTATTCCAAATTTTGTTAAAAAGGGATGTTATAATTTCTATGGTACTTTTTGGTATGTGTTTCAAGATTTCATAGCTCAAGATGTCATGCCCTGCTGATGTATTTGTTTTGTCCTTTATTGTATTTTCAACTTCTTCCATTGTAATAAGCTGACCTGCTTGTGATCAGATTGGCATAAGTAATAAGCTCATATCCGTAATACATTGTCTGAAGGGTATGCTAAATTTGTTTTAATCGTGGGTTACAAACATTTTGGTGTTATGTATATTGCTGTAATATTTAATATTAATGTTAGCATTTCCTTCGATATACCTGCTGATATGTTAATCTTGGTACTCTAAACCCTGTGCTGACAACTGAAATCGGTTTCCAAACTGAATATAACCTGAACAATCCTGAACAGTAAGACGCAGCTAGAAGTCCTTCTTAGGACAACGCAATACTAGCTATAAGAGCTTACAGTCCTCTTCATGGTTTAGCTGTATGCCAAAGAGTTCTTTCGTCTTCTTCTTTCTCTTCTTCTTCTTCCACTACTTCTTCGCTTCCTTCGTTTCTTTCGTTCAATTTAAATTTTGATTGAAGTAATATCTTTAAAGAGAAACTAATTCTGGTATAACTTAGGACCAAAGGGGAGTAATCAAGAAAGAATTTAGAAATATTTATAAATGATGTCTATAGTCTACCTATGTTTTATTGTGACGTATTTTTTTGATTGACATGACCACGGCCTCGTGGACTAAGTTGTTTAAATGAGGATTCTGATCAATAGTGGCCCGTCATCATCAGAGGATCACCTTGGTGGTAGGAGACATATACCATAATCTGTGTCTATGTTTCAAGTTCTTATCCGAAAGAGTCATAACAAAATCTAATGCTGAATGAAATGAGTGCTCAATCGTGGTCTCAGCTCTGATTATAACAAAGCAGGAGAAAATAAAATTGGAGTTCATGGATACACAAGCTCGCGTTTCAGTGTGGAACTCTGAATTAAATTGGATCAATGGACGTTATTGCAGTCTGAGAAGCTCCCACATCTCCAAGCTGTCATTGAAAATATCGTAACTGCTGAGCTATAACATGGTTGTAAAAGCATGGTTAACAAGGAAACGGGGCAGAGTAAAGCTATTCAAGGAAAAAAATTCAAGAACCACCTCTGCCATACGCCGGATATTAGCATTGTGGCTACCTTTCTAGGTGAATTAAGCATTTTGGACATCAACACTGTCATAAAATTAACAGTGATACAACGTAAAAATATCTCCAAAGGATAAAATGTAGGGATAAAAAGAATGCGTAAGTTACTAGAAGGCATGATCGCCCACGCCGCGGGTCATCACCCGCCATGGAAATTAAATTGCTAGAACGGTTACCATTTGAACGGGATGAGAACGGCGGATCAAAAAGGAAAAAATATGACTGAAAAATTGCGTGAAACTAGCAAGGCTAAAAAGATGCAATTGGGGGGGGGGGGGGGGGGAACGGAGGAAAAGTCACGTCCCCAAGTTGACACAAGGTAACGAAATCGACAAAAGGGACCATAGTTATTATACGCAACAGTCATTTTTTGGACGCTTTTGCAATATTTTGTCCTTTATTTGAATGCAGCGGCACACGTTTCACAGAAGATTCTAGAAAATATTTCGAAAAAAAAAAACAACTAACCTTGAAAAGTAACTTTTTTTAATAATGATGTTAGGAATATAAAAATTAGCTGGCCGGATGGCCCATTTTGAGCAGTGAAATAATATGCTTTTATTTATACAGACGGATAGATAATAATGAAGACATTGACAAAAGACTGTGTTGTTCACATCAGCGAAAGACTGCATTGAATCAAACATGTCACTAATTTGCACAAAAACCGCGACCTTGAGACTCAAGTGTTCAAATTTAGTTAGAATGAAAGAGAGGGACATTGGTGGGAGCTGTGGCTAAAAATAACTTTAAAGACAAAATTTGTAGAGGGGACGGATAGGTTGGTTCAAAAACCAAGTACGTTTTTGTGAAAACGCAAGTAGAGACGGACGGACTAACAGATAAAAATCCATACTTGACTGAAGCATGACTGAAATGACTTTAGTGTAGGAAATTTGAATTTGAAAAAACACAAGGCATTGATTGGCCACAGACAATCATATTATCAGCGCTCAGACGCGCTTTTTTGCCATTCCTCAATAGTTGTCCAGTGATAGACACAGTAAATTTTAAGTGTGTTGATTTCCAATGAAGTAAATTGAAATAAGTTCAGGGACGCCATACTATAGCCAGCAGCTCAGCTGAGTTTTGCTAGCATTTCTGTGTTCTTTATTCATAATCTGAACAGTGAGTTTTTTTATGTTGACACCAAAAGGTGGTGTCAAATGCTGGGTAAATAATTGACAGTGAGGACCCGTGCAGTGTCGCATCTCGGCAGAACAGCCTTGTATTGCCCCAAGCACGGAGAGGTGGGGCCACCCGATATATTGCCCCCAAGCACGGAGAGGTGGGGTCACCAGATTCCAGCACCAGAACTACTCTTTCAAAGTTACGTAAGCAGGCTGGTCTGCTGGATTTACACCAACTTCATAGACATAGCACCCAAAGTGAATTACTACTAAAACATCCCATTTCCTTCCATCATTAATGGACAATGTTTGGTAGGCATAGACAGGGAGGGATGAAGCCACCCCAACAGCACATCTATTCATCGTTCTCCCAGGGAAAATAAAATTATGAACTGTAGAAATATTAACAAATCGTGAAAATTGTATACGTACACACCTTTTATTTATCATGCCATTTATTCATGCCATTCACTCATAAATTTCAAAATCTTTCATATGTTCTGGCCAAAATAAAACCTTGGTTCAGAACAAATAAATTTAAAAAAGATTTACTTTCTAAAATTTCACCAGCTGAATTTAGTTCATTGTGTTCTAAATTTTATTGATAATATTATATTATTTAATATCTGTGTGTGTGTTTGTATATGTCAATACAACACATTACATTCAGTACCCTAGATTTTAACGTAGCCACATTCATTAGTAAAAAAAAAAATAGGTGTGAGGTCGTAGTGGTAGCAAGAAAGGCCTTCTGAAAATTCACAGCTACATTTTATCTCAGGAGCCTTCACAGCTGACCTCATACATCACACTTAGTAATATCACCATCATACAATACCATCAAAACCACTACATATATTGGGGGCTCGTCCGGGATAATTAGCATAAATAGTAATATAAGGATCTCCTGGTGGGAGAAATAAAATTAGGGGAACAAAATTGTAAAATTCCCTTAAAATTAAAAGTGTCCCTTTAAATTAAAAGGGCAATTAGAAGTTGGTGAATCTTCACAGCCAGTGTTAGTTAATTAATTAATTAGAATTATTTTAGTCTAGAGTAATTATAAGTACTTTAGTGGTTGGAAATTTTACTTTGCTTATTGCTAGATTTGTTTAAAAAGTATGGCGGAGCTGGCAAAATTTAGATCAGCTGCTGTGCTGACGGCAAAGGAGATGGGAATGGATGGTCAGATTTTAATTCAATACGTAACGGCCGAATGTGATAAGTATATTGAACGGGAAGAAAGAAGATTAGAAAAAGAGGCTGAAAGAAAATTAGAGTCTGAAAGGTTGGCTGAAGAGAAGAGGTTAGAGGCTGATAGAGAAATTAAGAGGCTGCAGATTGAGGCAGAAGACAAACGACAGCAAAGGGAGGCAGAAGAAAAAAAGATTGACTGCCGAAAGGGAGGCAGAAGAAAAAAGATTGACTGCCGAAAGGGAGGCAGCAGATAGAAAGGCCGAAAGGGAGGCAGAAGATAAAAGGTTGCAAAGGGAGCATGAATTACGACTAAGGGAGCTGGAGTTACAAGGCCAGGCGCCTGAAAATGGTGCCAGCCCTTTTGCCTCAGATGCTACGCCTAGTCTGGGAGCCTCAACCTCAGCTATGGGGTTTCATTTAGACCATTTTGTTGAGAAAGACGATGACATAGAGGGGTACCTAGGACGTTTTGAGTTATTAGCTACTACATATGGGTTAGAGAGAGAGAGGTGGAGTTTAAAGTTATCACAAGGACTGAGAGGTACTTCTTATGAAGTCTTTGCTAAAATGAACAGGGAAGACCAAGACAATTATGACATGTTAAAGCAGGCTCTGTTATTAAGGTACGAGAAGAATGGTGAATTTTATCGTAAGAAATTTAGAAATGCCAAACTGTTGTCTGGGGAGACATACCACCAATTCTCTGCTAAACTGGAAACCTATTTGGAGAAATGGACTGCTCTGGGGAAGACCCAAGATCTTAAAGAAATGATCATGATCGAACAATTGAGAGAGTCCATGGCTCCAGACATGAGAAAATTTCTCATGGAACAAGGTGCAGAGAAGTTGGGGGAGGTTTTAAATGTCGCTGAGAGGTATCAGGCAGCCCAGGCAGAGGTAAGTGGTGCTAAAAAGAAGCACATAGATAATTTTAAAGCTCCACAGCCATTTAATAAATTTGACAATAAAGAACAGGGTAATAGAGGTAGGACAAACTTTGAGCGGCCAAGAAATGACTATCGCGATAGAAACTCACAGTTCAATGACCAAAAAAAATAATGAAAGGAAACCGTTTAACCAAGGAAAAAGATGGTGTAAATGGTGCAAGAAAGATAACCATAACACCGAATTTTGTAGAAGGAAACCTTCAAACATTGCTGCAATGAAGTCGGGGACTCACAGATTAAAGGTTAATCCTAATGGACAACAGGAACCTTATCACCCCCCCAGTTTGTGAGGATGTTATTTGTAATGGGGTCACCATAAGGTGCCTTTATGATACAGGTTTGGATTATGATTCAGTTGTGAAGTCTAGCCTAGTGGACCCAAGTCAGTATACCACAGAAACAGTGGAAATACAAGGGGCGACTAAGGACATACCACTCATGACACTTCCCATCGCAAGGATAACGGTGAAAACTCGCTATGTGGAAGGAGAAATCAGAGCAGCAGTGATAGATGAACCAATCTACCCTCTGATATTGGGGTGTAGATACGTCTTCTTGGGGAATCCCGAGAAACCTGTGATCATGGCGACAGTGCAGACCAGGTCACAGAAGAAGGAGGAGGAAGAAGGTGAACCTATAAATGCTCATCCAGAGGAGATGAGAAAGGCGCAGGCTGAGGATAGGACACTCAAGCCATGTTTTAAAAAATTGCCCAAATGCCACACACCTCCGAGCAAGGGGGAATACTTTATGAAGAACAAACTATTATACAGGAAGGCCGGAACTGGAACAAATGGTCACAACCAGCTGGTTCTTCCCACCTCATATAGAGATAAAGTGATGGAACTCGGGCATGCGATTCCCTTCAGTGGTCACATGGGGATCAGCGCCACAGGACAGCGTATAGCTTGTCATTACTTCTGGCCAGGGATAACGGAGGATATAAAAAGATATGTCAAATCCTGCCCTGAATGTCAAAGGGTAGCTCCAAAGCACTGGACTGCTCCTGCAACTCTAGGGGAAATGCCCATAGTGGGAACACCTTTCGAGAGGGTTGCAGTGGATATTGTGGGACCTCTCACTCGGACCAAGAGGAGGAACAGTTACATCCTTACTCTGGTGGACACTTGCTCTATGTGGGGAGAGGCGGTAGCCCTGCCATCCATTGATTCAAAACACGTAGCAGAGGCACTACTTACAATATTCACCCGATTAGGATTCCCGCATCAAATCTTGACGGATAATGGATCTCAGTTCAAGGGGAAACTAACGGAAGAAGTTTTTAAACTATTTCAAGCCAGACACTTTCATTGTAGTCCGTACCATCCACAAGGGAACGGCCAGGTAGAGAGGTTCAACGGGACTCTCATTTCTATCCTGAGAAAGCTGGCACACAAAAAAACCGGATCTGTGGGATCAATTCCTGCCCGCCGCATTGTTTGCGTATCGGGAGGTACCACATAGTTCAACCGGGATGGCTCCCGCAACTCTGCTATTTGGGAGGCCAATAAAAGGTCCTTTAGAAGCTTTATTAAGGACCTGGACGGATGAGAAGGCGGAAGAACCTGTTACCTCATCTTATCAATACGTGAACGAACTGACCACTCGTCTGAAAGCTGGATGGAAACTGGCAAATGATAATTTGAAACAAGCCAGGAAGAAACATGCAGCATATTTTAATAGGAAGGCAAAGGACCGAGAACTAGCTGTGGGAGAGAAGGTGCTTCTTCTACTACCCGGCAGCCAGAATAAATTACAAATTGGTTGGCAAGGTCCATATACGGTTCTAGAGAAGGTGTCTAGAACAAACTATAAAATTGACAAAAAGGGGAAGGAGAAAGTTTATCATGTAAACTTATTAAAGAAGTATCTGGACAGACCACTCCAGGAAAGCACCCCCTTATTGACCTTGGCTATTGCAACTCAGATGCAAAAGGAACCACTCACCTCACATGAATACCCATTACATCCTTGTGAAACAGCAGCACAGGTAAAAGTCAGTAAGCACCTGACTAAAAATCAGAGGGAGAGAGTTCAACAGGTTCTGGAGGAACATACAGATGTATTAACAGATAAACCAGGCCATACAAATTTGCTACAGTATGACATGAAACTGGTAGACTCAAACCCAATCTGTATGAGAGCCTATTCTATTCCGTTCGCGAAGGAGAAGGCATTGAAGGAAGAAATAGATTATTTATTGAAGGAGGGGATCATTTCACACAGTGAATCACCCTTTAGTTCCAGTGTCGTCTTGTTGAGAAAACCGTCTGGGGAACACCGACTGTGCATAGATTATAGGAAACTGAATGCTGTCACAGAAGGACAAGTGGATCCATTACCAGACACAAAACAGTTATTTGCCAGATTAAACAAGGCAAAATACTTTTCAAAGGTGGATCTTAGTAAAGGCTATTACCAGATTCCAGTGAAGCCTGAAGTGAGACCTTATTTAGCATTTAGCACATCAGAAGGACATTATGAATTCAACATGCTACCATTCGGACTGAAAAATGCTCCGAGTGTGTTTTCAAGGATGATGCGCAAATTGTTGGATCCCCTGAATAACCCATGTATCACGAATTTCATGGATGATATTCTCGTCGCCACAGAGACATTTGAAGAACACATTGACGCTCTAAAAATGTTGTTTAATAGGCTTCGGGAGGCGAACTTAACTGCTAGGCCAACAAAATGTTGTATTGGATGCAAAGAGTTGGAATTCTTGGGGCACACTGTATATCAGGGTAATATGACCCCTGATCCTAAGAATTTGGAAAAACTGCAGAGAGCACCTAGGCCACAAACAAAAAAGGACGTGCGATCATTCGTGTCGTTATGCGGATTTTATCAGAAATACATCAAAAATTTTAACGCTATTTGTGCTCCTCTGACTGATCTGACTCGCAAGGGACTTCCAGATAAAATTATTTGGACTGCACAATGTGAACTAGCGTTCCAAGAGTTAAAGGAAAAACTCACTAGCAAGCCTATTCTCAAACTGCCTGATTTGACACAGGACTTTGTCTTAAGAACCGATGCAAGTAATGTAGGACTCGGAGGGGCTTTGTTGCAAAGATCATCTTCACCTGATGGGGAACTGAAACCAGTCGCTTATGCAAGCCGCAAATTGAATAAGGCGGAACAAGGATACTCCACAAGCGAAAAAGAATGTTTAGCGTTGATCTGGGCAATAAAGAAGTTTCAAATCTATCTGTATGGTAGGATTTTTGTGGTCGAGACGGATCATCAGCCTCTCGTATTCTTATCTCAGGCTAAGCATGAAAACGCAAGATTGCTGAGGTGGTCTTTATTGCTTCAACCTTATCAGTTTAGTATCCAATATATCCCAGGCAAATTGAATGTCGGTGCAGATTTCCTCAGTCGGCACCCCTGTGATCAAAATTAGAGTAATGGCAGGCGTGAGGAGAGATTTTATCTATGTGTATCACTGGTTTTAGAACTTGCCGTAGGCATGTTATCAAGTGGGGAGATATGTCATAAAATTAACAGTGATACAACGTAAAAATATCTCCAAAGGATAAAATGTAGGGATAAAAAGAATGCGTAAGTTACTAGAAGGCATGATCGCCCACGCCGCGGGTCATCACCCGCCATGGAAATTAAATTGCTAGAACGGTTACCATTTGAACGGGATGAGAACGGCGGATCAAAAAGGAAAAAATATGACTGAAAAATTGCGTGAAACTAGCAAGGCTAAAAAGATGCAATTGGGGGGGGGGGGGGGGGGGGGGGGGGGGGGGGGACGGAGGAAAAGTCACGTCCCCAAGTTGACACAAGGTAACGAAATCGACAAAAGGGACCATAGTTATTATACGCAACAGTCATTTTTTGGACGCTTTTGCAATATTTTGTCCTTTATTTGAATGCAGCGGCACACGTTTCACAGAAGATTCTAGAAAATATTTCGAAAAAAAAAAACAACTAACCTTGAAAAGTAACTTTTTCTTAATAATGATGTTAGGAATATAAAAATTAGCTGGCCGGATGGCCCATTTTGAGCAGTGAAATAATATGCTTTTATTTATACAGACGGATAGATAATAATGAAGACATTGACAAAAGACTGTGTTGTTCACATCAGCGAAAGACTGCATTGAATCAAACATGTCACTAATTTGCACAAAAACCGCGACCTTGAGACTCAAGTGTTCAAATTTAGTTAGAATGAAAGAGAGGGACATTGGTGGGAGCTGTGGCTAAAAATAACTTTAAAGACAAAATTTGTAGAGGGGACGGATAGGTTGGTTCAAAAACCAAGTACGTTTTTTGTGAAAACGCAAGTAGAGACGGACGGACTAACAGATAAAAATCCATACTTGACTGAAGCATGACTGAAATGACTTTAGTGTAGGAAATTTGAATTTGAAAAAAACACTAGGCATTGATTGGCCACAGACAATCATATTATCAGCGCTCAGACGCGCTTTTTTGCCATTCCTCAATAGTTGTCCAGTGATAGACACAGTAAATTTTAAGTGTGGTGATTTCCAATGAAGTAAATTGAAATAAGTTCAGGGACGCCATACTATAGCCAGCAGCTCAGCTGAGTTTTGCTAGCATTTCTGTGTTCTTTATTCATAATCTGAACAGTGAGTTTTATGTTGACACCAAAAGGTGGTGTCAAATGCTGGGTAAATAATTGACAGTGAGGACCCGTGCAGTGTCGCATCTCGGCAGAACAGCCTTGTATTGCCCCCAAGCACGGAGAGGTGGGGCCACCCGATATATTGCCCCCAAGCACGGAGAGGTGGGGTCACCAGATTCCAGCACCAGAACTACTCTTTCAAAGTTACGTAAGCAGGCTGGTCTGCTGGATTTACACCAACTTCATAGACATAGCACCCAAAGTGAATTACTACTAAAACATCCCATTTCCTTCCATCATTAATGGACAATGTTTGGTAGGCATAGACAGGGAGGGATGAAGCCACCCCAACAGCACATCTATTCATCGTTCTCCCAGGGAAAATAAAATTATGAACTGTAGAAATATTAACAAATCGTGAAAATTGTATACGTACACACCTTTTATTTATCATGCCATTTATTCATGCCATTCACTCATAAATTTCAAAATCTTTCATATGTTCTGGCCAAAATAAAACCTTGGTTCAGAACAAATAAATTTAAAAAAGATTTACTTTCTAAAATTTCACCAGCTGAATTTAGTTCATTGTGTTCTAAATTTTATTGATAATATTATATTATTTAATATCTGTGTGTGTGTTTGTATATGTCAATACAACACATTACATTCAGTACCCTAGATTTTAACGTAGCCACATTCATTAGTAAAAAAAAAAATAGGTGTGAGGTCGTAGTGGTAGCAAGAAAGGCCTTCTGAAAATTCACAGCTACATTTTATCTCAGGAGCCTTCACAGCTGACCTCATACATTACACTTAGTAATATCACCATCATACAATACCATCAAAACCACTACAAACACCTAATGTATGACGAGAAGTGTCTGCAGTGAAAGGACCTGGCTTATTTAAATACTTATTACTTTGAAGAAACAAGATCCAGAAGTCACCAATTTCCAGAAATGATGAACAAAAACATTGACACCTTATAATTTCCAACTTGTGATTTGTGTAATTATATCTGAAATCTTTATCAAACTTCTATGTTAATTAATAAATGTACAGATACATTTTATAAATCGCAGTTGATTGATTTTGTTAAAATTCCAGTTTCTGTTTTATTGTGTAGAAATTAAGAGAAAGCTTTATTTTTTTTTAATTGGTAGGGATACATCACGAGCTGCTTATCATACCGACTATTAATAGAGACACCTTTGGAGCGTAGGACTGGTCTAGCAAGAAGGTGACTTACTACACAGCTCTCTTCTGCAGTTACCATCAGAACTGTGCAGTGATCTACCTGACTTGTCCTGTGCTACCAGTTCTCTTCTCCATTTCTGTGAACTATATCTATTGTTTTCTAACTAACATCAATCTCGCCACATTAACACAGAATCAAGCACGCTAAATCTCCGTATTCTCACTTACCGATTTGTTATACTCATACATGATTTACGCTGCTTCACTCAGCTATTACCACATCAAAACAGTAATAGCTGTATCCATTCAGTGACTGGTTTGTCTTCAACTGATTAGACATACAGAGTCCCGTCTCACAGTAAAGGGCATGTGTGATACTCTACTGATTAAATTTACAGTATCCTGTCACACCCTGTAGGCCACGTGTGATACTCTGCTGATTAAATGTACATTATCCTGTCACACCCTGTAGGCCACGTGTGATACTCTACTGATTAAATGTACAGTATCCTGTCACACCCTGTAGGCCACGTGTGATACTCTGATGATTAAATGTACAGTACCCTGTCACATCCTGTAGGCCACGTGTGATTATCTGCTGATTAAATTTACAGTATCCTGTCACACCCTGTAGGCCACGCGTGATACTCTACTGATTAAATGTACAGTATCTTGTCACACCCTGTAGGCCACGCGTGATACTCCACTGATTAAACTTACAGTATCCTGTCTCACACTAAAGGCCATATATGATACTCCACTGATTAAACTTATAGTATCATGTCTCACACTATAGGTCATATATGATACTCCACTGATTAAACTTACAGTAGCCTGTCTCACACTATAGGCCATATATGATACTCCCCTGATTAAACTTACTGTATATTGTCTCACACTATAGGTCATATATGATATTCCACTGATTAAACTTACATTATCCTGTCTCACACCATAGGATATATATGATACTCCACTGATTAAATTTACAGTATCCTGTCTCATGCTATAGGCCATATATGATACTCCACTGATTAAACTTACAGTATCCTGTCTCACACTATAGGCCATATATGATACTCTACTGATTAAACTTACAGTATCATGAGGCAGTTGTGAAAATAACCATATATATATATATATATATATATATATATATATATATATATATAGACATGCGAGATGCCAAGATTGTAACACTGTATAAAAATAAAGGAGACAGAAGTGATTGCAATAACTACAGAGGCATCTCTCTTCTTAGTATTGTTGGTAAGGTTTTTGCCAAAGTCATCTTAATGCGACTACACAAGTTAGCTGAGCGCATATATCCAGAGTCACAGTGTGGATTCCGAGCTGGCAGATCAACAACAGACATGATCTTCTCTCTCCGCCAGCTTGGCATAAAAAATCAAGAGAGCAGAAAAGACCATTATATATCGCCTTTATAGACCTCACAAAAGCATTCGACCTGGTTAGTAGGGATGGACTCTTTAAAATCCTCCTGAAAATAGGCTGCCCTTCTAAAATGCTGGAAATGATAAAGTCATTCCATGACGGCATGAAGGGAACAGTCCAATATGCTGGAAGCACGTCACAGCCCTTTGATATACGAAGTGGCGTTAAACAAGGCTGTGTTCTGGCTCCGACCCTCTTCGGAATCTTCTTTGCCTTACTCTTAAAACATGCATTCAGAGATGCAACTGAAGGAATATGCCTTCACACTAGGTCAGATGGCCGTCTGTTTAATCTTTCAAGGCTGAAGGCAAAAACAAAAATCAGAAGGGTCACTATAAGAGACTTGTTGTTCGCTGATGATGCTGCAGTCGTCACTCAAGCCAACAGGAGCTTCAGAGCTTGATGAATCGCTTCACTAAAGCATGCAAGGACTTTGGCCTCACAATAAGTCTAAAGAAAAAAACGAATGATGCTGCACCAGTCAGAAAAATGGGGTGCTGCACCAGTTATCGCCTTTATCGACCTCACATTGCGGTGTCTGCGCCGCATCCTCGGCATCTCGTGGAAAGATAAAGTGACAAATGTCGAGGTGTTGTCACGTGCTGGCCTTCAAAGTATGTATAAGCTTCTTAGACAGCGCAGACTTCGCTGGCTTGGCCATGTTCGCCGCATGGATGATGGTCGCATCCCAAAAGATATCTTCTACGGACAGTTAGCAGATGGCAAGAGAACAGTTGGGCGACCACAGCTGAGGTTCAAAGATGTGTGCAAGAGAGATATGAGGGCACTGGACATGGATCCAGCAACATGGGAGGATGAAGCTGCCGATCGCACTAAGTGGCGATGCCATTTACGGCGCCACCTCAGATTGGGCGAAGAGAGGCTCACACAAGAAGCAGAGGTGAGGAGAAAACGTCGAAAGGAGCACCAGGAAAATAAGCAGCTGAGGGCTGTCACCTCAGGGGCGCATTCCCATAGTCAGTTATGACTGAAGGGGCTATTATATTATTATTATTATTATATATATATATATATATATATATATAAAATATTACTGGTTAGACTTTACAATGTCCTGTCTGACTAATTACCATCTCCTCTCTCTCTCTTTCTCTCTCTCTCTCTTTCTCTCTCTCTCTCGCTATACAGTATGCAAGATGACAGAGAGTGGAAGGGCAGAATGTAAGACGAGCCTGCTTGCCCAATTCTGAACCCTTTGAAAATAAAGTTCGTTCGTTCGTTTGTTCTCTCTCTCTCTCTCTCTCTCTCTCTCTCTCTCTCTCTCTCAAGCTCTGGTATTAGGAAACAGTGATTACGTGCGACATGCAAGTAGAACGCAAGCTTAAGGCAGAATAACCAGCTTTAAAGACAGGAACCAGGAATGTCTCATGAGTTTAATACCGTCACAGACGTAGTTAATACCTATTTAAAAAAAACTGAGCCATGTATTCAATGCTCGTGAAGAAGTTTCTATGGAATCGTTTCAAACGCTGTTCTAAAGTTTGGATTAGCTTCAGAATAAAATAGGTCAGACTAATGTTGTTATAGTACGTAGACGAACGCACGAAAGTGCATGAATTATGAGCAACGAAAACAAAGATACTTAGCTTTCGGTCAAAACGTTTGTTTGTTAAAAATATGTTTACTGTTTAGAATGTTATTAATTAACTGTCAATGCACGTCGGTTAATGTATCATCTTGTCAGTTTTCTCTTCACTGTAGTGGGGTTAAAGTTGTATATGTGTTTTATATGACCGATTTACCAGAAGTTAAAAAAACACTCTATATGTCCTCGTCGATCATAGGAAGCACAATATTTGTATGGTCTTTACAATAACATACGAGTCTTATAAGTGGAAGGATTTGTGGTGCAAGTGAGCTCAAGACAAGAGAACGCACCACATATTTAGACACGACAGGAAGACGCACGGCATACTTAGACAAGAAGACGAGCCACATCTTGACAAGAAGACGAACCACACATTTAGACAACAAGACAAGAACACGAGCACGCATTTAGACAAGAAGATGAGTCACATACTTAGAAAACAAGACAAGAAAACGAGCCACATACTTAGACAACGAGACAAGAAGACGCATCACACACTTAGACAAAACATGAAGACACCACACATTTAGATAAGAAGACGAGCCACACACTTAGACAAGAAGACGCACCACACACTAAGACAAGAAGACAAGAAGACACACCACACACTTAGACAAGAAGACAAGAAGACGCACCACACACTAAGACAACAAGACAAGAACACGAGCCACACATTTAGACAAGAAGACGAGCCACATACCTAGAAAACAAGACAAGAAAACGAGCCATATACTTAGACAACGAGACAAGAAGACACATCATACAGACAACAAGACATAAAGATACCACACATTTAGACAACAAGACAGGAAGACGAGCCACATACTTAGACAACAAGACAAGAAGACGGTTTTACAAAGGCATAAATACAATAAGCTCAACGTTACGACCAGAATTAGAAAAAATCTTCGACAGGGAACAGGACAACAGGAACGAAAAAAAGTTACTACAGTCTCCCTTATTTATTTGAGCTACTCATGCCTATAACATGTTTTAATGTTTGCACATTTAAACAAAAATCACTTTAATTTTACTTTACTTCTCAATTTAATGTCAAGGTTGTCACATACGGACAGGCATGCATAACGCAGCAGACAAAACTTGATTATAAAACCTAAATTTGTACTCGATTAAAAAAAAATGACAAAGGTATTATGATGTAATAAATTTTCCATGTTTTATTTG
Source organism: Oreohelix idahoensis (assembly GCA_024509875.1). Lineage (NCBI taxonomy): Eukaryota > Metazoa > Mollusca > Gastropoda > Stylommatophora > Oreohelicidae > Oreohelix > Oreohelix idahoensis. The sequence goes on from JAMPIV010003033.1 coordinate 870,647, forward strand.
TTCGTTCACTGCAAACATCGTTTATTTCAGACAATAAAGAGACTGTACACAACACGCTTTGTATGTATGTGCACATGTGTATATATGTTTCTGTTTTTACTAATGAAGACTCGTCATCGATTAAGTGACTCTACTTACTTACAGGGAGAATTAACCTTTCATTGCTATTTTCCGTGTTTTTAACATCCAATCATTTGACCTCCATTTACAAAATCCTATTTAAATGAATTCAGTCCAGCAACCAGGTAGTCCATTGGATTGCGGTAAACGAAGATGGGAAAAGTCACTTCCTGGTACACGATGCCGAAATGTTTACCTGGTAGTAAACTAACAGTATCCGAGGGGGTTATTTGCTTTTCCTAACATTATGAAGATTGACCAACAAATAAACGAAAACCAACTACCTTCGTGGAAAAAGATGTTTGAAACAAGTACACAATTTTGTGTTAAAAATGTTTTCCCATACGTTGAAAGAAAATCCTGTTGCTGTGTTAAAGCAATTTATTTACTTACATCAACCTATTACAGTCTGGAGGTATTTCTATGAATGGCAATAAATATGTAAATATTGTTCTAAGCAGCGACCATGATTTAACGATTTTATTTCATCTTTAGGGCTCCACACGTTTACATTGTTACTAAAAAGGACATACGGCGCAATGAAAATATGTTTATCTGATTGTCATATAGAGAGCGGCACACTGCGCAATGAAACTGTATTTGTCTAATTGTCAAAGACGAAAAACACACAAAGAAAAAAGTCAAAAATCAAAATGATGAAGACGTGGAAACAACTGGAGTTTAATAGCACGGGACAGACAGACTAGGCATAAGTTTGATGCTGTTTTGGGGAGTTAAAGTGTGTTGATAATGATGATAATAATGAATTGCCAAACAGAAGGGCGAGAACACGTTAGAAATAGGGCTAATGAAAGAGGATAGAGAAAACGGTAGAAGCAACACACGGTAGGCAAAATAAATATGAAACATATGTAGCAAACAAAATCGGTTGTGTTACCCGTGTGTTGCCGGGGCCCGAAAGGGGAGCAAAGAATAGTAACACTGTACCCTACCAGGCATGTCGTAAAAAGCGACTAAGGAGGGTTGGGCACGGGGCTGGTTACCCCATCTCGTAAAAAACTTTTTACCACAAAAACTTCAACAAGCAAAATCGGTTGCGAGCGACAACAACAGTCTTATATTCCACGGGAACTGAAAAGCACTGATGGGATGAGAATGTTGATGATAAGATAGAAAGTAAAGTATAAAGGAAAGAAAGTACAACAGAAGCAAAATAAAGAAATAAACAAACAATAAAAGGGTTATGTGAAAAAAAAGAAAATAAATTTGAATAAAGATATAATCTAGGACGAACGATTTACACATCAGATTCCAAATATAACAATGCCTTTTATACCCCGTAAACATAAGAGATTTTAAAACATGCAACTATTGTAAGTATCTAATAATGCTTATCTAAGATTGGTTAGATTTAACGGATCACATTTAAACACGACTTCAAATAAAAATAAATTTATAAACATTTGTATGAAATCCGTTTTACAAATAAATAATACCCTGCAATCACTATACGTTTCGGTGTGTACACTTCATCAGCCACAGTCATAAGGATAGGCAGAGATAAGAAATATTGAACGATTATGAGAAAAAGGACAATTAAAACTCGTGGAAAAAAATATACGAAAAACTAAAAGAAAAAACACAACCAAAAAAAAAAAAAAAAAATGAGCGACACAGAAAGGTCAAATGGTGGGAAAAACACCGGTAAGACGAGGAAAAAGTAACATTAAGAACACTGGAAACACGAGGAATAAGTAATAATAAATAAGCAAGAAAGCTGCTTAACGAGGTAGAAATATCAGCGCAAAAAGACACAACAAAACAGCAACAAGGAAATTTAAAATATCGACAATGGGATATTCATCTAAGAATATAATAATAATAATAATAAATTCTTTAAGCGCCAAACACGGCGCATAAGGCAGAAACCAGTGCTCTCCAGGTTGTTCGTTGTGACGCCACTCCTCTTAGCTCTTGCACATTATTTAGGCCCAACGTTCTTCCTTCTCTTATTATTGTTCTTCTGAGTGTTTCTTTTGGTCTTCCTTTTTTCCGCTTACCCTCAGGAACCCAAGTGAGCGCCTGTAGTGGTATTCTGTTGTTTTGCATTCGTAGGACATGACCGATATATGACCATCGTCTTTTCCTTATATAGTCGGAGACATATTTCTGCCTAGAGTCTTCTCTTATTTGTCGATTAGTCTTGAATTCTTTCCAACTGATGTTCATGAGTTTTCTAAGACATTTGTTCTCGAATGTATTCAGCTTGTTCTCCAATGATTTTGTTATTTTCCAACTCTCACAGCCGTATGTTAACACTGAGATAACATTTGAATTAAACAGACGAAGCTTGGTATGTATATTCAATGATCGTAATTTCCAAATGTTAGATAATCTATTGAAGGCGCTAGCTGCCAAAGCAATTCTAGTATGGATTTCTCTTGTTGTGTCACCATCCTGAGTCATTTTACTGCCTAAATAATTGAAACTTTCAACTTTCTGTAGTTTTTCCCCGTTCAAGATGATATCAAAGGTCTCGTTAGAAAAGTTCATAGCTTTAGTTTTAGAGGCATTTATTTGGAGACCAATTTTAACCGAGAGATGACACAAATTATTTATTGCTTCTTGGGATTGTCTTGGTGTTGAACTTAAGAATGCTACATCATCTGCGAAATCCAGGTCCCCCAGGAATTTTCCATTTGTATTTAATGGTTCCCGGTGCAGGATACTTTTCTTCTTCAAAAAGAAGAAAATAAAAAAGTTAAGTCAAAGATATTAATTTTAGAGAATGAAGAATATCGCAAATAACAGATTATGCGAACGCCACGAACATCTGACGACAAAGAATGTCCTAACAAAGAACTGGCTTAACTGACGAAGCCACGCTGCAAAATTATGAATGTGATATAGCTGAAAGACATGTTCGTCTTAATTAAAAACGTGACTCAATAGGGGGCTATGACACAAGTTGGCCCGTCACTTTTAAGCCCATTAGAGCGCCAAGATGATGGAGCTGATGATAATATTATGTAACAACTATGATGACGGTGATTATGATAATGGTTATGGTGATAATGATGACTATTAAGAAGGTGATTATAATAGTGGCGACAATGGTGACTGTAATGAAGAGATGACGCTCGTGGTGTTGAGTGGTGGTAGTGACTTTGATGAAGAAGATTATAATAATAAAGACGATGCCTACCATGACACAGATGCGATGGACGCTTGAAGTTCCAATTACATCGATCAATCTGTCAATAGCACATCATATGCTCCAATTATAACCGACAGGGCCCATTTCGGGTCTGGTTGAACAGGGTATAAAAAGCGCTATAATGAAGCCCAAAGGAAAAAAAATATATGTCAATCAGACACTGTCATCAGACACTGTCAATCAGACACTGTCATCAGACACTGTCATCAGACACTGTCAATCAGACACTGTCAACCAGACACTGTCAATCAGATACTGTCAACCAGACACTGTCAATCAGACACTGTCAATCAGACACTGTCATCAGACACTGTCAATCAGACACTGTCAATCATACACTGTCATTCAGACACTGTCATCCGACACTGTCAATCAGACACTGTCAATCAGAGCTGTCATCAGACACTGTCAATCAGACACTGTCATTCAGACACTGTCATCCGACACTGTCAATCAGACACTGTCAATCAGACACTGTCATCAGACACTGTCAATCAGACCCTGTCAATCAGACACTGTCAATCAGACACTGCCGTCAGACACTGTCAATCAGACACTGTCAATCAGACACTGTCAATCAGACACTGTCATCAGACACTGTCATCAGACACTGTCATCAGACACTGTCAATCAGACACTGTCAATCAAACACTGTCATCAGACACTGTCAATCAGACTCTGTCAATCAGACACTGTCATCAGACACTGTCATCAGACACTGTCATCAAACACTGTCATCAGACACTGTCAGTCAAACACTGTCATCAGATACTGTCAATCAAACACTGTCAATCAGACACCGTCATCGGACACTGTCAATCGGACACTGTTAATCAGACACTGTCAATCAGACACTGTCAATCAGACACTGTCATAATGATCGTTTTTATTTGAGCTCCTCATGGAGCATAGAGCCATGACTGCAGCTAGTTCCTTTCTGCACCAAACATTCAAATGCTCTTGCAGCGGTGATTTATGTAGCAATGTAACATGATTAGGTTTCCAGCCACATGCACAGCATCATGTTAAACGCCTTTTACAACATGGCTGAGGGAAGAGTAGCCATATTCTTTATTTTTCTCATCAGAGACCCCCGGGCCCTACATGGGCCACTCTGACATTATACGTAGAAATATCAAAGTCCAGTTTCCAAGTAAAAAAAATCCTGCCTAAGTTTCGAACTGTCCTTAATAAGACAGTGCATTCCCAATACATATATATATATTTTCATGTAAAAGATATCGAACACCACAAACCTACACAAGAAACATGTCGAACTTACGTATGTGTCTACATATCTGCTTGTTAGAGTTCAGCACATAGAGACAAAATAACACATAAATCACACAGATACTATTCACTCACCCGTTTGTCTCGTAACGTTCGAAAACATTAAATCATTCTCTGTGTGTCGGGGAAAAAACTAAGTCTCAACTTGAAATCTATACTGATTTAATGAAAATTTATTGACCTCCGACACGCCTGAATGACAATGGCTGATTATATTATTTTTTTTTTCCAATGAACAGTAGCGTGTTTGCAGCGTTCGTCGGCCTCTTGTGTCAAAATGAATATCGCACACCGTCCGTTACCTATTCGTCCATACTAAATAGACCCGTAGACGTGTTTGCCTTCTAAGATTATTGCGAAGCTAAAGTCGAAAGCGTAACATTTCATGTAAACGTAAATGTTGGTAAATGCTGCTTGTTATTTTATTGTTTATCTTGTTCTTTGCTATATAACTTTGATGTTTTTATGAAATATTTTGTTGTAAAAAGTAAACCCTCGGCATATCTGTTTTACAATTGATCTGGAAGAGAGGAAATCCCCACATTTGCAGTAAATTATAATTGACTTTTAAAAAAATAATGACATATGTTCGGTCTTAACTGTTGTTGTTATTGTTTATTTAAATATATACGTTTATTGTTTTGCTGTTACATGTAACGCTTTCGTTTCATTCAGCATTAGCAGATTAGCACATTATCTTCTTAGTATTACAGGCATTTACTTCCCCTGATCTTCTGAGTAGTGAGATCGGGTGCCTAGCCTTCTCTGATAAGGGTGAAAAATAGGAGGCCCCGTGTGCAAATTGTTACTATGCATCCCAGGTATATAAATGTGTATTGTAACACCAGACTGCGCAACACGCATAGACATCAACAACAGAATGAATAAAGCGAGAATATCCATTGCTAGTCTAAAGAACATCTGGAAGCCCTCTCAGTACAGCACAAACACCAAATTAAAGATTACGGTATATGAGAGCTGTGTACTTTCTGTGCTTCTCTATGGTGCGGAATGCTGGAGAGTAATAGAGAAGGAAATGTCGAAATTGTCCTCTTTCCACACAATCTGCCTACGGAAAATTCTTCGAACCTTTTGGCCGAATACCATCACCAACCAAGAACTGCTTACTCGGAGCAGCCAAGACGACATGCCACCATCATAGCTGGCAGACGCTGGAGTTTTGGCCACGTACTCAGAAGAGACCCAGATGCCATCACAAGAACAGCAAATGTATGGATTCCTGTAGGAAACCGAAAGACAGGCCGACCAAAAATAATTTGGCGGAGAACTGTAGAGGCCGAGATGCAAAGAATGAACTAGAGCTGTGGCACTGTACGAAGGATGGCCGCCGACCAACAAAGTGGAAGCAGTTTGTTGCTGCCCTACAAGACGCCAACAGGCGTGATGGACACTGACTGCTTTGAAAGTCGGTGGCTAAGGATCAAAGAAGAAGCAGAAGTGTGCAAGTTGCACACGTTACTGCTGTTCGATAAAACGAACCTGCTGTTCGATAGAAAAAAAAAAAAAAAAAATAGGACACATTTCCTACAGTCCGGCCGGCAAATAAAAATCTGACACATTTTACACACACTCTGAACGGAAACGGAAAAGCAACGAGTCTGTAAACCTTTTTAGTTATTAGCTGACCAAAATAGTTTAGTCTTGAAATGCTATAGATCAGACATTTGCCGTAAATTCGTTTAAAAAAAATAAAATAATAAAAAAATAAAAAAGTAATCACAACTTTGTAGCTAACTGTGCGAAAGATTTGTTACACGGCTATTTTCAGCAAACATTCCCAGCTAAAGCCAAGGGAATTGTTTATACATATGTTCTTCGGCGGTCAGTTCATGGCTTTAACGTGGAGGAATCCAACAGGTTTTGACAATCTAATACCTGACCCTTGTGGCCCTACAGGTATGACAGAAGCTTGGGGGACAAAAGTAAACACACGTAGATGTAAGAGGCCGGAGAGTAACATAGGGACGGATTGAAAACAGGTGGAGTGATTCAAATGTGCAAGTAAAATGAGGAAGGTATAAGTGAGTGATAACGAAGTCTACATTTATGTAATATGCCCTCTCCCTCATTTAGTCTGTCTGTCTGCCTGCCTACCTGGTTGTTTGTCTGTATGTTGGTCTATCTAACTACCTAATGATTTTCTATGTCTATCAGTCAGTCAGTAAAGAAATCAGTATACTTGTACTGACCTTCATTTCTGACCTCCTCTCTCTCTCTCTCTCTCTCTCTCTCTCTCTCTCTCTCTCTCTCTCTCTCTCTATCTCTCTCTCTCTCTCTCTCTCTCTCTCTCTCTATATATATATATATATATATATATATATATATATATATATATATATATATATATGTCTGTCATTCTGTTTGCACATCTCAATAATCTATATGCCTATCTGTTTATGTGTATAAATATATATAAATATATAAATATATAAATATAAAAATATATATATATAAATAAATAAATAATAAATAAATAAATAATATAAATAAATAAATATAAATATAAATATATAAATATATATATATATATATATATATATATATATATATATATATATATATATATATATATATATATATATATATATATATATATATATATATATATATATATATATATATATATATATATATATATATATATATATATATATATAGTCACAGAACGTCTGGGCATGCTCTTTTTGTGATCTCTCACACCTTCAGTCCTACGGCAGTATTATTTCTTTTTTTTTCATTTTTCTCACCAGTCGCTTTTATTTGGCATAAATCATGCCTTTGCATTCTTTTTACTGTCTATGTTGGATCAGTAGAGTGAAGTCTCTAACACTCAACTCCTATATGGAAGTATATGCTATGAGACTATCTTTATCTTGTACATTTTGCTTCGAGCCGATCCATGACTTATTTACTTTCCGCCAGGTTAGTTCCACCGATCAGCGGGTAATACGTTTATCTCTTAAGTCGTCTTGCCGCCTTTGAGAAGAGCCACACTCTATTGACACAAGCTAGTCGGGTACGATCGCCACAAAAGAAGCCAATATTGTATGTCTGGGAAAGCCGACTGATAATGAGATAATGGATTTCGCTGTGCCCATCCCTGGATGGGCACAGATAATCTGTCTGGGTAGACATCTTGGCGGAAGACATTACGCCAGGAAAACATGGTCACATGTTGTTTGTGAGAGTGCAAGATGTCACCGGAAATATTACCGCATGACTTGAAAGAGGTTACGCGTTGGAATATTAAATTTAATATTTTAAACACGAGGCGGAGATTATGAATTTAACCACCTCATTCCACATAGTGCAAAAGAGCTTACGATTGGATTGAAGTGAGAGCCGGAATAAACATTGAATTTCATTGGAAATCTGTGATTTGAACTGAGAAGTAGGAAATATAATCTAGCAAAATCAGAGAGACACACAGACAGCTTCGCAACTTCAAACGAGCAACTCCAAAAAAGCCAGAAAGGAAAGGGATCGGACCAAGGATTCTATACTTATAAGTGACAGATCGAAGTATATGGGAAACTTAAAACCTTAAAAAGTAAGCCCGCCTTTGTAAATACAGAGACTGAAAAACTTAAGGGACCAGGACTTAACATACAAAGACCGGACACTTAGGAATTAGATCACCCGTCTTAAGAGAAACTTTCCCAGACCAAGTGTTTCGCAGATTCACCGGTCATACAAGGGATTCAAAATTTCCAGACCAAGTGGTTCAGGAGCATAAAACCTAAATTGCTCATTTCCATCCTAACCTGCGCGAGGAGATTGTGTATCCTAAAACTTTGGGGTAAGTGTAAAAATTATTTTACACATGTAAATTTGACATGTTTTCTTGCTAATTGGTTATATATATATATATATATATATATATATATATATATATATATATATATATATATATATATATATATATATATATATATATTTATATATATATATATATATATATATATATATATATATATATATATATATATATATATATATATATATATATATGAGGCTGGCAACCTCAACATATGAAACTAGTATATTCATAAACCACTACAGCAAGCGCTGGTGATTTCTTCTAGCTAGTCGTGCGGAATACCGAGAGCAGAGGTTACCCCAGACTCCGAATGGAGCAGTGATGACTGATGATTACATCACATGTGCCAAAGTGTATAATATTTTGTGAGATAGAGCTACACTGTGTACTCGGGAATTTAATTCTTCTGAGCGATTAACATTGGTGGGTGGATAGCGAGAATGCGCCTGTTAATTGGTAGCCCGCAAATGTACTTAGCAGAGGCATTTGTTTTCTATCTTGTCTAAAAAAGAAGTTCGTGGTACAAAACTACTTGTGGTAACACGCTATCAGACGGTTCGAAGTTTTGAAGTTACTACGCCACTCATGTGAGAGAAGTACACAGATCACCAAGAAGTGACGAAAACCACGACGACAGAACTCACCTAGAGTTAAGTTTTCTTGTTAAAAAAAAAGTCGAAAGCAACGATAAATCCTCACCTACGTCTCCGCGACGAAAACTTGTATTTACAGCAAAATTCATAATTCCCTCCTTATTTTATAAGATTAATTCATTATTAAATTTGTTACATGTTGTTTTAAAACTAAACAATCATAGTCGATTCAGTTTTTATATGCATAAAAGCGAACGTTTAAGCAAGATTCTTTAGATAGATAGATAGATAGATAGATAGATAGATAGATAGATAGATAGATAGATAGATAGGTAGATAGGTAGGTAGGTAGGTAAATAGATAGATAGATAGGTAGGTAGGTAGGTTGATAAATAGATAGATAGATAGATAGACAGATAGATAGATAGATAGATAGATAGATAGATAGATAGATAGATAGATAGATAGATAGATAGATAGATAGATAGATAGATAGATAGATAGATAGATAGATAGATAGATAGATAGATGGATGGATGGATGGATGGATGGATGGATAAATAGATAGATAGATAGATAGATAGATAGATAGATAGATAGATAGATAGATAGATAGATAGATAGATAGATAGATAGATAGATAGATAGATAGACTGTGTGCATGAAAAATAACACCGCTACACGTTTGTGTCAAAGATGACACCGCTACCAAGATAATACGACCTGTCTTCATGAAATAAAACAGCGTTATGTTTTGTATGAAAGTAAACACCTACAGGTTTGAACACATGCTAACATAACATGACTTTTAATAAGGACAGAATTTACGACACCATACCATAACACGACGTGCTACTTACAAATTATGACACATTCGTGCTCATGAAATGTTCCTTACGTCTGTATAGAACACCTGACTCGAGTTTGACAAATGTAGAACCGTATTTAACCTAATTCAGGAAACTTAGTATCAGCTGGCGGCAAACAAGACAATTTTTAGGGAACTGAATATTTAAAACGCGTGAGAGTAGCCTTCATAGGTTAAGTAAGCAAAGTGACGTCACAAAAACACGTAATTGCAAGCAACTACGATAGCTTCATATCCTCCTCCTCCAAATCACAAGTGGAAAGGTTATATTCATGTACATTTACACTGTTGCTGTCAGTGATTTTTAAATGTACTTCTTTGAAAAATGAATACACATAAGATGAAACAGTAACTTTGTTTAATGCCAAGGTTAGTACTAAGTTCACCAGCTAACTTAGCCAATTGATTATTCATTTTGTTTCGGTATGTTCAAACGAAACTAAGCTGGAAGAAAAAAAAAAACAGTATACCTCTACACTTTGCAAGCCATCAAAGGATTAGGTTACGTACTATGAGAGATTCAAATAAACGTACCTGTTAGGATTTAATCAATCTGAAAAAGAAAAAGAACTACCTGGGCACGTCCGATTGTGCTCAGTGAAACAGTGAGTCTCAAGTTGTGGCGCACGGATATCTGGGAGTCCACAAGCTTTGTATCTGAGGGTTAAAACACAGCCCTCATTATTTAATATAAATTGTAAATGAACATGCAAATAACTTTTCCATATCTGGATTTAAAAAAATCTAGTCTATAGGCCAAAATCATGAATATACGTATATTGGATAACAAAAGTGAGCAAGCGAAAACTATTATAATTAGTAAAGCAGACGATAAGCCAACGTTAAAGATAAGAATAAATGGGAAAATACTTACTTACTTAGTCGTTCCCCTTCTACCGTGAGGTGTAGAGGTTTATAAATGGGAAAATACATGAGCAAATCAAGAGTTTCTCACATCTTGATCATGTAATAACTGAAGATGGCAGGTACGAAACAGAAATCAAGAAAAGAATAGGAATGGCCAAGGATACATTAAACAACATGAGACAAATACTAACATCTAAGCAACTAACTCACAAATTCAAACTTAGAATCATTAATTGCTATATATATATATATATATATATATATATATATATATATATATATATATATATATATATATATATATATATATATATATATATATATATATACAGTAGAACTCCATTTATCCGAACCCCATGGGACCGAGCATCGTTCGGATAATCAAATGTTCGGATAATTGGATTACATAATGTATCGAGTAGGCTTCATGTACACATATTTCTAAAAATAATTAACCATCACTAGGAAAATACACTATAAAACATATTTACTTGTACTGTAATAATAATACCCACACTTTATTAGATCACTGTATCACCAAAATCTTTCATTACACTGCAGTGCATGTACTACTTGTATTAATTATTTTTTTTAAGAAAGAGAAATGTTTTCAAAATAACATTACAAACGATTCAAAACCAGGCGCAACTTACCTATACATGTACTTGCACAGATGTAGCCCACTATTTAAAATAATGAGGAATCCTCTTTTGCACCAAACTGGATAGTCTCCTTTTGGCTGCTAAGTCCTGCATTCTCTTCAACAGCAGAAGCTGTGTAGGACAGCTGTCATCTTCTTGCTCGTACCAAGCCATCGCTGTTTCCAGTGCTATAAAGGCCTCCTCAGAACTTGGTCGACGTTTTGGGTTTTCTTCTTAATCTACAAGTACATCATGTACTTCTGAGGAGTCTTCATCATCGGTCACTACATGTATTTGGTTTTCTTCTTGCACAAAAGACAAAATTTCTTCGTCATTCAAAAACTGAAAACCAGAATCATTATCATCTTCTAGCCACATGTGTGCATCATTTTTGTCACAGTCCGAAAATCCGGGCATTGCTTGAAACAGTTTCACAACTTCATTTGTACAATCATCATTTGTGTCCACTGCAGTAGTTTCATTTCCTCCTTTTTTCCCAAGCAATCTATTCCAAGCCTTGTTGAGATTATCTTGTGACAGGGTGGTCCAAGCATCAGCTAACATAGAGCAGCAGATTAAGCTTTTTGGAAAACGCCACCACACTTTCTTCATCTTCAGCCAACAATAAACGACGCAGGACTTCCTTCTTGTACATCTTTTTAAGCTTTGCTATAACACCCTGATCCATTGGTTGAATCAGTGCTGTTACATTGGGAGGCAGAAAAATTACTTTAAAATTTGCATCAACTGCATTCGATGTATCCGTCTCTGGATGAGATGGTGCACTGTCAAGTAGAAGAATTACTTTTCCAGTTTTCTTTTCTTGTTCTCTCAACCTCTTCACATTTGGGATGAACTGATTTGTATACCAATCAAGAAATATTTCACTATTCATCCAAGCACTCTTCTGTGCTTTGTAGCACAATGGGAGACATGTCACATTCTTTAAACAACGTGGTTTTTTGGCTTTGCCGATCATTAACAACGGTAAACGATGACTTTCACTGGCATTCGCAGCTACCAAAATTGTTACTCTCTCTTTGCACTTTTTAAACCCAGGGGCAGCTGCTTCGCGCTGAGATGCAAGTGATTTTTGAGGCAATGATTTCCAGTATAAGCCAATCTCATCGGCATTATACACATCATCGAGTGAATAACCTTCTTCTTCCAAAAAAGCCAAGAATGTTTCTTTAAAGTTTTCAGCGGCAGTTGCATCGCTAGATAAAGATTCCCCTTGAATCTCCAATTCTCGTATGCCATGACAAGATTTAAAGTTTCTTAACAATCCCTGGCTAGCCTTAAAGTCAGGAGGACCGTCAAGTTGATTGTTGGACTGAAGTGCCTTTTCACACAATAGAGAGCCAGAGATAGGTTCCCCTTTGCTTCTTCTTCGCACAAACCATATATACAAAGCCTCTTCCAATTTCAAATCTTTCGCATGTCTCTTGGTTTTACGTGTCTTCGACCCATTTTCACTATTCAATTTCGATGCAAAACTCATAATTTTATCCTTGTTACTTTTGATGTCAGAGACGGTAGCTTTCCCAACATTGAAAATCCTCGCAAGTGAAGACACAGTTTCACCTTTTCCTAGTCTCTTGATAATTTCTGTTTTCGTTTCAATTGACAAAACATTGCGGTTCCTTTTATATGCTTTAGGCCTACTGGAAGATGCCATATCGCACAGAGAAATACTTGTACACCAAAATTATTCTGCTGTAGTAGCAGACACAATTATTTTAAGTTGAACTGTCTGTTTAGCCAGTGTTCTGCCTAGAACGCACACGTACACTGGATTGGTAAACCAGATATTAACTGACTTTATGATCTAACTGACTTCCTGTATGTAAGCGACCGACCATTAGCACATCACATCCTCTACAAATTGTTCGCACACATTTGAAGCTTGCCGCATCAAAAGATTCAGAAATGTAGTCTAACGTGACTGGTGGTGCCTGATTTTTTTTTCTGGAAAAAGTGTTCGGATAATTGGATGTTCGGATAATTGGGGTTCGGATAAATGGAGTTCTACTGTATATATATATATATATATATATATAGATATAGATATAGATATATATATATATATATATATATATATATATATATATAGATATATATATACTTAATTATTGTATGGTGCAAGAACATGGACAATGAACAAGAAATTAGAAGAAAGAATCGAGGCATTTGAGATGTGGATACATTGAATACTGAGACACGTCTCATGGAAAGAACATTAAACAAATGTGGTCCTAGAAAGCTTAAGAATGAAAATAGAATTATTGAAGGAGATCTAAATTAGACAGCAAAAATAATTTGACCAAAAAGACATGACACCTTAATGAAGATCATAATAGAAGGAAAAGTTGAAGGCAAACGTGCAAGAGGAAGGCAGCGCTGTAACTGGGAAGATAACACCAAGAGATGGACAGGAAAGAGTCTATCAGAGTGAACACAGTGTCGCATAATTGTAAGAAATTCTCTGTGAATTATTTTTGGATCAGCCAATCAGAGGCGGGCTCTTCCCGAATGACGTAGAAAGCTGGTTTGCTATTCACAATGGCTGAAGCGAGCAGATCGAAATTTGTGCAACCGGAGGTTAGACAGCCAAATATTGCAAAAATGGAATAATGGAAAAGGATTTCTACATAACCCTAAATTAGGAGCAGATGGACAGCACGTATGGACATCGTGTGAATATTACTACATGACTTAAATACTGTAAACATGGCAATTATGCATGTGGTGATGTTGACAAAATCATGCAAATGCAACTTTGGAAAATTATATAGAAATGAAGACAGCTCGGAACTGGATAAAACCTTCATCCAAAGAAAGCTACACGTGAGCTGGATCTAACGGGATATCAAGGGGAGCGATTGATACGGTAGTTGGAGTGAAGGGAGAAGATATGTGTTGGTAGAAAAGCACTATCTGCCATAATTTGCTCTCGGAAGGAGGACCGTTTAGTGAGGAACTAATTGTGACGTAAGGTGTTTTATCGTTCGCCCGCGCTCCAACCATACACCAAGCGGGGATTTTAGATTCGATACACACACATTTCTGCAGTTTACAAGGCGGACGGAAGATATCAGAACTAGCCGCAGATTCATCCCTACATCTGTATCAGTGGCAGACTAACCTCACTTTAAAGTGTCCAGCTCTTGTATTCTGACAACCAGAGGGTATGTAGAATAGCCACGAATACTTGCATAATTAATATATCTGTACATTTCAGGTTATTACAGTTTTCTTTTTACATGTATAGACATGATGATTGATGTACTATGTATGATTTTTTTTTTTTTTTTCGTACGCCCGCTAATACTCGAGGCGAAATCTCAGGTTATTATTTATGTCTAACCTGACATTGATTTTACGTGAGTATCCCTTTTTTCTTGAACAGAGACAGATGTCCCTCGCCATTCAGGCAAATACTCTCCGATTTCGGAGGTACCCATTACAGCTGGGTCGGCTCAGGAGCCGCCAATCCCTGGTCGACGACACTCCTTCAAATGTCCTCACCAGGTCTCGAGTTAATCCAGTCCAAATCCCGGTCGACGAAAAATCCTCAAATGCCGTCACCCGGGTTTGATCCTGGATCACCCGGTCGCCAGAGCGGTGTAGTAACCACTACGCTAGCGCGGCTCCATATGTATGATTAATTAGATAAGTTGTTGTGATCAATCAAGATTTCGATGCCCATAATATAACCACAAGTACCCAGCAGAGCACTGATAATGGTCCTTTTTAGGATTATTATAGACATTCTTTCAAGTTATCAGCACTTGTCAGAGCTGAATTGACAGGCGGGAGATTTAAAGATTACTAGTGCATCATACCATGTGCGTAAATATATCTGGTGTATTATATTACATGTATACAATATTATTGTATCTTTAGTATATTATGTGTCAGCATATAGACACACGTAACACTGACATATTTAACAGACATATGGGCACCTCATACCCATGCAAACTCTGATGATTTAACACACACCCACACTAGGACTGGTGTCGACCCGTGGAAAAAGGCTATCCACACGGTCTATATTGCTGCAGGTTTAATGTGTAGAGAAGTTCACTTTGAAAGTGAGGTCCACTAGTACTTTCCTGCGCATTTGAACAAGGAGCGCATCATTATTGGTCCATTCCTGCTCGCTGGTCTCCATCTGGTGTTGGTAGTCCAATAGAGGAACAACACAGTGTGTCAACTACTACAATCGAACTGGGTGTAGCATTGCAGCTCCACATTCCAGGATTTTGTGGCAGATGAGTCACAAACCAAACAAACATTGTCACAATATTATACAGAAGAATCGAGTGATGAACTATACATAGTCAGTTTTAACGAAAGGTTTGAGATGTTATAAAATTGCAAGATATCCTGGATAAAAAGATGTATCAGATGATACCAGGATAGTGCCAGGTAAGAGTCTGGTCTTACAAGAAATACCCCCTTTTCTGAAAAGAAATAGGGTGTATTGACATCAAAGGTTAGAATCCAGCTGTATAGACCTCAGGGTGTTGAAACGAATGTCCTGAAGGTCTATTTGCCCCTTTCATAGATTCTCCTTTGGTAATATGTGTTGTTTATGTTGACAAGTTGTTCTAGGGGTATATAATATAGTCTATCTATCAATCTAAATTAAATATCAAACAAACTTGAAACTTTAATTAAAATAATTCAGCAAGTCTGTTGATATATATGTATTTACAATTTATTTACCTAACCCTGTTCTCTTTTTGTTAGGTAACTTAGGAAAACTCAAAGGTATTTACTTACTTACTTAGTCGTTCCCCTTCTACCGTGAGGTGTAGAGGTTTGGAAGAGAGAGCGCCAGACCATTCTATCAGCTGTCTTCTTCCTGGCCTGGTTCCATTCTAGTCCTCGGTCCTTCAAAGATTGTCTAATGTTGTCCTCCCAGCGGACTCTGGGTCGTCCTGGAGGTCTGGATCCCTGGCTCTTTGTTGCCCATGCTTGTCGTGGTAGCCGATCTTCTCCCATTCTGCAGACATGGCCAAACCATCTTAGTTGGGACTGTTCTATTTGGGTCTGCAGCGGATGGGATTTTAGGCCTTGACGGATCGTCTGGTTGCGGACCATGTCTCTTCTTGTTACTTCAACCACTTTCCTCAGATACCTCATTTCTGAGGTTTGGATCTGGCTTTTGTGGGTTGTAGTCATTGCCCACGACTCGCATCCATATGTCAAGACTGGGACATAGGTGGAGCGGTATACAGCCATCTTCGTTTTCTTACCAACCTCTTTCTTGCTGAGGAATCCACGATTTATGGCCTGAAAAAGTCTCCCAGCCGCTGCTTTTCGAGTGGCCAACTCTTCTTTGATGCCTCCCTTTCGGTCTATAATAGCTCCGAGATATTTAAAGTGGTCGACCTGCTCCAGGACCTGTTCTCCCAACTTAATCTGATGTTTTCTTTCTTCTCGTGATATCACCATGGATTTTGTTTTAGAGCTGCTTATGACCATCCCTCTCTTCTCCAGCTCTTCCTTCCAGACTTGCAGGTTGGATTGGAGATGTGCCTCTGATTTAGCAATCAGGGCAACATCATCAGCAAATGCCAGCTCCGAAATATAGACCTGTCTCATCTTCCAGTACCCCACTGAATACTTTCTTGTTCTCTCCTTACATGCCTTGATGACATCGTCCATAAGGAGTATGAAGAGGTAAGGTGATAGGATATCACCTTGTCTTACACCAGTGGTGGTTCTGAACTCTTCTGACTTATGGTTTGCTGTCCTCACATAATTTCTGCAAGACTTGTAGAAGCTCTGTATAGCATGAATCAGAGGTGCTGGAATATTCTTCCTTGCCAAACAGTCCCAAAGTTTGCTCCAGGGGACCCTGTCAAACGCCTTTTCCAGATCTATGAAACAAAGATGGATCTCACTCTTATACTCAAGGGCCTTTTCACTTAGCTGTCTGAGTGTGAAGATTAGGTCTTGAGTACTTCGGTTTGCTCGGAATCCGCACTGGACCTCATCCAATTGTGGCTCAGCTAGGCGTCGGAGTCTCTGCTCTAGGATTCTAGAGTAGATTTTACCAGGGACACTGAGAAGGGATATGCCTCTATGGTTTCCACATTGTCGATTGTCACCCTTTTTGAAAATTGGTGTTATGATGGCAATCTCCCAATCCTTTGGTATGGTCTTGTTGCACCATGCTGCCTGTAGGACCTTTAAGAGTAATAGGTCGCCTGATGCTCCCATGTACTTAACCATTTCTGGTGTTATACCATCATGCCCTGCTGCTTTGCCCATCTTGATTTTCTCTAGTGCTGCCCTCAGTTCTTCCATCTTTATGTCATCTTCACCATCATTGGTTTTCTCTTCTGTGCTAGTGGTTATCATTTCTGATGCTTCATCATGCTCACCATCCAGGAGTTCTGAGAAATATTCTTTCCATCTTTCCATTACTTCCTTCGGGGCAGTAAGCAATTTGCCTTGCTTGTCCTTTATAAATTTGAGAGGGCATTGTTTTTCTTTCCTCATGTTCTTTAGGGTCTTATAGAACAATTTCTGGTTTTCTTGCGCATCTTTTTCTAGCTTTTCTCCAAATTCTTCCCAAGACTTCTGTTTTGCTGCTAGCACTTTGTTCTTTGCTTCTGTTCTGAGTGTCACATATTCTCTATATTTTTCCATTTGTCCTGTTGTGTTTTTAGCTCCTAAGTATTGTTTCCATGCCATTTTCTTCTCTCTTATTTTCTCTTTGACTTCCTCTGTCCACCAAGGTGTCCTCTTTCTCTGGTTCCCAAGTCGGACTTCACCGCATGCTTCTGCAGCAGCTGTCTTTATGATATCCTTGAATTTATTCCAGAGGGTTTCCAAGTCATCAGGTCGTTCTTCTGTGTTGCTCACTGCTGTAGAAATAAGCCCCTGATATCTGGTCTTAATTTCTGGCTCTCTCAGCTTGTAGGTCCTAATGCTCATTTCTCCTGCTCGTTTACTTGGTTTCTTGCGTGATGTTGGGCAGTTCCTAGGCTGAGCAACTCTTTCAGTTGTTCGTTTGATTGTTAGCAGGTAGTGATCACTTCCAATCTCTGGCCCCCTCCAGACTCTTGCATCTCGGACATATCTGAATGAGCTTCTCCGAACAATGGCATAGTCGATCACTGACTTCTCATTCTTGGTTGGTTCACATCTAGTGTATGCATGTATGCGCTTATGGGGGAACTTTGTGTTTGTAATGATCAGATTCTGCTCATTGCAGAATCTAAGGAGTCGCTTTCCATTGTCATTGAGAGTATCTTCTCCATATCTTCCGATAACTCCACCCCATCTAGCATGGTCATTTCCAACTCTGGCATTAAAATCTCCGAGCATAATAACTTCATCTAGGCAGTCATCCACTGTCCTTTGAAGCAGCTCGAAGAATTCCTCCTTGACCTCTGCTCTTTCATCCTCATTTGGCCCATACACTATGACCAGGTTGACTATGGTTTCTCCTTCTTTTAGTTTTACAACCGTAATGCGCTCCGAGACAAAGTTCCATCCCTTGATACTATCTTTTTGATTTTGGGCCACAATGCAACCCACGCCCCCTTTAGCTCTTTCAGATATGGGTACACCACTGTAGAGCAACGTGTTGCCATCGAGATCCATGACTCCTTGTCCTTTTTTCTTCGTTTCCGTTATAGCCAGGATTTCTAGTTTTGCTTTCCTCATCTCTTCCACCAGCTCCTCTTCCTTCCCATTTATACTTCTTGTGTTCCAAGTTCCATAAGTCGTAGTCCGTAGTCCGTTCCAGTTCGTCGCCTTTAGAATCAGTCCGGTTTTCTCTCTTGTAGTTCGCGTAATCATGATTTAAAGCAAACAGGTGATTGGCCTGTTGTGCCTTTGCATGGTGGAGGGGCTGCCTCCTTACGGCCTCCATGCAGGCCGCCCTCCTCCTATTTCATCCGGGCTTGGGACCGGCATTGGCGGAGTTGGTATTTACAGCTTGAAATAAATAAGCATAGAAACTCAAATTTATAACACATAATCTTGTACTGAAGTTTCTATTGTCTTCCATATTGATGAATAATTTTAAATTTAATACAATGTCAATGATTTTGACGGTGAAGGGATGGTGAATTCAATATGTCTTTAAATTCATCCTCCACTGAAATGTTAGTAATATATTTATGTTTTCTTTTTGTGGTGATATCTTTTATTGAACATGCTGATCAGTGGCTAGATAAGGCCACTTATCTGGAAATCCAGAAAATCCACACTCTTCTGCCGTGGACGAATAACTCTGTGACTTGCCAGGCAGTGGAACAATGGTGGCTAGCTACATTGACATCATGAGCCTTTGCACCTCAAAGTCCACAACGAGTTATAGGAATCCGATACTTTGGGTCCTTTGCAGGATGCAACGTTTCAGGATAAAACGGTTGCAGGACAAAACCTGAAATTCAAATAATCAAAACTTCTGTATGGTCCAGCACTACTCTGCCTTTACACACAAAGGACATAACATACAGCGTCAGACATTGTGCTAGCATATGCACAGGACAATTTACCTTCACCACTCATCACAGTCAGTTCACTGTGACTAAAATTTCCTTATAATTCCTAAGTTGATTTCTTTGTCCATGATTGGCTTCCATACAATGATTTGGAAAAGTAGAAATTTACAAGTAATATCTTAATCCATTCAATACAACAAGTCCTGTCAATCCTTCCTTAGGTTCCATGATACATGTCATTCCTTTACCAAATAATCTTTCAAATGCATTATTAAACTTACAGTTAAACTTACAGTCGTATTCTTGACATCATTTTCAATAAACCTACATCTTTTACAACGCTGGCTTTCGCCTCTAAAACTAACACATGCTTTGCGGTCCAGCAAGCAACACATTCGTCCTGGAATATTTTTTAACACAGGCCTTTTTCGATTTCTAACACACGGGGATTAAATCACAGGAATAATACATAAATATGTACATATACATATATATAGTCATTCTTACCCTCAGGCAAAATACACAAGTTGTTAATGGCTTCTATGGTCTGCGCAACAGATGCGGTTGGCAAAGGTAAAATACGATTACATTTTACCGCTTCTTTCTGGGCAGCTTGTGGTTTGATTTTTTGTTAGTGGCGTCAAATAGCCAAGGGCAGGTCTTTTATAGTCACGCCTCCGGCGTCTGAGGTGACAAAGTAAGGAAAGGCGTAAAAATTCCCAAAATGAGACAAAATTTCTGCTCTCTGTTTAATGTTTAAAATCTAGTTTTTCAATTATCTTCCTTATTTATGGGAAGATTTTGGTCATATAAAGATGGAATTATACTGTGAATTATTTTGTATCGATCTATCTATAAATTAGTTAGTCTGCACAATGCATTTAAATGTATGCATGTGTCGTAGATTTTTGATAGGGGAATTAAGACTTGGGTTGGTCCCTTCTGAATAGATTAGAATGGGTGATAGCCACAGTGAGAGATAATATTAGAAATAGATTTTCCCGAGTGGGATGGTAGACTGTGATAGAGGCTGTCTCTGAAATCGAGAAATCTTCTCTCTTTCACCTATCTTCTACGACAGATTTAGAGGAGTCAGACAGTCTAAACACACACATATATATATATATATATATATATATATATATATATATATATATATATATATATATATATATATATATATATATATATATATATTACATATATATATTCTATCCACTCACGTGCGCGCACATACCAGACGACAGTTAGACGTACAGACGTGGGAAAACTATAAAATTGATTATACAGATATTCTAGAACGAGCTGACCAACACGCTGATTAAGATTAAGGGCAGTTTTAATTATCATCTAAAATCCTTTCACAACACCTAAAATTACATCAAAGCATATACAAATAGTCATAAAAATCAAGGAATTTCTACAAGAAATGATAGACCCACAGTTATGATCTTCCCTCGATGTTTAGCCCACAGTCCCGTTAGGAGAACGATGATAGCCCAAAGAGTCACAGATACATATGATTTGGGTCTAATATTTTCCCCTTTTGAAGGTATGAACTGACTTTAATAGTAGTATCTATTCTAAGGAAAAATATAGTTTAGCAACACAATCTTGCATAAGGAAAGTTACAAAGTGAGTGAATCAAACGAAGAACATCTTTCAGTCTACTTTCACTCAGTTCTTTCATCACGGCCCTGACTCACACAACCTTACCTACAATCGTGCTGGGGTTCGCCGTCTGGCGCAATCCTTAGTGTACACTTCGTTTAATCTGTCTATCTGTGGATGAAGCTGATACCCAGCTCTGCAGATATTGATTTCATTCAACGTGTCCGGGGAGCGTCGTCTTCGGGCGATCGTTCTTTCTTTACAGATTTAAGTTAATGTCACTTATTCACGAGGTAAGAGTTTGGGTTTCAGCGGGCACACAGTGTCAGAACACGAGGTTTCCCTTAATTAGGAAGATGACCGGTGGACAACTTCTCTCAACAGATAATCTTGGTTCACCACACACTTGGTCAAATAATGTCGGAAAAGTTAATGTTTTTTCTGTAATTATTCTCGCCACAAGGCAGCATGTACATTAGAGTTTGTGAAGAAATATGATCTGGCTCAAAGGCCCAGTATAAGCATTTATTCTTTAAAAAAACCAGTTAGTGGGATTGGTATTCTGTCTATCTCTGAAGGCACACACCCTGTCAGACAGGTGTTACTTGAAAAACCCACGTGGTTAAAGATATAAAATGTTTATGTTTCTCACAGGTTTGTCTCTGTACTAAACGCCGGCAAAGTTGGGTTACCCCAGTATTCACTGAATAAAGAAAAAAAAAACACATATGAAATATTTTACATATTATGTACTCAATATAACTTACATTTTGAACTGCAAGCGTAAAGCTTGACTTGACGTTTAAACCTTCCCGTGAAATAAGTTATATATAAAAATCAATCCTCATGAATTAGGAATTCATACGTATTCCGTCAACACTCATGAGGCATCTAGCATTTATAAGTTAGTTTAGAAAGATTATTCTTGTCTGATTATTTAGCAGTTAAATTAAATTCATTATAGCTACATGATTTTAAGCTAGAAATTATAATTAATTCTGTTTTCCACTGTAACTCATCAGCTAGAGAATATAACAGACTTATAAATTAATCAATCTGCACAAAAGAAACTAGTGGGATAAAATAGGCGGTTTAACACTTAATCACTCGCAAAATCTAGATATATTAAATATAATATTTACCTCAACACAGAACTACGGTATCACAACAAAACTATGAGTTTTCACTTATAAGTTTAAGTATCTAGAACGAAGTGACCACGTCTACTGCAAATGGAGAATGAGTGAAATCAAGTTTCAAACTCTGGTTAATATCTTAAACCAGACAAAGGGGTCCCAACTTATTTCGCAAAACGAAATAATCTCCCCTTTCCGTCTTAACACCTACGTCTGCTTAGACGCTGCTCATAACTGCTACCAGTGCGTCTTCACACCTCCGTCTAACTATCTGACCGTGAGCGTGCGTGTCAGAGGCGAAATGCCAGACACTCTGTCTGCTCTGAGCGAGCATGGCTGGCGCGATTCACACCGTCTAACTATCGGACAGTGAGCGCTCATGTCAGATGCGAATGTCAGACGACCCGTCTCCACTGCAGAGGGCAATTTCACACTTCACCGGGAGCTAGCCTGACGAAAAACTCTCGTGACAGCTGCAAATGTAGACAATTTGTCAGCTCATCATGTCTGATAGACTGAGATCCCACCTAAAATTATCTCTTGCAAGGGACTGACACGTTAGGTAATCTACTGCGTTTCTAAATGAGAAAACGAAACCAGGCGAAAGTTTGAATGGGAAAATAGTAATGTTTATAGTCGCAAACGTACGAATGCGAAAAACACAGGAAAAGGATAAAGAGTGATAATAAAATAGAGGACACGGGTAGAAAAAAAAGAAGAGAATATAGAAAATTTATAGATCATAAAACTCTCTGTGACAGCATGCTTTAACTAACTAAGTTTTACTAATAACACAGCTCGTTTATTCGATATTTCTATCTTACTAGAATATTATTCGATAAAGTGGTTACACCTACCTCTAAAGTAACATTCTCGTTGATGAATTACATAATCATTTCCGGTGATACTTCTTTAGTTCTTATGAAATTAAATATTATTGTCCCATCGGTTACACAAAATAGGCCTAGGTTTTAAGCATAATACGTTTCCTACAACAATGATAATAAAGGTACGTTTTGATTGGTTATTGTATTGGAGATTTCCCTACCTAATGCCGTGCGGTATGATCAGATTTAGAAAACCGTGTTGTAAGACAGAACTAAAACACGACATCAGTGAACAGATAACAGGACCACAGTGACTTTGGTTGTGAAATCAAATTTAATAAGTGAATCTTGTGTGTGTGTGTGTGTGTGTGTGTATATATATATATATATATATATATATATATATATATATATATATATATATATATATATATATATATATATATATATATATATATATATATATATATATATATATATATACATCTCAGAGGTTTGGTCGACCACATCCATACAGACAGCACTATACGAAAACGAGCGTCCTTTTCAGGGCGAACACAGCCGTCAGAATTTACAAAAATGACTCGTACCAAGCAACAAGCTAAAAAGAGGAAGGTCTATACAAGCCCTCAAACACTTGTCAGCAGCATCAAACAAGAACCTACAAAGAGCAAACAGAGGCATCCAGAGAGCACGGATACTCCTAGCGTCGTGGCCAGTCCTTCTCAGAAGACGATCAACGTAACCTCTGATACTACGACCGATGATCGACCCAAAGATTCGAAGGCAGATGACAAACAAGCTCCGAAACCAGACTTAGCAACATCACCGCTGAAACAAGGTGTCGAGGCGGTAGCTACATTGTGCAGTGACAAGGCAACATCGAAGACAGAGGGTAACAAAGCATTGAAACCCAACAAAATTAATCCACCGGCAAAACGAGATGTCATTGTCGAGTCTCCAACATACAGTGACCAGCCAACTCCGGTGAAACTTGACCAGATGCAGACGAGCCAGAATGCGAATCCGTCCCGCAGACCGTACACACAATCTGAGACAGAAGTTGGAACGTGCCAACTTCGCAAGCATCAAAACGCAGTATCCAACGTGGCACTACAGGAAAGAATAATTAAGATCACCCAGATGTCTGGAGGTGAGGCCTCGCTCAGGGCCCTACCCGACGACAAAGTAATCGGCATACTTGAGTCAATAACGGGCAGGAGAAGCATATCTAAATTTTCAAGACACGACAACGGAGTTATCATAACTCTAAACAAGACGGAGAAAACAAACCAACTAATGATCGAGCTAGAGTCCGGGCACAAAGAAGTCCAGCTGCCCCACCAGATTAAAGCTACTGTGGAGATCTTCAAGAAGACCAAAAAGATGGTTGTGAGAGGGGTCGACAACAGTCGGTCTACACAAGAAATCCACAGCCGCCTGCAAACAGAAAACAAGAACATAAAAATTACACAGGTGGAAAGACTGAAGACATGGGACAAGAAGGACACCAACTTGATTATCCTAACTATTGAAGGGTCTTCAAGACCAAGGCAACTTAACCTGGACGATAGATGTCGAAAAACAGAAGAGTACATTCCTCCTGTTATGCAGTGCTCAAACTGCCAACAATTCTCGCATACCAAGAAAACATGCAGGAGAGAGATAGTTTGTCGATACTGTGCGGGAAGCCACGTATACAATGAATGTCCCCATGCGAAAGATGATAGCAACTATAAAGCTCGCAACTCCAACAGAACCTGCGCAAACTGTCTTGGGAACCACGGGGCAAGATACCGTGGATGTCCGATCTTCCATGAGACAAAGACCATACTGAAGGAATCGATAACAAAAAACATCTCCTTCAGAGAAACAAGAAACCGAGTGGCTTCAGGCGGCACTGGTAAACAAGAACAGCACACAAGAGCCCAGCTGATAAGACTAGCCACAGATATGCGAGACATAAAACAACAACTCAAAGTCGAGACGAAC
The DNA here is from genome assembly GCA_024509875.1 of Oreohelix idahoensis. Taxonomy (NCBI): domain Eukaryota; kingdom Metazoa; phylum Mollusca; class Gastropoda; order Stylommatophora; family Oreohelicidae; genus Oreohelix; species Oreohelix idahoensis. The sequence goes on from JAMPIV010003033.1 coordinate 896,088, forward strand.
AAGCAACACAACGAAGACTCAGATGCCATAAGAGACGAAACAATAGGAGCCGTACAGAGCGCCCAGGCAATATTACAGGAAATGAAAACTATCAAACACGAGATAGAAGTCGACATCGTCAAACTCACAGAGCTAAAGGAAGAGAACGAAGAAATCCTCAAAAGAATTGAAACAGAGAGAAAGATAGCTGAGGATACCCTTACAAAAAGTAGAGAACAAAACAAAGAAACTAAAGACAAAATAAAAACCGAAATCGTGCAGGAAATACAAAGCAAACTAGAAAGAAGAGAAGCAGCGGAAATAAACATAATTTTAAAAACCATAATGGAGATGCTACCAAAAATAATAGCGACAGCCTTTGAACAACACAAACCGGTAACAGACAACAAGTAGCTACAGAACAGGCAGCTAGTGGTCCTTTTCAGGAACAATCAGCTCAAGGACTCGGAAAGCGATACCAACGAAGACTAACGCTAACACCCTATATACCGCAATACAACCGTTTGTAACCTGTAAGGCAGGAAAGGAACTCCATGAGAACGCCCCGACACCATAAAAATACAAGCAACGACGAAGGATCCAGACAGTCAGCTAGTAGTCCTTTTCAGGGCTAATCATTTCCAGGACTAGGAAAATGATACCAGCGAAGATGTTAACACACTATATACCCCAATATAACCGTTTGCAACCCTTCAATGGGTTTTGGTTGAACAGGGTATCACAGCAAAATATTAGACCCAAAGAAAGAAAGAAAGATATATATATATATATATATATATATATATATATATATATATATATATATATATATATATATATATATATATATATATATATATATATATATATATATATATATATTCACATACACACACACATATATTAATGTACATTGTTGATTTTCCAGGAGAAAGAAGAGATAAAATAATTACTAAATAAATTGATTAATTTTAACTTATGTAGTTGTGCATTTATTTCCATTGTTTCATTATTGTGAATTTGGTTAGGTGGGGATACATTATAGTAGAGCATAGAGTAGTCGTAACGGAAAAGACTAGGTAGGCTCTTGATCTGCACTTTACCATCTGGACAAGAATACTTAATCGCCTGACTATAGTCTGCCTTCCTGCCTGTCAACTGACATTAATTCAATGTGACGCATGGAAAATTAAAGTTTTTAAAAAATGTAAAAACTACAAATTTAAACTGAACCGTTGATTTCGAGCGTCATTTCATTGTCGGCATCATCAGCGCTGTGGATTCGGGAGTCGCAGTCGTGAAGACGGTCGTTTTTTAGTGGAGGGAGTCGGTAAAAAATGTCAAGGCAGCATATCTACGTTTGATCGATGCAAAGTTTGGGGGGGGGGGGGGGGGGGGGGGGGGGGCGGCCTTAAAAAAATTGAAATAACATTTCATAGTAGGTGTTTATTATTAACTTAGTTAATTTTAAACAACGGAAGCAAAAAAGTACCTTGTGAAGTTTTTGAAATAGTGAGTTAAAAAGAAAAAAAATGTCGTCTGCTGTATGAATTAAAAGGAGCAAAGAGTTCTGCAAATCTCGCTCTATTTGTTTTCTGCACTCAGAATGATCAAATCCGATTTGAGAGCAGCAATGAAGCTGAACCTAATAGAAGCAGCCCTGTTTTTATATATATATATTTTTTTAAAAGAACCAATTCAATTTAAATAAACATTATCATATCCCATCATCATCATGTGACATATTCTTTCCAGAACGTTGTCTCCATTACAGCTGCTCTGAACGCATCACGATTCTGGGCAAGTCGACCTGCATCAGCCAAAGACAAGTTCATATCCCAACTAACATTATTACCGATGTATGTTACGTCGGTCGGTCTCCCTCAAAACTGTAACTCGCGCCAGAGAAAAAAAAGTGCGCAACGCACGGTGTGCAACTTGCGCGGCGTGGGTGTTATATAAAACATTTATGACACATAAGGAAGGGAAACTCGAGGCATGTAAACAGTAAATAAATATTAGACAAATATAAAGGTATGTTTTCAGGCACTCGTAAGAAATAAAGAAGTAGAAAACTAGACAACAGAAAAACAACAGACGGGAGTGGCTTACCCAGGACTCGAACCCATGACACTCCGTGCGAAAACCCCGCCTAGCTATGCAAGCGAATCATACTATCCTCCCTGTCATCTAGGCATCACCAAACAATGATGCTTCGATGACGGGTCATTAGTGCGACCCGCAACACATAACACCGGAAATTTACCATGGGCAGTCCAGCCTATTAATGATGCAATCGCTTCTGTTGTTCCCCTGTTGTACAGTATAAGTCAGACTACACAAAACAAAGACCTTAATGCTGTGTCTAGTAAATGATAGAAGACTAAGAACAGTAAGTACAGGACAGAGGGTAGGTTTTGGTATTGTATAAACATTTATGACACATAAGGAAGGGAAACCCGAGGTTTTGGTATTGTATAAACATTTATAGGCCTGAAAACAGTAAATAAATATTAGACAAACATAAAGGTATGTTTATGTCATAAATGCGTGTCCTAAATGTGTATTGAATGTAACTGCTTGTGGCTGCACCAAACGCCGTGCTAAGTGTCACTGTAGTGTGTTTAAGAGTTCTGTAAACATTCAAGTCACGGAAGCTTAATCGTGATGTCGGACAGTTTGTCCTTCACTTTAACTTTTACAATGTTTATTTTTAGAAAGTAAAGGTAACGATATCAGTGATAAAAATAGGCAGATTTCCAATGGTGTCGATTACCAAAAATGCATCCTTACTTTAACAGGCACTGAGTCAATGGGGGTGGACAAAATGCTATTTATATTAGTTTTACAGAAGCAGTCTCTGAAACTTTAAAAAAAAAAAATTAAAAGTTTTGTCTGATTCAGTGTTGTATTCAATGAAAATAGTTTGTTATTCAAGTATGAGAACATCAGCTCGGACATTATTTTATAAAAAGTAATCTCTGATTCGGTTCATCAACAGTAGTCTCAGACATAGTTACTAGTTATATAAAAATGTAGGACGTTAATAGATAGAAAGGGGGGGGGGGGGACACGTTAACAGGTGAAGCTGGACAGGCAGGCTTGACTTGTATTTGCTGATGACCCGTGCACCATACATAGCTGAAGGTTAATGACCGTTAACTGACATAAACATAATCTGTTACGTTCTTAAAAGTACTTTCTGGCACTACGTCTGAAGCTGCGTTAGACCTACACTTCTCTATCTATCTATCTATCTATCTATCTATCTATCTATCTATCTATCTATCTATCTATCTATCTATCTATCTATCTATCTATCTATCTATCTATCTATCTATCTATCTATCTATCTATCTATCTATCTATCTATCTATCTATCTATCTATCTAACCATATACCTTTCAGCACTCTGATGTCGTGGGGGTGATCGACTTCTATCCTCGCTGCCTTTGCCTTCCCCAACTCAAGAGCAGAGTTAGGTTCTAATTTACAGCTGATAGACTGGAGCATGACGCTACCACATATCAAACCCGGTAACTTTGTACCGAGAAGCATATGCTCTGTGTGACGTACGTCTAGTTTGACTAGTGAATTTTCCCTGATATGATGGATGATTTAAAGGGACCTTTAGCTTTTCATAACATTAGAACCCCTGAACATTTGTTGTAACTTTTCGTTTGCCAGAACGCATTCCACCGGGACTCATGTAGGATACAGCGACGAGATCAAAGAGACAGGCCGAGGGATCTTAGGGGAGACTATCGGCGCTATCAAAGACAGTAGTTTTCCCTGATACGAGACGCAGTTGCTTGCCGCTAATTTCGCGTCTCGGTGTCAATCGAGGAACCGAGCGAACGGGGGAAAGCGAAACGGGCAGCAGCGAGCGGATACGAAGACCAGGGGGCGGCTTCATCTCTTGATTTGGCGGTCAGATCCCCAAAAGTTCGTGAGATCAAATAAGTTGTCAAGTTTATCATGTCCCACTCAACTTACATTTCATTTTAGCTAAATAGACCATGTAGAACTAGACACGTTATCACTCGCTGGCCAGATCTTTACAGAAGCACTAGCTTTATTGAAATCTTGTTATAGATTTTCCCCTGGATTTTATATATATTTGCAGTGATTTCTAATTCTGTGCAAAGCGGTAAAATATATATTGTGTAAAGTGATCAGTGGTCTAGTCATTCTATTTCAAGGGATTTTGTGTTAATTTAAATCTATTTAATTAAACCATCTCAAGAGTTCCAGTTTTAAATATAATGATCTATCTATTATATTATTTCAAAAGATAATAGATGCTTAAATTAACTTTTAAAGTCGCGAAGGAATTTATAATTAATAAATTCAGTTAAGTCCTAGTTTTATAGATGTGGGTTTTTAACCACTAGAATTCGCGCAGTGTTTATTAAATACATAATTAAATACTCGAGTGTATTATAGGCTTAACGGGAAATTCATCGCGCTTTAGAAGGTTATTTGTTTTCGGTATATTACATGTCTTTTCTTTTCTTTCATACAGAGTGATCGTAACCTGTGCGATCCCAGCATTAAGAAAGCAATAAAGAAATCAATCTAAGCAAAGCAAAGCATAAACAGTGTGTAGAGTTCCCCTGACGCAGAACTTGTTGAGACTGTGTAAATTTTTAATCTTTGAGGCGATTCTATGTTTGGAATTCCGCTATCTAACTTATAGCAAAGAAAGCACACCCAAAGACAAATTTAACGCACCATCAAACAACTTAAGTCGTAACGGGAAGAAGAACACTGGCCCGAGCTTTGTTAGTTTACTGACACAGAGAGATAATTCATAATTTCCTGAACAGTGATGTGACTAGTTTTCTCACTGGACTTAAACCATACCTCACGGATATAAGTGTACCAGCACGCGTAAGAATTTTATTATCCGCGGCATAGTCAAATAGACCACACCATCCTCACCCCGGTATCAGAGACCGTGCCCTCCCATAGAAACTGTTATTAAGAAAAGAGACACAACTACAGATTCATTTTCCAGCGATTACGGGACCCTTTTATGTGCTGACCGCCTACCCGATAATCTGGGGCTAGAACTTGAACAAACACTCATACATTTAGTTGAGGTGTAACTGCTGTTGTGTTATTCTATGGAGTGCAAGATTTTTTCACAATCGGTAAGTGAGAGCAAGATGAGTGAAGGCCTTTGCTAGCGCGTGTATGAATGACAGGAAATTAATTCTTTTGTGTGACCATTTTGTTAACTTGCTTACCTGGTAACATATATCTTTTCTGTATACCCTACATTGTTCCTTTAAGTGGGATAGTTGATAATTTGTTAACTCTGTTTAAAACCACCTCCTTTCCATTTGCTTAGTAAAGGGAAGAACAGCTGGGAAGAACAGGTTTTTTTTTCTATCACTTATACCTAACTTGGTAACACCTCTTTCAGAGTAATTAACTTTACTGTTAGGTTAACGTACCCGTGTTCCTGATATTATCTATCTCTGGACTGGGTTTGTCTTTGTCTAATGAGCGGGAAGGGCTTAGTCGATACCAATCTTCTTCACCCCCTCCCAAACTTGTTATTTGCATTTGTGTACTTATGATAATTTATGTAATATCTGATATTTTTAGTGATTGATGTTTAAAGTGAATAAAATCACCTAAACTCATTTAGTTCTGTGTGTTGGATATACCCAAAGCCCAACATTTCCCCTATTCGTTTAATATAGTTTGTATCAACGTCGTGTGTGTGTTTGAAAACACCGAATCGGTGAGCGCGCAGATGCGAGTCTGGAAAACTGGCAAATAATTGTTTGACCAGGAGAGTGAAAGAGAAGATTGAGAGACACGATTTGTCGTAAATAAGTCTGTCTTTACTCTCCTCCAGCACGCTGTGAAGTAACTATTAAATCTCTACATTTTCTATCACTGAGCTTTCCATCATCATTTTCCACTCTAAACCGGACCACTATTTCTACGACTCTTTTCTCTCAAAATAAATTTACGACACTCTGTTTGCTTTTTATAAAATGTAACCCCTGCCTAAAACTGTATAAAAAAAGCCTCTAACACTTCGCTTCCTTACGACAATATCTGCCACCGAACTAGCTTTACCGTCACCTGATCCATGTCTCTCGTATATAATTAGTCCCTGTCCCTGTTTTTCTTTAAAAACAAAATTCTAACATTATTTTAAAACCATATCTGACATTGTTTTACAGTAGTAGTCTGTAACCCTGTTTTACGAAGAAGAAAAAGAAGTGACATCGGATATTGATTTACAGTACTGTTTTTTTTAACACGATTCTCCGTAATAGTCCAACAACTGCAGTCTTTAAAACTTTACGTTGGATTTTCTAATGTTGTATTAACAAGTATGGCACACGTCGCAATACGACAGGCTGCGTCAAACTAAACACATGTAAGTAGATTAGGCATGTACACGTTTAGGAGTGTTAGCCCTGCGAACTCCAACCGGGATTTAACAGCAAAGCAAATAAAACTGAGAACCAGGGAGGCTTTTCTCTGCTTTGCCCATTTATGGTTATAGAGGATTACATCTGTTTCTAGACAGCGAAGTTGCATTTAAATGCAGGACTGTGACTACGCGAGAATTCTGTCCAACTGTGGGGACATTTTTTGTAAATAATTTTAAAAAAAAATACATTTTGTCTGCACTTGAATTTCAACATCTGCTCGTTGCTGTTTGTACTTTCTACGTCACTGTTCCTGTATGTATAATTATTGTAGTACAAGCTTTTAGAACAAACTTAATGTTACGTGCAATGTTACGTGTCACGACAGGGAACCAAAAGCAGAGGTAGCCCCAAACTTTAAATGGAGCGAGGAGTGGATGATGATGACATCATTGTGTACATATTTAGTATATTAACATTTTAATTAGTTCATATGTATATTTAAATATGCTTAAATCAGGCTAAAGTCGTATTCCGCTGTCCAGCGACATTTCTTTTTCATTAGATTACCTGAATTGATTTTTCATCCTATCCATTGGGTTTATCATTGATGCTCAGGGATAGTAAAATTACAGAGAAAAAAGGGAAGGGTCGGTGGAACAGACAGCAGAGAAGACGCCTGACTAGTGTCAGGAAACCAGTACTTAGCAGAGACATTGGTTTCTTCTAAAGTTTGTGGTAAAAGTTGGAGATACCAGTTTGTGGTACAAGTTGGTGATACCAGTTTGTGGTACAAGTTGGAGATGTAGTATTTGACTGAATAGCCTGAACGGCTCCTGTGATAAACCCTCTGTGGATGGGAAGGAGCGAAGCTCCTGACCGGGTTGGAAGGAAAGTCCTCAGGTTCCCCAGCCTCGCAATGACATGTCATTGGGCCGAAGGGCTGAAAGCCCAAAGGCCGCTGGTTAAGGAAAAAAAAAAAAAAAAATACCAGTGTGTAGTACCCTCGTGATCCACAGACTCGTATCAAGCTTGATACGATCCTGTAGATCAAGAGCTTGTGGTCTACGCTAGAAGCCTGCCTTTGACGGGTTGTGAAGATCCTTGCCTTGATGTTAGGAGCGGTGTAACAAAACGTTTTGTGCATGTACTTTTAAGCCCTTCTCTCTGTCACTCGTTGGCCTATTATTTGACATATTTTATGCAATTACATTTTTTGCCTAGCCGCTCCCAGACTTATTTACGTTTCCCCATGTGAATCATAGCTTGACAAAGCTAATTGAACAGGTCAGCCGATAATACATTTATCACTTAAATTATCTAGCCACCTTTGATAGAGACGGTCACGGTTGATCCAAGGTGATCCCGACCACTCCCTATAACAATACGACCCGGCACAGTACGGAAAGAAAGCCATATTGTTTGTCTAAGCTGCCGGCGATCCGTATTTGTCTGTCTGGCGGATGCACGAAAACACAGGTGATAATTAGAAAGTCGCTAACGCTGGCCCATTTCTGTAGCAATAATACAGATAACCCGTCTGGGGAGATTATGGTGGGAAAGGCATTTAGACAGGAAATGAGTTCACAGATGTGTTTGTGAGTTTGCATACAGGGCAATTGGAAGTATTACAGACATATTTGAAAGAGGTCACGCGTTTAAATTTTAAAAGTAATAAATTTAAAACACGCGGGGGATAGTAAGGCCCGACCCACAAGAGCTTACCGTTGGTTTAATTTGAGAGCCGGAATAGACTTTGACTTTCGTTGGCAATTTGGTCTAAAAGTACAATCTGGGACTTGACCTGAGACATAGAAATATAATCTAGCTAAATCGGAAACACAGATCAGACTGCCTCGCAACGTCAAATTAGCGACTCCCAGGAGCCAGAGAGACATCGGACTAAGAATTTCAAAATTAAAAGGAGAGGAATTATCCTCCTGTCAGTTCCCAGCAAAATATTGGGCAGAATAATTAATCAGAGAATTTCAAGATCACTAGACTATAAACTGAGGAAGGAGCAAGCAGAAACAGAAGAAACAGACAATGTATAGATCATATATTCACCCTCAGGGGCATAATAGAGCAGTGTTCAGAATGGCAGAGGCAGCCTCTTTGAAAAGGCATTTGACAGCATACGCAGGGACAGCCTATGAAAAATGTTGAGGGCTTATGGAATTCCTAAATGCATGGTCTCTGTCATTAAAAGCCTGTATGCTAATTTCACATGCAGTGTTGGGCAGAGCAACCTAACTTTTGAGGTGAAAACAGGAGTTGAGCAGGAATGCCCCTTATCAACCATTATGTTTTTTAACTCTCGTAGACTGGGTACTTGTGATGAAATACTGAGATTCTGTCTTTCAAATGGCCCATGTCTTTTTCTCCTTGCAATTTTTTTCATTTTATTTCTAGGAGGATTACAGGTAATTCACCCCAAGTCTCTTCTCCTTCTCTTTCTGTACGTTTTTCAGAGTGAGATCACGTTGGAGTTTTATCTCATCTGCTTTATGTTCTTCTCTATGACTAGTAGGTGGAGCTTAGAGTTGGTGTGTAGGGAATTGTGGCAGTTTTATTTTATAGGAATGACTGTAGAACCTAGATCAGATTTGCACCAGGTTCTTTTTTTTTAAAGATATGGCATGCAGCTAGACGAATTTTTCGGGATTTTAAATAAGGCGGTCAGTCTTGCTTCAATTGTCAGTAGAGGGCTGAGTACGATATCCCGTTTCGTTGTCTAAACGGGGGATGGGGGTACTGACCTGTTACGCATGCACCTAACACGAGCGGGCAGTAACATCAGAATGGTTTACGATTTTGAGTGGCCGAGATCAAACTGCATTTAAAATGCAGAGTGACCATTGGGCTAGAAACAAAGCCGCGCTAATGACGTCATGAGGGCAGCGTTGGGGATCCTGATTATAAATACTCACGGAAAGTCATAGCCGATCTCTCTTGTATAATTGCCAGCCGCGTACCAGAGACAAGTCGATTCGTCTTCAGTGGGAATTCGAATTTGGTAAGCATAGTTATTAGCGTGGTTGGTACTTTTAAATTGATTTTATTAGTCCTTGGCCGATCAGTTAAGTTTTCTTTGGGAAGTTTAAGTTTAATTTAATTCTGAACTCCAGAGCCATCAATACTATCGTAGTGATAAACTGGGAATACTTAAGAGGTCCATATAATTCCTTATTGAAGGAATAGCGGTATTTAAGATGGTTTAAAAGTTGAAATGTTACGGGCGTGTTTTGGATTATTTCAAAGTAGGTCTGTAGAGAACCCGCATCTGTGATTTATGGTAATGTACAGAATGGCGGGAGCGCATGTAATGTGTACTTTCATTGAGAGTTTAATGCTGCTAGTTATTTATATAGCTACACATCTATATGTGGACGGGAGTGAAGAGATGGAATTTGTAAGCACGTGGGTGCGTTAGTTACTGAATATTTATTCGAGACGATGTTCAGAGGGATGAGGAGGAGTGAAGCACGTTGTCGTAAGAATTGTAAGCACGTGTTTGTAACTACCGGGATTTAATTGGTAACCTGGGGTTATGTATAACTTTTGGCAGTATGCAGATGCTGGCATAAACTGGTTATACGTTATTGTTTGTGCATTGTTGTTCTGGGTATTCAGAAGACGTGAGAAGTAATTTTTAAAGGAAATTATTTTTGTATTACATTTTGAATGTGATTTATTTTTACTGAACGGGAATCTGATTCCTAGAGAGGTCTATTTTATTTGTGGGAAACATTGCCGCATTAGTGGAAGTGGGCGAAGGTATTTTTGCACAAGTAGAGCCCAGTGGAAAACTGTTGTGTTTCAGAATTAGTCATGCAGAACAGGAAGATCGGGGTCAGCCGATATTTACTTTGGAACGGGAGAAGGGAGTTGAGGGGGAGAGCTGACTTTTTGGGCATGATTAATTGGTATGGTGGCTCATAACGGGAATAAAGTAAGGGAGTTAATTGTTATATAGAAATGTATTATTTATGTGTTGTTCAGCTGTGCATTTTCTGTTTTTGTCAACAGCAGGTACCGGCTTTGTGGGAAAGAGAGAGCGGAATTTTGATACCAAAAAATTTCCCCCACGGCAAAGTTGTGGCATTCGCAGAAACGCAAAGTTTTGCGTTAATTGCCAGAGGTGGAAGAAGAGAAAAAATACGTTTTCCCAAGGCAGGGAAGACATTCTCCAGGTGAAAGGGATTTTGGTGGAAAAATCCGGAGCTCTGATGCTCAATCTTCTTACACACGCAAATCGGCAGGTTGCCAGCGTGGTTGTAATTTATTTCGCTTCGTCCCGGCCATAATAAAGCCGAAGGCCTGAACCCAGAGGGGGAGCGGGCAGGTAAATCCAGAGTGGTAGCAGCAAAACCAGCTACCTATTCTAGTTTTTCCAGAATCCAGTGTTTAAACCTAGTCATCAATTCCAGAATTTGTGGAGAGAGAAAAGGTGAAAATACTCTCTACAGAGGTCAGCACAGATAGGCAGAACTGATACAGTTTTTGTTCCAAGTATAGCAGATGACAGTTGCTGAAGTTTGGTCTACAGGTGTGTGACGTAATGTTTTAATAAGAGTGGCAGATATTGATAGAGTAGAAGACTAGACACGTAAATTTAGTCCAGACAGGTATATCCCAGTCTCGGAGAAGAGTACTGGTGTAAGGATGGCACAGGTATAGCTATAGCTGTAAAGAGCAAACGTCTGGATGGAATAAGTATGGATCAAGAGCTCTAGAGTGCTATCGTCACCTAACTATACTGTGACAACAATAATACAGCAAAATATAACTGTCAACAATAAGAAATTGACAAGTCATAAAATTACAATTTACTGAATTATTTATTAATGTACATCTAGTTTCTTATTTCTCTTTTGAAAATCGGAAGATGTCAATTACAATGAAAAAATACAAAAATCAACAATATTTATAACTTTTTACATAAATTTCATGTCCACGTTAATCTTAATGTCTTTTGCCTGCACTGGGTTAACACAGATTGCACTTTTCATCACTACACGGTCTCTTTTGGGATCTCACAGAAGGTTTTGGAATATTAACACTTAGGACTTAGCTTTACGGTCCAGGACAATGTCTGGTAACACACGAGTGTAGTTGGAATACAGCTTCTTGGATCTTATGTTTGGCTAGCCAAGGAATGATGGAGCCAAAACACTTGAACTCCGTCGCACACAGTATACGTTGAGTGGATGGTAGTTTCAGATCAGGCTGTTCCAAACTAGACCAGTAAACCTGCAAAATATGTAGCATGTGGCTAGTCCTTGTGTGGTGATTTCTCACGGGTCTGCGTGTTGTGAGGTGATGTGTTCAGTGTATGCTTATAGGTATGGCATAAGTACTGGTTCAATGGCAGTGTATAGGCAATGACAAGTCTAAGTGATTACATGTTCAAAAATACATAATACAATTTCTGTACACAGTCATGATGCTGCATTTTCCTTCTACAGTCAGTTTGAATTTCAGTCATTAATAAAACAATGTTATACAACATAGGCCTTCCCTTAGTTCTGCCTTTCCATTCCTGCGCATCTCTGTTATGCATCCTGGTCCTTGCCTCATTCTCCATTTTGAATTCAAATGTTGTCTCGCAGTTTAATTTAATTATCAAACCTGTAAAAGAAGCATTTGCATACATACATACATATATATTCGTAATATTACATACCCCTTTTAGGATAAATCAGAAGTAGAACTGACTGAAGGCTTGGCAAAAGTTCAACTGCCCTGCATAACAAAGAGGAATGAACTTGCTCAGGTGTTGATCCTTCTCTCTCTCTCTGCCTTCAGATTCGTCTCTCTTTCGAGGTTTTAATTTTGCGTGTGTAACTTGTCTGCCACGATTCCTCTCTATTTATACACAGCCAGCGAGCGAGCGAGAAAGCATCTCACGTCTGCGGCTAAAATGTTCGTCCCAAACGGCTCGCGCGGCGGTTTTGTGTTTTCTTAATTTCTTCCTCCTTCCCGTTCCTTTTATCTTTTGTATGGATCATGTGTGGTGATACCTTACTTTAATTGTACCATCAACAGCTTCTGTCCCTCCAATAATTTCCTCTATTGGGTTTGTCTTAGAATTTATATAATTTTTCAAAAAGGCTTAACTTGACAAAATATGACGAAGTTGTCTGTTCTCAAGCTTCTATCTTCTTTTTGCAACAACAGTGTAATTAGTCGTTTGAAACGAAATAAATGTGGACTTCTCCGCTCCTAACGGTACTATTATCAACTCTTTCTGATTATTCCTTCTTTTTATATGAATTTTATTCGTTAGCCATCAAAAACAAATATCGCTTCGTTTATGTAGCCAGTACACAGCGCTAGAAATGATAGAGAGAGGCACTCGCGTCCGCTCGGTTTAAACGTATCACGAACCAAGAATTTGTCTTGCGTATTTTTTTCTCACCATGCGACAAGGTGGTAGACCAGAAAGACAGAACTGAGACATAGTTTTGTTGAAGATCATAGCAGAGGACAGCTGCTGAAGTTTAGAGATGCAGTTAGCTGTGCAGCAGTGTTCAGGAGATTTTCAGGATAGGCTGGGTAGTTAAGAAGTCTGTGCAGTGATTGTGTAGACAATTCGTAGTAGTTCCAGAGGACTGTGAAATTAGCAGTAACATTAGCATTTAGAACAGCTAGTTGAGTGGAGGCTCGACATCTGAGACCCCACCAAGTGCAGTGTGGTGTATTTTGTTTAATCTAAACTTCTTTCCCCATACAGGTTGAAATTGTGGGAGAAGGGTTGGGGTTGATTATTTTTTTATGTGCTTGATTTGTTTCAGGTGTGCACCCACGCACTTTATTTAATTGACATGTATGTGAGTTTTGTTTAAAGGTGTAAATAAAAACTGTACATTTATAGTTTGGATCAGTCATTTCAATTACGTACAGTAGCTATCTGTTGTCTGTATCGTGGTGTATATGAATCTTAATTGAACATTATCCCTTAGGGTAGTTAGAGATGGTTGAGGCTATAGCAATTTTATACGTCCGGAGTGGCGAGGAAGAGTCAACTTCGGTTCTCAACCTCGGAGCCAATGGTCTCAACTTTCACATTTGCACTGTCATTTTTTCATCTAAATCTATCCTTTCAGTCTTTCTTCTCACTAGTGTCTTGTCACTATATGTAGACGGCCTCTAGTCGTAAAACCACTTCGTGACAGTACTGTGCCAGACAACAGCGGATACCCCTGAAAGAATAAGATGAACAACATTCTCTACACTTGAGGATCTGGAATACGCAGATGAAACTGCACACTTACCTCAACACATCCAAGAAAAACAGACTGAATAAACATAGCCAACAGGAGGGACTAAACATTAATCTCAAGAAGACAGAAGTCATGGCACTAAATGTAAAAAATCCTGCACCCATAACAATAAAGGACCAAGAGCCAGAAAATAGAAACATATTTACATACTTATGAAGCATAGTAACACCAGATGGCGAAACAAGCAAAGACATCAGTCGCCAAATGAATAAAACCAGAATAGCCTTCGCCAACCTAAACAACACCTGGAAATCCTCCCAGTACAGTACAAACACTGCCATCAATGGTACCTATACCTTGTAGCGGTATGGCAGCTTGCGTACAGTGACAATCCCCAGAGCTATGCCAGCGGGAGTTTTACTCCTGGTAGGTTCAACCAAGCTGGACTGGTCTGTGTGGGTAGGGGTCAGACAAAAGTTGGTACCCTGGTCCTCCAGGTTGGGGGTTTTAGCATAGGGCTGACACCCTTGTCTATGTAAAAAAAACAATGAAGTTACGGAAACAACAATAAATGAACAAATTTTGCTGCGGGATGGACATTCGGAGTCTGTGTCTCGTATGACTGTCAGTGGTGAAAGCCGAAAGGAAGCCACTGACATGAAAACGGATGTCCTGACCGCAAAACAGGATACAAGAATAGGATTTTGGAATGTCAGGACAATGAACGAGACAGGTAAACTAAGACAGGTCACGGCAGAAATGAGAAACTATAGGTTACACATTCTAGGGATAAGCGAGAGCAGATGGACAGGGGCAGGAAAAGTTAAAACAGCAACAGGAGAAACAGTACTTTACTCTGGAAGAGAGGATGGACAGCACAATGAAGGCGTAGCCATTATTCTACAGAAAGGAATAGAAATGACATTACTGGAATGGAAACCCATCAACAACAGACTGATACGATTAAGATTGATAGGGAGATTCACCAACACTACAATAATACAATGCTGCGCACCAACGAATGATAGCGATGAGGAGGTCAAGGATGAATTCTATCAACAACTGCAGAAAGAAATGGAAGACACACCTAGATATGATCTTGTTATAGTAATGGGAGACCTCAATGCGAAAGTTGGTACACACAATACATATAATGAAAGAACAATGGGGAAATGCGGCAGCGGAACAGCAAACGAAAATGGGGATAAACTAATAAGTTTCTGTAGCATTAACAACCTGGTCATTGGAGGAACACTTTTCCCACATAAAGAAATTCACAAATTAACATGGGAATCACCAAATGGTCGGGACAGAAACCAGATAGACCACATCATGGTTAACGGTAGATGGAGACATGCATTACAAGATGTGAAGGTAAGAAGAGGTGCAGATGTGGGAAGTGATCACCATTTAGTAGTAGCAAAACTGAAAGTGAAACTAAGAAGGGCTGGACCAACAGTAACTACACAGAAAAGGTTTGACATCAGCAAATAGAAGAACTCCCTTACCAGAAAAGCTTTTGCGGCCGACATAAAGAAACGATATCAATTTGCCAAAAGTCAGCAAAAGACATTGACTGATGATATAGACCAGAATTTCAACACCATTTCAACAATATACAAGGAAAGCAGCAAATCATGCTTGGGATTCCAGGAAAGGAAGAAGCAAGACTGGATAACACCAGAAACATTAAACACCATAACGATGAGAAAGGAAATGAAAAGAAAGGAAACAGAAGCGAAGTCCCCCAGGTTAAAGCAACTATATAGCGAACAGTACAGTCAGCTGGACAAGGAAGTTAAACGCCAAACCCGAGCCAACAAAAAGAATTTCCTAGACGATCTTGCAAGACAGGCTGAGGAGGCAGCACTGAGAAATGAACAAAGCACAGTATACAAAATAACTAAATTCATCAGCGGAAAACGAGGTGCAAACAATATTACATTAGTAAGAGATAAGCAGGCGGTTTGGTAGCAGATCGCTTTGTGTGGATTTTTAACAATGGTATAAGCGCCGTACCGTTCAGAAAGCAATGGCAAACTACTGAATGAAAAAAATTGCCTAGAAAAATCACAAACAGCCAATAAAAGCTTAGGTTGATTGCCACGTCCTGTAAAGGATAAGCAACTAACTTTTTAAGAGATAAGCAAGGTAATCTCATCACGACAGCAGAGGGACAGGAAACAAGATGGGCAGAGCACTTCAGAGAAACTCTGAACAAGGAACCACCAGAGACACAATTGAATGTTCCTGAAGCTGAAAACGATCTAGATGTAAATACAGACATTCCACGAAAAGAAGAAATCATCACAGCAATCAAAGGGTTAAAGAACGGCAAAGCTCCGGGCCATGATAACTTAAATGCAGAGCTATTTAAGATAGACCCTGAGCTAACAGCAGAACTACTAGAACCACTATTTGCACAAGTCTGGAAAACGGGGACAACACCATCAGAGTGGAACAAAGGAATAATTGTCAAATTGTCAAAGCAGTCAGTGGCCATCACGCCTAGTGGCGTCTTGTAGGGCAACAACAAATTGATTCCACTTTGCACGGTCGGTGGCCATCCTACGTACAGTGCCCCAACTCTGGTTCATTCTTTGCATCTCAGCCTCCACAGTCCTCCGCCAAGTTGTTTTTGGTCGGCCTCTCTTTCGCTTTCCTTCAGGGGTCCAAAACATAGCTGTTCTTGTGATGGCATCGGGGTCTCTTCTGAGGACATGACCAACCCAGCTCCAGCGTCTGCCAGCTATGATGGTGTGCATGTCCTCTTGCTTGCTACGAGTAAGCAGATCTTGGTTGGTGATGGTATTCGGCCAAAAGATGCGGTGAATTTTTCTTAGGCATGTTGTGTGAAAAGAGGACAATTTTGACATTTCCTTCTCTGTGACTCTCCAGCATTCCGCACCATAGAGAAGCACAGAAAGCACGCAACTCTGGTATAATCTTAATTTTGTGCTTGTGCTGTATTGGGAGGACTTCCAGATGTTATTTAGGCTAAAGAAGGCTGTTCTTGCCTTATTCATTCTGATGTTGATGTCTTTGCCTGCCCCACCGTCTGGTGTTACTATGCTTCCTAGGTATGTGAAGGTATCTGTCTGTACCAGTTGCCGATTCCTTACTGATATGGGCTCAGGGTTGCTTACATTGAGCGTCATGACCTCAGACTTCTTTAAATTGATGTTCAAGCCCACCTGCTGGCTAATTTTATTAAGTCTATCCGTTTTTTCCTGGATGTGTTGATGTGAATGTGCCAGCAGTGCAATGTCATCTGCATATTCCAGATCTTCCAATGTAGAAAATGTAGTCCATCTTATTCCTCTTGGACTGCCCTCTGTTGTCTGGCGCATCACCCAGTCTATGACTGTTAAAAATAGAGTGGTTGATAAGGGGCATCCCTGTCGTACTCCTGTCTTCACCTCGAAGGTTAGGTTACTCTGCCCAACACTACACGTAAAGTTGGCATAGAGGCTTTTTATGATTGACACTATGCAGCTTGGAATTCCATAAGCCCTCAGTATTTTCCATAAACTGTCCCTATGTATGCTGTCAAAAGCCTTTTCAAAATCAACAAAATTTATGTAAAGCTGTCTTTGCCATTCTGAGCACTGCTCTATAATGTTCCTGAGAGTGAATATATGGTCTACACATCTTCTGTTCTTTCTAAATCCTGCTTGTTCTTTCCTCAGTTTGTAGTCTACTGCCTTTGAAATTCTCTGTATAATTATCCTGCCTAGTATTTTGCTGGGAACTGAGAGAAGAGTGATTCCTCTCCAATTATTGCAGTCTGCAAGATCTCCCTTCTTGGGCAATTTGACAATTATTCCTTTCTTCCACTCTGATGGTGTTGTCCCCGTTTTCCACACTTGTGCAAATAGTGGTTCTAATAGTTCTGCTGCTAGCTCAGGGTCTGTCTTAAATAGCTCTGCATTTAAGTTATCATGGCCCGGAGCTTTACCGTTCTTTAACCCTTTGATTGCTGTGATGATTTCTTCTTTTCGTGGAATGTCTGTATTTACATCTAGATCGTTTTCAGCCTCAGGAACATTCAATTGTGTCTCTGGTATTTCCTTGTTCAGAGTTTCTCTGAAGTGCTCTGCCCATCTTGTTTCCTGTCCCTCTGCTGTCTTGTTGAGATTTCCTTGCTTATCTCTTACTAATGTAATATTGTTTGCACCTTGTTTTCCGCTGATGAATTTAGTTATTTTGTATACTGTGCTTTGTTCATTTCTCAGTGCTGCCTCTTCTGCCTGTTTTGCAAGATCGTCAAGGAAATTCCTTTTGTTGGCTCGGGTTTGGCGTTTAACTTCCCTGTCCAGCTGGCTGTACTGTTCGCTATATAGTTGCTTTAACCTGGGGGACTTCGCTTCTGTTTTCTTTCTTTTCATTTCCTTTCTCATCTTTATGGTGTTTAGTGTTTCTGGTGTTATCCAGTCTTGCTTCTTCCTTTCCTGGAATCCTAAGCATGATTTGCTACTTTCCTTATATATTGTTGAAATGGTGTTGAAATTCTGGTCTATATCATCAGTCAATGTCTTTTCCTGGCTTTTGGCAAATTGATATCGTTTCTTAATGTCGGCCGCAAAAGCTTTTCTGGTAAGGGGGTCCTTCAATTTGCTGATGTCAAACCTTTTCTGTGTAGTTACAGTTGGTCCAGCCCTTCTTAGTTTCACAACACGCCTTACATTAAGTTTTTAATTTTGAGCCATTTTATTTGTCATGTTCTAATTGGAATTTATAGCTTGGGGTAATGTAAACATGATAAAAGTCAGACCAAAAAAAAAAAAAAAAAAAAAAAACCGCTGTGTTACTACATCATTTGCCCGAAATTTAAAATTCAGATCGCCCGCATTACCAGACTAAGCATGTTTGAACTTGTCTTGAAGAAAACGAAAGTTCACTTCACTAAATCTACAATTACCATTTCCGAACAAATAATGTCACAACGAATGATGTCCATCGGTATTCAAGCCACTTTTTAACTTGGCACGAAGAGCCCAATTTTAAATTTCAAAAAAAAAACAAAAAAACATTGATTACAGTCTGTTCTGGTGGGTAATGAATTCCTTCTACATTACCAAAGCCAATATGAGAGAATGCTGTGTAAGTTGATATTCTGGCAAATAGAGTAAACTTTCACACACCGCCTCATCGATTTCTAGATGAATAAACATTTTCATTTTCTGTTTTGTTTTGATGACTCATTAGACTTTTCTGTTAAAGTAAACGTATAACTTATTTACTAACTATTTTCGTTTCGTGTGCACTGTTAACTCCAATTTTTAAGTTTGGTTCGCTTTGGTTTGTTGTTAATGACCATCTTCATTGCACACGGATAACTCCAGCAGCGCTCCGTTTTCCTCCGTTAGATCACCACAACTGCAGATTAAGGAGCACACACCAGACAGACAGACAAATATATAGGAAATGATAAGATAAGGTAACATAAAATAAGATAAGATACGATATTTCTCGTTCCAAGTTTGACGTTAACTGATCTTGATGATGATGGGTGTCGGCAATGCTTACAGTGGTGGATATCTTCAATTTGTTATCGAGTCGCCGTTTTATATAATGATATTTTCACAATTGAATGGAAGATAGGAAATAGGCATGAAAGAGTCAGACGTTTTAAAACTGGTGCTGCTGTATGTCAACACAATCAGTTACAACCAAGAGATACCTAAGGGTCTTTTATATTTGGACATGCGCCCTAATATAACCGACTAGGTTGAACGGGACGCGCCTCGCCAAAACTTTATAAAAAAAAAAAGTTACAAACAAGTTTTCTGTCTCGTGCAGGAAGTTAGAGCAGGGGTTCTCAAACTGTTTATTTGCTCAAGCCTCATTTACGTCTATGGTTCCCCCCCTCCCCCATAGTCAATGTTAACTGGAAAAAAGGTATTTTACTGTGGCCTCTAGAAATATGACATGGACCCCCTGGGGGTCATATAAACCCACGTTGAGAACCACTGAGTTAGAGCACTGATCGTTCCACTTCTGTTTATGGCATAATTACTGCCCTATTATGTGTGCCCGGACCAAAGCTATTTATCTGACACGCTGGTTTTCTGTGGTTCATTAAAACTACTGATTATATTCCACCCTTTTATTTAATTTCTGCCCGAGGGGAGAGTAGCTCTATTTTTTTATTTGCCTCATCAGAGACCTCCGGGAACGCCAAGCTACTCAAAGACCAATTCATTCATAACCCTTCAGCCTCCCAAAGGAGCATAGGCCTTCAACTAACTTATGTCAAGTCTTCCTGTCCTGTGCCATCAGCTCAATGTCTTTCCATTTTCTCTTCATGTCTGTCTCCAGTTCTCTTCTCCATGTGTTGCTTGGACTCCCTCTACCTCTCTTACCCTGGTGGTTCCAGAACAAGAACTGCCTAGTAAAGCTATAAACAGACTTCTTCAGTGTCTGTCTTATCCATCTCCAGCGTCTTCTTCTCATCTCTTGTTCCACTGACACCTGTCTGGTTCTTCTCATCTCTTGTTCCACTGACACCTGTCTGGTTCTTCTCATCTCTTGTTCCACTGACACCTGTCTAGCCAAATACCAGTAGCTTACAGTAAATTCTTTTTATAATGTTATTAAAAAATGTTAAGAAGAGTGAAGAATTTTGATTGAACTGTTAAATCCAGATTATCATTAAAAAATAAATGTTGTCCTATAGCATAAAAGCTGCCGTAGAGGAGTGAAGGGTTAGAGACTTCACAATACTAGGTCCAGATTTTTAAAGAGGTCGGGTAACAACTTCCCTTCATCGCCTCCTTTGCCTTCCCTAACTCACGAGCAAAGTCAGGTGCTTATTTACAGTCGGATAGACTGGGGCGTGACGCTACCAGTATTCGATCCGGGAACCGGTAACTGGCGCATACCGATTAGTCAATCAGACTTTCAGCTTTCGCACGTAACAAAAAGCACGTATTTATTAACTATTTTTCATTTGCTGCACCACCATTTTTCTTATGATTTGGTTTAAAACAAACAGTTGACTAGATACGTAGTTCCCACCCAGTTCACGTGATCTCGAGTGTTTACTTTGATAAAATAGAAGCGAAATCTGAGACTGTAATATGATCTTCACTGAATTAATACACAAGCAAGGCACACATACTGTCTGACGTTATAAGCTAGAGATAAACATTATAAGCTCCTCATATTACCTGTACTGGCAACAGGTGATTAGTCGATGTCTTACCTAGCATGGTAAAGGTAGTTTCCATAGCAGATACTTCATAGGGGAGTGAAGTGTTACAGACTTGAATATACTTGGTTCAGCGTTAAGAGGAGGGAGTGATGAATTCTCTTTCACACTGCTTTTACCTTCCTTAACTCAAGAGCATATTTGGATACCCATTACATTTGGGTCGACTGGAATTGAACCAGAAACTCGGTAACTTTGCCGTGAAAGGCAAGCGCCTAATCCATTTTGCAAATCTTACATTCAACGCATTGTACACATTTTAATGACTGTTTGGACTAATGTCTTCCATATTTCACTAGAATAACCAGACCACACAGTCCTTTATATTTGGACGTGTGTCCTAATATAACCGACGTGCCCTGTGTCTAGGTTGAACAGAGCATGCCTTGCCAAAACGATGCAAAATTTTATTTAAAAAACAAAACAAAGGCAACAGAAATAGACCTTTGATATTTGAGTCTCTTCATTTGCTCTTTGACATAGGTTTTAACCTTGTTAACGACGAACGAGAAGAATATATTTTGAAAAAATCATCTAGAATGTCATTCCACTGAAACCATCGCGTATTTAAAATTGTTGTTGTAGTGGATTTTAAGACAGCTGTTGCAGTCGTTTTTATGCAAACTGAAATACTAGACAGAATTAAAGTTAATGCAGCAAAACTGCAGACGGTGGAGAAATATAACACAAGGAACGGAACAGTTTATGAAATAAAAGAGTTCGAAACCAACGTACCGGTCAATCATGCCTTCGTCCGAGCAAAAAAAAAAAAATAAGAGAACTACAGAAAATAATTGTTAAAATCACATAAATTCATTTAAGGAACCGCCGGTAAAATTAACTCATGTCAAGGTATCTCAGAAACAGTAATGATACAAATATACAAAATGCATATTTTGATACTTTTTTTTCCTCCCATTTTGGTCTTTACGAAGGCCAATGATTGATAAGTTAGGCCATTTCTTCTTGTCTTCTACTTCTTTTCAATTTCTGCTCCATATGAGGCATGGAGTCACCACATCAGATATTCCCCTTGCCTGCAACAAAACATTTGTGTGATTTAACACTGTAGTTTTTGTATAGATTTGTTTTATAGCATGAGGTTGCCAGCCTCATGCACAACTTTAAATCAGTCGCCTCTTACGATTTGATTTCATCTTGGGATTTTGTAAAATAAAATCTTCCCAATGAGATGTTACATTTCAACTTAATGTAATATTTCTGCAATATAACGGCTGGGTTTTAGAGTCTTTACCCTAGTGTCTTAACTATTCGGGTATTTCGTATACTCCTTTGGGACCCCAAGATGCAGCAATAGTGAATGCAGTCAGCGACTCATAGCTTGACTGCCTACGTCAGGACCAGCGAACCAGAGCTGGTCAAGACCGTGCTCCACCTCCACGTGGTGGTCCTGGAAACAGTCTGCAGCAGTGCAGGCTGGCTGAGCGAGCATGGATCGAAATGGGAAGGCAAACCCGGTCCTTAAAAAATGCCGTGCAGAAGTCGGATGTGTCGACCGAAAGGTGCAGATATCACAGCTTAGGCGCAAACAGACACAACGCAACCACCGTCCTTTTCAGGATGAACGAAGAAGAAGAAGTATACTCCTTTTATTTACACTTGCTTTGCTTTCATGCTTTGAATATAACTAATTTAAATAGGGATGCCCCCTTTTCTGATCTGTTCCTTAATTCCTTATCTCCCTTGTGTCAAGATACAATTGTGTTGTTAGTTGCTAATATTGAAGAATACAGTAGTTGTGTAAGTGTCGTGAGAATGATCTCGGCCAATGAAGCACTTTTTGGGGAGGGGTTTGCTAAATGTGGCTGTCTTTTCACGATTTACTTTCACTGGAAGGCGATGGCGCCGTTTGGATGGTCCTTGGTTCGATTCCCGGTGAGGCTACTACTTATATTTCTTTTCTGTTGTCTGGTGTCCCCCTTTCTGTCCAACGAGTGCTTGGTAATTACCTTTTTTTTTATTATTTAAAATTGAAGACAGTACATGTCTAAAGCAGCATGTGCCTCTTAACATTTATACTAGCCCAATTCTTGGTAGATAGAAGCAAGATCATATGTCAGAGTGTGCTTGTGTATTCGTAGGCGTGTTTGAATATTTATTTATTTATTATTATTTTATTTGGGGGTGAACGTGTCCTAGAAGCTTGAATAGAAATTATATCTTGTAAACACCCTGCATTTCTTGGCTTAATCTTTCAGGATTAGTATTGTAGGGCATTGTACTTCGACATCTGATTTTCAACACATTCCCTTACAGAGACACAGCAGGAAGAGCAAGTCGCTAAATAATACGACAGAAAAAAAACAAAACTTACAAAGACACAAAGGACATGTTTAAAATGAATTTGAGAAACAGATCTTAAGCACGGAGGATCGCTTAACTGCCGCTGTAACAAAGAAAGCTCAAAACCTCTCTGTCACAAACTAATTTTATGACTATTGTTTTTATTAGTTCTTTATTAATTTTATTAAATATTACCGATAAGTAAAACGACAAAAGAGATTAACATGGAAGTTGGTAACATTAAACTGAAAAAAAAACGGCGGCTTTGTAACGTTTTGCTCAAAGCAGTTTTTAGGGATGCCTTAAAACAAGAAGTGAGCACATATATTTTGAGAACATATGCCTTAATTTATATGAAATCGCTGTAAATTCGGTGAAGAATACATCAATGTGTCGTAGTTCTATATGCAGCAACTATGTTTGTTTTATCTCATGTACATTAAAGACACGAGGAAATCTGACTACCGTACAACAAAATAGGATTGGCAGTTAGCCCTTGGCACAATATTGCGCCATATGTTGGCGCTCTTCAACTCTTTTGTTTAGAGTTAACACCTAGGTAATATGCTCACAGATAGAACATACAGCTGCAACTGCTGCTCGCCACCGATGTCTATTTTGGGTTGACGTCTTTCAGCTTTACTCATGAGATCCCAATTACTTTGCCTTCCTCTTTTATCATTTTTCTCCAGGTTTTCTTTAAACTCCCCGTCCTTATCTGACCACTGGGTTCCAGCCAAGGGCATGATTGGTCATATTGATTTGTTGTTTACTGTTGGCATGTCTGTCCATCTTTACTTTTTTAAAATTTAACCTAATTACGATAATAATGAATATTCAATAACTGAAATATTAAAGTATTAAGGTTTTTCTCTAAACCTTGTGACTAATAACAAAAATGTAAAGAGGGTTTTTAAAGACCCTTGTCCTGTTACGCCACTGAGTGAAGGCAAATCAAACCCCAGCCCCGCTCAATAACAATCATCATCATAATGATTTTCCTTTTCGCTCCTGGAAGCATGGAGCCACAACTGCAGCTGCTCCCGTTGTAAAAAGCCTGTTCCCCAGTATGCATGTGCTCATGTAGCGATGGTTTTTGTAGCAATTGGTTATACATCATAAGGTTGCCACCTTATGTACAACTTCGTGTTATTCGACTCTTACGACATGCTTGAGGGAGCATTGGACATATTCTCTGTTTTTTTTTCTCAGAGCTCCCCTCATCCCCATGAATTACACTTTGCCACAATACCAATATTAATAGTTATAATAATAGCAATAAAAACAGAAGGGTAACACTTGAACATTATGGCTCATGTGGACCTATCCACTTATAGCATGAAGAAGGTAAAGGATCGAATAATATGTTTGAGGACAGGTGGGGGAGGGGGAAGGCGAGATCCTGATGGTTTTTTTTTTTTTTTTAAATTAATGAAAAAAAAAAAAGATATCCCGTTCAACCTCTGATGGGTTATAATTAGGATATATATTGTTTTCAATTCCAAATAATATGAACAACAGCCGATATGAGAAAGTGGCATCACATTTATCAAATCAATGTAAATAGGGACAATCACAATTGTGCTTATACGTTAAATAAAAAAAAATAAAAAATCAAGAATAAACTCTGAACAAGAATAATATTAAAGTGGAGGGGTGTAAAGGCCTGTTGGTTCTAGTTAAATAACGGACTTTAACAGATGACTATCATCGTCAGTTATCTCCTCTTGTAATGCTCGGTTTAACGAGTTCCCCATTACTACTGAATAAGTTCCTTCAGTCAGTTCCTTCAAGTCAGTACGTTGCATTTGCGGTGTTTGCAAAGTACGTAATAAATAAGTAGTAATTTTACCTATAGATGATGACCCAGACTGCTTGAAGAATGGATAGCAGAATCGTAAACTAATACATAAGGATTTTCAATTAGAATTTTTTCCTGAGTCTCTGTTGCTACAATGTTTGGTAACAATTTTTTTCTTCTAGGTCATTCGCTGTCAAATAACCACATCTATCTCTCTTATAAAGTCGTGTGTCCGTCTCAGGCTTCTCTCGTCACCAAACAGTTTATCTCTCAGCTGGGTTGGAGGTCACGCTGTCACACTGCTCCTCTCGTGGAGCCGACAGTCTAAGTAGTTAAATGCTAAAAAGACTGTGGGAAGTAACACTGACAAAGAAGAAGGAACAAATCATGATGGCAGTGCCAGGATGATCAATAACTAGATGTGGCATCGACTCTCTGAAACCAGTATGACACTCTGCAGATCTTCCGAAGAAAATTAAATTACGTCATTCAGCATGTAACATTCATTACATTCAAATGTGACGTCTGTCCTATTCTAGGGCTCAGCAAAGACTCATCATATCTCCAAGAATCGCGTCAGAACTCCAGGCAGTCACCAACTAATGCCTCCTTCGCATTGACGGTCAGATATAACAACAAATACAGAGGGTGGAATAGAACTAGACAACAAGCAATCATCACCCTTCAGTTCCCCGAGAATCATTTGCCTTTAACAAATGTATGCCAAGACCTGTCACGCGCGATTCTCTTCCGCATAATTTCCATCTCCAGCTCTCTTCTCCGTGTGTTTTTTTGGTCTACTTTTGCTTCTCTCATCACGTGGATTTCAGAACAACCAATATAACTGGATATTCAAGACAACAAGTGGAAAGGGATAGGACACACACTCAGGAAACAACGAAACAATATAGCTAGATATGACCTAGGTTCGACCCAACAGGAGAAGAGAAACGTAGCATAGGGAGTTAGATTATGAAGAATAACAGTGAAGGAAGTTACTATAGAGGAGATGTCATTGGAAGACTTAAACAAAAAAATAAAGGTAAGAGGTAGGATTCGGTGGTGAGCAACAGTTATAGCCTCATGCTTCTCATGTAATGATAAGGAATGATGATGGCAGTCTGTATATTTTGCCTAGATCTGAAAAGCTTTCATGTGAACTTTGACCCTCATGTCCTGCTCAGTTTGAAACTTGACAATGTCTTCTACTGTTCTTAGCTTGTTGATGTGGTCTTTGATTGGCTAAACACCTTTGGTTCATTCATTCACCCATTATCCTTCAGCTCCCCAAGGAGCGTAGGTCTTCAACAAACGTATGCCAATTCCTCCTGTCACGTGACATCAACTCAAAATATTTCCATGGCTTTCTCATTATTTTCATTTCTGTCTACAATTCCCTTTTCTTGAGGATTCCACAGCCAGGACCACCTGACATCACTATTAATGTTTCCTCAGTGTGTGTCCTATCAATCTTCATTGTCTTCTTTTCACCTCTTATTTTACTTCCACTTGTCTGGTTCTTTAGTTCCACACTGGTGACCTTGTTGCACCACTTCAGTCCACCTATTCTATGCCAGAACCCATGAATGAAATTCTGTAACTTCTTGTTTGTTGTTTTTGTTGACATACAATAATCGTAACTATAAAAGAAACCAAAGTATGTCAGTTTCATTCTCATGAATGTCAACAACAGATAACATATATTACAGACAATGTAAAACAGACAACATATATTACAGACAATGTAAAGCAATGTAAAGAAAAACAGCCAGGGTTTGTTAAATACCTAAACACTTTTTAATAGTCAATAGAGAACAATCTCAGATATTACAACTTCACAGAAAACTCAACAAACACGCATAACAATTTTAACAATCAATATTTATATTGGACCAGAGACTTTGCATATTGTCAAATATTTTAAAAGGTCAAAGGAAAAAAAACGAAGAAAGCCAATTGCTTGGCGATGTTAACTGGCAAGCTGAAATATTTTCTAGCCTGAAAATTTAAATTATCAACAAAACACAACTTTGAACTTAATACAAAAGAAAAACATTTGAAGCTAATTTAATTATGGACTTTGCTGTTTTAAAATTTTAGGATGTTTAAAGTTAAATGAATAATGAAAAAAAAAAAATAAAAGAAATAACATTTTCAAGGAATCACAAAGCAAAAAAGTGCAGTTTTATCGCAATGCTAAATGTTATTTCCAAACATGAAACTAGGAGAAAACAATGTTTAAATGTTGTTGTCAAAAGTGACACCAGGATAAAACAATGCTAAATATTTTTTCCACGAGAAAGCAATGTTAAATGTTATTTTCAAACACGAAACCATGAGAAAACAATGTTAAATGTTGTTTTTGAAAGTGACACTAGGAGGAAACAATCATAAGTGCTGTTTCCAAAGGTGAATCCAGGAGAAAACAATGTTAAATGTTGATTCCAAACATGAAATTAGGAGAAAGCAGTATTTGTTTTCTAAAGTGACACTAAGAGAAAACAATATAGTACTTCTGTAAATAAAAAATTATACCCAAGCTAATCTAAAATAATATACTATAAATTTATTGATCCAGCGGCACTTGGGCTCTCGCCCTTCGGCCCATATACTATAAATTAAATACACATGCCCAAGAATAAAATCCCATGTTTTAATGACATAGTGAACACTCGACAGAAACATTTCAACAATTATAACATTTTTATCAAAATTTCAATGCAGAATAAAATGTTGATATCTCTGTAATATAACATCAACTTTTCACTAAGTGCAGGGTGATGTGACTTGACCAAACAGAGCACAATTCTCAACAGATCAGCAACAATTTACATACTAATTTTCTATGTACTTTTACATTTAGGAGTTGTAGCTGTCCTCAGTGTACTTCCCCTCCCAAATTACTTTTTTGTTTTGTTTTATTTATTAAAAAACATTCACTTCATAATACGTTATCTCACTTTTCATTTAGGATATTAAAAATTCTCCAGAATCATTTAAGATATTGAAAACTCTCCAGAACCATTTAGGATATTAAAAACTCTCCAGAATCATTTAAGAAATTGAAAACTCTCCAGAATCATTTAGGATATTAAAAACTCTCCAGAATCATTTAGGATATTAAAAACTCTCCAGAATCATTTAGGACATTGAAAACTCTCCAGAATCATTTCAGATATTGAAAACTCTCTAGAATCATTTAGGATATTAAAAACTCTCCAGAATCATTTAGGATATTAAAAACTCTCCAAAATCATTTAGGATATTGAAAACTCTCCAGAATCATTTAAGATATTGAAAACTCACCAGAATCATTTAGGATATTAAAAACTCTTCAGAATCATTTAGGATAATCATTTAGGATATTTCACTCTCAGGATCATTATAGAGCAGTGTTCAGAATGGCAAAGACAGCTGTACATTAATTTCGTTGATTTTGAAAAGGCTTTTGACAGCATACATAGAGACAGTTTATGGAAAATACTGAGGGCTTATGGCATTCCAAGCTGCATTGTGTCAATCATAAAAAGCCTCTATGCCAACTTTACATGTAGTGTTGGGCAGAGCAACCTAACCTTTGAGGTGAAGACAGGAGTATGACAGGGATGCCCCTTATCAACAACTCTATTTTTAACAGTCATAGACTGGGTGATGCGCCAAACAACAGAGGGCAGTCCAAGAGGAATAAGATGGACTACATTTTCTACATTGGAAGATCTGGAATATGCAGATGACATTGCACTACTAGCACATTCACATCAACACATCCAGGAAAAAACGGATAGGCTTAATAAGTATAGCCAGCAGGTGGGCTTGAACATCAACCTAAAGAAGACAGAGGTCATGACGCTCGATGTGAGCAACCCTGAGCCCATATCAGTAAGGAATCAGCAACTGGTACAGACAGACACCTTCACATACCTAGGATGCATAGTAACACCAGACGGCGGGGCAGGCAAAGACATCAACATCAGAATGAATAAAGCAAGAACAGCCTTTTTTAGCCTAAACAACATCTGGAAGTCCTCTCATTACTGCACAAGCACAAAATTAAAATTATATCAGAGCTGTGTGCTCTCTGTGCTTCTCTATGGTGCGGAATGCTGGAGAGTTACAGAGAAGGAAATGTCAAAATTGTCCTCTTTTCACACAACATGCCTAAGAAAAATTCACCGCATCTTTTGGCCGAATACTATCACCAACCAAGATCTGCTTACTCGGAGCAAGCAGGAGGACATGCACACCATCATAGCTGGCAGACGCTGGAGCTGGGTTGGCCATGTCCTCAGAAGAGACCCCGATGCCATCACAAGAACAGCTATGCTTTGGACCCCTGAAGGAAAACGAAAGAGAGGCCGACCAAAAACAACCTGGCGGAGGACTGTGGAGGCTGAGATGCAAAGAATGAACCAGAGTTGGGGCACTGTATGAAGGATGGCCACCGATTGAGCAAAGTGGAATCAATTTGTTGTTGCCTTACAAGACGCCACTAGGCGTGATGGCCACTGACCGCTTTGACGGTCGGTGGTTAAGGATCTAAGAAGAAGAAGAGATTTAGGATATTGAAAACTCTTCAGAATCATTATAGATATTAAAAACTGTCTAACATGATTTAGGACATCGACAACTTTCCAAAATGATTCTGATACACATACATTTTATAAGTCAGAAATACAAAATGTTATTTATCAAAAACAAAAACAGATAACGTGAAATAAAGATAAAGAAAAAAACTGTAAAGTTAACAAAAATAAAAAATCAACAAAGCAATAAAACTTCACGCTAAAACATTTTCTTCATGTACACCCCAAATTTACCCATTCTCTCTTCCCCCCACCCCGACCAACAAAAAAAATTGAATTTTTAAAAAATTAATTAATTAATTTGAAAAAAATAATTACAAGAATTTTGATAAAAAAGGATAAGGAACAGCAGTACTCCAATCAGTGGCGGATCTACATTTTGGGGGCCCTGAAGCTTGAACTCTTGGAGGGATCCTATTTATTTAAAAAACGTATTGGGGATGGGAAAGAAACATATTATAGATCAAATTGGAGTTGGGGACCCTGAAGCTCAAGTTTCATTAGCTTAATAGTAGATCCGCCTCTGACTCCAACAGCATATTAAATGCTTTAAAGTTATAGAAATGAACTTCTTCCCCACAGATAAGATGTACTATCAGTGAAGAACATGAATGTGACTTTATTGTATTCATCATCATCATCATGTAGCATGTCCTTTGCAGAACGTCGCTCTCATCACAGCCGGCTAAAAGACTCTCGATCTCTAGCCAGCCTTCCCGCCTCCTCCATTGTCCATTGTCCTTTATTGTATTAGCATTTTTTTAAATGGTTCATATTCCTCCTAACATTCTGCTCATTAATTTTTGTTAGAGCTGTGTAATACACAATCTACCCATACATATTTGATAGATGTGTGTAATGCATGTATGCAACTAAATCGTATTAAAACAACACCCTGGCAGCTTCTAAATTTAGCACAGATTCATTACTCTTATTTGAATATTTGAAGACTAAGCACAAAACTCATCATACCTGTGTTTCTATGAAAGCAAAACTACATAACAACCAATGTTATCTCGGGAAACATGTTCTAGCATGACAAGCTGCTTTTTCCCAACAAAATTGTCTTGCATGGCTCTAATACAAGTGTTTATGCCTGAAAGAAGTATACCACAAGGGTAACCACACTTGCTTGCTGAAGGAAAGAAATGTTACTTAAGA
The DNA here is from genome assembly GCA_024509875.1 of Oreohelix idahoensis. Taxonomy (NCBI): domain Eukaryota; kingdom Metazoa; phylum Mollusca; class Gastropoda; order Stylommatophora; family Oreohelicidae; genus Oreohelix; species Oreohelix idahoensis. Next base: position 926,756 of record JAMPIV010003033.1, read on the forward strand.
AGAAACCTACACACTTCACATGTTCTGTATGAATGGAATTCTTTCAAAGAAGTCAGTATTTTAAAGCTGTAATACAGACGATAACATCACATGTTCACATCACTGTGCAATTTAGAAAAAACACCCACACTCATAAAAGCTAGTGTAATGGAAAATAATTTGTATGAATTAAAAACATTAAAAAAGTAACATGCTAAAACACCCTGCCAAAATTTCAAAAACGATAAAGCATCTTCTATTAATTAACAAGAGATATTAAAACACCTGCATAGATTTATATTTAGGTATAGACAAAGGCAACAATTTATTTGTAATATGGAAAATACAATATAAACATTGTAAGGGATAATAAATGCAGCCATAATATCGAGACACCTTGCCAATTTATATCATTGGATATTTAAGTCCACCTTATGCCATATTTATAACATAAACAATATATTCACATTTGGTGCTTAGTAATATGATGCCTTGAAAAATGAAAATATTAGCTTTTCCAGAAAATGAGCATTCATTAGCAGACATAACATTTTTGTTCATGAATGTTCTCACTGTGAACAATATTTTTGTTCATGAATGTTCTCACTGTGAACAATATTTTTGTATCAGTACGTAAGTAAATGTAGTTCCCGGGGGTCACTGAAGAAACAAAAAGAGAATACTACTGCTCCCTGGGGCACGTCATATGTTGTACATGGAGCTGGCAATCTCATCTTGTAAAATAAACTGCCACAGAAATCACTGCCACACGAGCTTGTGTCTGGTACAGGCTTCCTGCAAGGGTTCCAGCTGCAGTTGTGGCTCCATGCTCCGTAAGGAGTGCACAAGTTGATGAATTAAAATGGAAATGAACATGCATTAGCAGACTAAAAATTTTCTTCATAAATGTATTCACTGTGAAGAAATGTTTTTATGTGAGTACATAACTAAACAGCGGATTTGAGTATTTTCATATTTCCTTAGTGCTTTGGGATTAATCTCCTAATGTTTGAGAGTCAAGTCTCATGGTAATTTTTTTGGAAAAAATACTTTTATTTACTTCAAAATTGACTACTGTTGCTTCAAAGATGCCCAGCATATGAGGAACATAGAAAGCACATATAGCTGACACCAGGACCATTTTCAGAAAAACTCTTTAGAGATGCAAATAGCCTGAAGCTGACCCCTGCTTTCTTTGAAAATATTCAAGTAGACGTCTGACATTGTATGAAGAAGAAGAACATATGGCTTACAGTGCAGAAGCAGCCGTTGGCTTTGGTCATTGGAAGTGCTTTATGATGGACAGAGAAGAGTCTCTGAAATTAAGAACATTTACATAAAATACAGTAATACTGATAGATTTCCAGAGATTAAACTGTGATGTGCTAGTAAGTACATTCTTCTCTCCCTGAAAAAACAAGATGTTCTAACACAGTTGAATGAAATTCATGACTTATTTGAACACTTGAGCACTTACTTCACCTCAGTTAGCCCCAGGAGCAACTACATGAACAAGTTAACTAAAGTAAGTACTTTAAATAATTCAACTCTTATTTCTCATGTCCCAGTATATTTATTTATACTAGTATTGTCATCTAGATGATTATATTTACATTCTTAAATATGCATGGAGGCATATCTGGAGTCATCCTTATATGACCACCAGCTATGTATAATGCTACAATATATATATATATATGTGGAAGTGAACCTCTGTCTGTTAGGCTAATTACACCCTTACTGACTCTTGAAATCATCCACTCACTTCCAGGGAATACCCCTGTGGTGAAACTTGTTGAGAACCCAACATTGCATGTTAAGCTTGGAGAAGTCACGAGCCCCAGACGTAATTCTTTGGCTTTCACCTGGTTGACTGCATGCAGAAGGATCTCACTATGAACCCAGTGATAAGCAGGGGGAGCTGAGAAGTGGCTCTGTGCAGGACGTGACAATTCCTTGGGAGAGCCAAGAACCAGAGCACAGTATTTTAGCTCAGCATAATTGAAGAGCCCCCTGGGATGGCGGTGAATACACAGTATGCCATATGCTTCTTACTCCTAGCTTGGGATCAGATGTGACGATCCTTTAAATGCAAGCCAAGCTGGAGAAACTGGAGCTCATGACCAACTCAGCACATTTTGGAATGGCAGAAAAGCCACAGGAAAAGCCTAGATCTACAAGGAGTCTTCAACTTGGTATTGGCTGCTAAAGAGCAGGAAGCTCAGCGGTCCTAGTTAAACAGCAACAACAACAATATTCTGAAACATTACCTAAAATATCATACTCCTCAGGTGTTTTTATGACACCTAACTTTTTGTTCTCACAAAAGCATTACTTTATTTGCCCCCTTTTTATCCATCAGCATCACCACCAAAAGCTATACATCAAAAACACAATTGCCATACATTCTCTATTTACATTTCTTAAATTGATTTGCATTTTTTGGCTAGACAAAGCACAAACTAGTCACATGACTAACTGTTATTTATTTTACATTACAGTACTTCTTTTCAGTCACAGACAGCTGAGCCAAAAAAAAAAAAAAAAACGTAATTTAAATAACAAATATTTCCACTATTGATTACAAAATAATTATATTTTGGCACATCTTTTGCTTTCTATGAAGACAGCAAATATAATTACCACATATTTATAATTATTTTGGCACATCTTTAGCTGACACTACCACACTACCTAGTTAATATGCAGGGTATACAGTAATTAGAGAGCTAACAGACTAGTATCAAGAGCATCCATAGTGGGCACTGGATATGGATAAGGGAGAGATACTGAGAACAATTAATGATTGCCTGTTAGAGAATGACACTGCAATAGATGAATCTTCAAGGTTAACACTGTTGGAATTTGGCATCAAACTTAAGGCTAGCAGAGATGGACGTATGAGAGGATGCATCCATCGTGTATATGACCAGCAAGCCACAGGAACAGTTAGCATTCACACTCTTCGACATATACTGAGGGAAACTGAGCACCTATGGGTTTGGCCAGAGTGCAATGATGTCGATTATGTTCGACAATAACAATAATATGCTAGTAATTGGTCACAGAAAACTGCCCGTTCTTGATATACATGATTTTCAGTCGTCACAACAGAGCAGCATTTACTTAATTCATGTGAACATGAAAACTTTTAACATATGATTTCTAAATGGAAACAGAGAAAACCAGTGTTGCTGATTTGAGAAAGTCAGGGAGGAAGTTGCTTAAAAATTCAGTTTAAAATTTGATGTAGAACCATGAATCACACCACATAGAACATAAGAGTTTTACATAGTACATTTTGGGAAATGGTAGCCTTGGCTAGTTTTTTTTACTACAAACACCGGGTTATCTGGCTTTATGCTATAAATAAAATTTCCACTTGTGCACCACATGGTCAAGTCCCTGCAGCTCAAGTGTGTGTGACATTGTTTGGTTAACAGAGCTGATATGAAAACAGTGGGGTATCCAAACAATGATTCTTAATAGGTGACAAGGGGAGAACAAACATGACAGGGAGCATAAATTAGAATAATTTAAAAGGGGCAATAAATCCTACAAACATTGTCAGTACAGAGTTATATTTATTTTCCAAATACAAGAACAAGAGTGCATCAACTCTGCAGTGCCAAAAGTCATGTCTGTTCCATGTCAGCAAATATTTATGAAAGCTTAAAAAAAATACTTAGTCACATTAAATGTTTTATAAAATATTTAATAAACTGCTGGAATTGTTTAAAAATTGTTTACAACTTTTTAACTTATAAATAGTTATTAATAAAGCGTAAATGCAATAAGACTAATATTTAAACTTTCAAATGAATTTAGGAAAAAAAAAACTAAATTACATTATAAGATTAAGCAGACTTTCATTATGAAAATCCAGATTTTATGTACAAAATGATTTTCTAAACTGTACACATTGTTAACATGCATTTTCTGAATTTCACGACATTTCATAATTACCAGACATTTATTAAACTCAAACTCATTTGTCTTTAGGAGCTGTGGAAAATGTTTTTAAAATATCAAATTTAAGATGTAATAAAGCACAGGAATACACTTACATTTTTACTCCAAATGCACGAAACAATCACTAATATACTTTGTACATATGGATAATCATGAAAAACAAAACTGGCAAACACAAGGACTAACAAACAAAATTTTGTTAGTATTTACCATGACAGAAAAAAAAATCTTTTTAACACAACTAAAATTTTGGCCACATAACTGACTGTGGCTGCTGTACACAATGATTAAACATAAGATTTGGAATCCAGGGAGTTTTAACTAAAGGCAAGGGAGACAACATTTTTAACAAATTAAAACTTTTTCCCTCTTAATGTATGACTAGTAAAGTTCATTAAGTACATAAAAAGAATTTCTGTGAACTATTTTAAAAGGTCCATAGAGTAAAAAGGTGAAGATCTGAGGACTTCATAAGCAATTCTGTTAGCGTGTAAGGTGAAAATGGTAGAACCTCTCTAATTCTGTTGAGCAAGTAAGGTGAAATTTTGTGAGCTAATCATGTTCTATTGAGCAGGTAAAGTGAAAATTAATGAACTAATCTGGTTCTGTTGAGCAAGACATGTAAAAATTTATGAACGAATCCAATTTGTTTGAACAGGTAAAGTGAAATATTTTGAACTACTCTAGTGTATGAAGTGTTGTGAAGATCTGTCCCATAACAGCAGTTTCATTTATCAGCATTGTATTTTTTGCCCTCTAATAATTTTCACCTTCATTCTTCACCTCTCCCCATGTTGAAAATTCTTGTTTTCTTTCTTTCTTTTATTTCCTTTAATCCACCCTAGTCAGTGTTGTGAGAAGTCTTAATGGTGACCCTGATCAAGTACTGTAACCTCTGCCTTAGTCCTAACATAACCTAAATAGTATGCAGTGAAACTGATAGGAGAGCCAGAGACATTGTTTGTTCTCAGACTATCTCACATTGTTAATTGTCTTATTTCACTGTAAAACTAACATATATAACACTCTGTGTGTTATCTTAATTTTAGGTGTTAGTTACTCCATCTATCCATGTCTCTCATTGACATTTTTGTATATTTAATTCCTGCTTTCAGTCGTTCAACTGTTCTTCCTAAAATACAAGAATTGTAGTATACAAAACAGTACAAAAACATATCCTAACTTAAACATTTGCTTTAGCTTTCATGTGTCATCTAACCTACTTAGTTTTTGCAAAGTCCCATAAACTTTTACATTCATAATCTTCATACATTTGTGTGGTTCACAATAGTAGAATATCACATTGTTGATATATACACTTGTTCACTCGCTTTAATAGCTACACATTTTAGCATTACTATTTCACACAACATCCCTACCAAGTCAGGCTTACTTTGGATTGTCTAATTTCACGAAATTTGTGAAAAAAACATTGATTTGGGTTGCAAGCAAAAATTTCTAGGTTACATTCAGCCACTCAGTCAATCAATCCATTTTTGTTCTATGTACAATGTCCAAGATAAAAGCAAGCAAAAAAACTCAGTACCCACCACGTGCGATTTCTACACTATATCCTTGATTTTTGCATGAGAGGACAATGTAAGTCAAGGTGCTCTCACATGCAGATCTTCAAAGTGTGTACACACTGCATAGCCAGTGCAGACTATAGTACTAAGGGGTCATCCACATATGATACCACTCATTTTTCGTCTTTTTAAAACCCCCTCCCCCCATATCACATTTCATCACAAATACTCAGACCCCCCTTTTGTGTGATGTCACATATCTCTTACCCCAACCCCCTCTTTCATATGCCGCTATACAACAGGAGACAGGGCCTAACCTTTGACTCACCAAGCTAAATACTTTTGCATCTACACCTCCCACCAAAAATAAAATAATGAAACAAATTAATTAGTTAAAAAACTTAACGTTCATGACAGCCTTAATACTTTCAACTTGCTAAACTTGTGTGTCTTTGATCTCAGCAGACTGTTGTTGGGATGGTATCATCTTGATAAACTTGTGTGTCTTTGATTTCATCAGATTGTTGTTGGGATGGTGTTAACTTATTAAACTTGTGTGTCTTTGATCTCATCAGACTGTTGTTAGGATGGTGTTAACTTGCTAAACTTGTGTGTCTTTGATCTCATCAGACTGTTGTTGGGATGGTGTGAACTTGCTAAACTTGTGTGTCTGTGATCTCATCAGACTTTTGTTGGGATGGAATTAACTTGCTAATATTGTGTGTCTTTTATCTTGTAATAGGGAGTTCGTGTGTCAGAAATCCGGTTTCAAAAATTTGCATAAAGAAAACAAACGGACTATAAATTTTAATCAAAGGGCGAAAATCTATTGGCTTATAAAATGGTAAGCAAAGGGTGATAATCCAAAATAGGCATTAACAGTAGTGTTTTTATGCCCCTTGAGGAAAAGACGTGATTTTAATTTGGAATTTCTGGGTTGGCTAGCTGAGCGAGGTTACGCCTGCACGGGATATTTATATTTCAGGTGAACTGTTTTGTTCTAGAATGTTCAGGAAATAGTTGTCGTTGGAAATCATTTTACAAAATATAGGCAGTCAGATCTGAAATGCGATTAGCATTAGGAAGTAAGTTTGCTTGTGTTAGAGGTAAAAGTCACAACCGCAAATGAGGGTCATCATCGGACAATAAGCCAAAGTCCTGTGGTTGATTTCTGTGGTCACAGAAAAATGAACTATTGTCTAGACTTTCATTCGCTTGGTACGTCACAATTATATATGATAGTTTGTCATTCATTTCTGTGGACAAGATTGACAAGGTTGCCAGTACGAGAGAAAGAGTGTTTATTTTCAAGTCCACCTGGTATGTTGAGTCTCGCCAAAATATGATAAACTGTTTAGTAAATGAGAAGAACAAGAGGCAGCAGCTAGCCATGAGAAGGGAAAATGATAGACCTTGGTAGAAATAGTCATCCCTGGTGTAGCCAGTCCTTCTAAGAGATACACCAAGTAACTCTCACTAAGACCCGATAAGTCAGAAGATAGACGATCAGCAGAGATAAATTAGAACAAGAAATAGGAACAGCGAGTACCTGTGATAAATGCTATGACAAGGAATTATTGACAACAGTGGTTCTCAAACCAGGACCATCATAGCTACTAGAGACCGTATTAAATACAAAAGCAATGACAGTGAACAGAGAAAACTTATAGAGTGAGAGTAAGAATGACATTTAGTATTGCCTATGGAAGTTTTTACTGTATAAAGTTTACCTGCCTCAGGAAGAAGGTTGGGCACATCATTATTTCAACCCTTGATCTTCTTGTAAATAAACTTCACATTTAACGTTCATTGCTGTCAGAGTGAAGTATGTTTATCAAGGTATTGAATAATCAATCAACTGTCAGTATGTACTGTGGTAATTGTCTGTTGTGAACTGTTGTCGTAACACCATCAACCAATAACCTGCCTACTGTTTAGGGTAGTGATACGAACCCACTATACAGTCATCACCATCTTCATCATCAGCGTATATGTCCATGGCCACAATCTCATCAGACTGTTGTTGGGATGGTGTTAACTTGCTAAACTTGTGTGTCTTTGATCTCATCAGACTGTTGTTGGGATGGTGTTAACTTGCTATTGTTTTATTTTTTAAAAAAAATTGAATTTCCAATTGACAGAGTGGTTAGAGCATTGGCCTCTTGCAGCAAAGGTATCAGGGTTGAAGCATGGCGTCATCATGCTCCAGTTTACTCAGCTGTAAATTGGTACCTGACTCAGCTCTTGAGACAGGGAAGGAAAAGGCAGTGAGGAAGAGAACTGGTCACCCCATCTCTTGATGCTGGACCTTGTATAGTGAAGTCTCTTTTACTCCCCTACGGCATTATCTGCTATGGGACTACCTTTTACTACGTTTTAGGAAACGTAATGATAGCATTACAAGGCAGTCTGTCCCCAGGGTCAGAGAAGCCGACCAAACCACCCAGGTAAGAGAACTGGAGACAGACGTCAAAATGATTAAGAAGATGTGAAAAGGCATGTGGCAGGAGGAATTGTCATGTGATTGATTGATTGATTGGATTGATTGATTGATTACAGTTTAGATATGAAATATATAAAGAAACATATAATTAAAAATCAATTTAAACCAGTTAAAGGTTATCACAATTATCCGATATTTCAATGTGATTATAATTATAATAAAAGTCATCAATGAAGGAGTTGTCTACTATTGCTGATAAATGTAGACTTTGAAGAATGAGGTTACACACTCTATTTTGTTCTACATCAATAAATGAAGCGATCCTACTCATATTTTAGAAAAAAATTTTTGTGGCATTACAGTTCTTTAAACCCCGCAAGACATCATATGTGGTCAAAATCTTTAAGCTTTTCTATCATCACTGTTGTTCACGAGTTTAAAAAAATTATATTAAATGTAAAATGTATTTGAAAGTAACAACTTGTTCTGAAAGAACACTGAATTTCTAAATTTTACATATCATTTGATCAGAACTTAAAGGAAGACAGCTGATAGGATAGTATGGTGCTCTCGCTAGCAAACCTCTACACCCCAGGGAGAAGAGTAACAACTAAGTAAGTAAGTTATCAGAATTTGACAGTAACATGCTCTCTTATGAGGAGCCTAGCTGTATCAGATGTGGCTAAATTCAAATGAAGTACGTCACTTTGCTGAATGACAAAATTGTGGCACATACGTTCTTTTCTCTCTACTGTTACCAGCATCTCAGTATCTCAAAACACACTAGTATAAGCCTGACTTTGTATTGAAAAAAACAGCACCTGTTTTCTGCTGCAAATATTGCAAGTGCATCAACAAAAAATATATATACATCTTTGTCAAACAGATGGTCCATAAATTTTGTCACTTAAAACTTCATGCACTCACTCTTTCATCCACTTTATTTATTTATTCCACTTCATCTTTCACTCAACATCTTTCTTCACTACAATATCACTTAATCTACTCTACTTTCATTACTCAGCATATCTATCATTCGATCTCCCATCTACTTTCTATCTTTCCTCACTACAGCTATCACTCAACATCTTTTTTCACTACATTTATCACTTTAACTCCTCTACTTTCACTTATTCAAGATATCTATCATTCAGTCTCTCATCTCAATTCTATCTTTCCTCACTACATCTATATCGCATTTTCTGCTTACATCTCCCCTCCGTTCTCTCTCATGAATCACTTTCTCAGCCTCACAAATATCACAGATCAACTGGATCATCTTGTCTTATGGCACCAGATGTTGATGAGCGGTACACCTGAAAAAATCAATATAACAAATTGACACTCGCGCAAAGAAGCCTTGGTTGCTAGATCTCAGTATTACTGTTAAAAAAAAGTGGGATGATGGGAATGGTGATTCTCTCAGATTATACGAGTTTGACTTTCTTTTTTCAAAGAATATTATGTGTAAATTTATTATTATTTATTGTTTCTGTTATTATTTTTATTTTATATTTATGTACTCCACGTCTTACCACAGTTCTCCTCATCTTCCTCGACTTAATATTATTTTTAACCACCTTGCTATTATTATATGTTATCTTTTTATTCATTTCATTTATCACATACATTATAATTTCTTTTATTGTGAACTTAATTGGGAATCAGAGGAAAGAGACATTTAATAGTGATTTCAAGACAGTTGTGCCCTTGTGTTCATCATCATCAGCTGCCATCTCCACAACGAAGTTTGACTGTAATTGATCTCCAACGTTTTCTGTCTCATGTCTTGATGGTGCACTCTGTCCATCTCTTGATGTTATCTTCCCACTTAATAGTGCTGTCTTCCCTTTGCACGTTTGCCTTAAACTCACCCTTCTAATATGGTCTTCTGCAAGGTGTTAAGTCTTTTTATGTGGCCAAAATATTTTAGCTGCCTAATTTTGATCTCGTTCATTAGTTCTCTTTTCATACCTAGGTTTTCTAGGACCCCATTTTTTTGTTTTCTTCTCTTTCCATGAGATGCACCCCATTCTTCTATATATCCACATCTCGAGAGCCTCTTTCTTCCAATTGCTTATTCATTGTCCATGTTTCTACACCATACTGTAATGAAGAATATATATATATATATATATATATATATATATATATATATATATATATATATATATATATCTATATATATATATATATATATATATATATATATATATATATATATATATATATATATATATATATATATATATATATATATATATATATATATATATATATATATATATATATATATATATATATATATATATATATATAACACTTTATGGTTCTCAGTTTCAATTTGTGAGTTAACTGTTAGAAGTCAGTATTTGTCTCATGTTGTTGAATGTAGCTATGCCCATTGCTATTTCCTTCTTAAAACAGGAGTAAAGCGAGTAAAGAACAGTAACTGTGTACCCTACCAAGTATTTTGCAGAAGGCAACTAAAGAGGGTGAGGCACAGGGATAGATTTGTATCCTGTGGAACCTTTACGGCAAAAAAAAAAAAAAAATCAATAATGAAAGTAACTCAAGGCAAGTAATTAAGATAATGCAACACAGCAATCCAAAAAATATGAAAGTAGATACTCTATTAAGGATGTTTATGATGCAACCTGGAGAAAACCATAAAGAGTTGAAGTTGCTGACTTACCACTTAGCTTTGAGAAAAATCTCCGCTTTTGGCAACTGGAATGTTTGAATACTAAGCAAATAAGGTCAGACTGCATAGGAATTAGCAGAAATGGGAACCTATATAAAAAACGTGACATCCTGGGACTATGCAAAACAACGTATAAAAAACCGAACACATGAGAAATGGTGCTGTCCTCAGGACTCCAAGAAAGAAGGTTTATCTCATGATGAAGTTGTGACTAATGCTATGACAAGGCAGTCCATGATCTGGAATCCCCATGGTAAAAGAAGTAGACATAGACTAAAAAAAACTCTTGGAGAAGAGAACAGGAGATATAAATGAAAATGATAAGAAAGAAATGGAAGACCTTGAGCTGATGGCACAGGAAAGGAGGATTTGGCATACAGTTGTTGAAGGCCTATGCTCCTTGGGGAGCTGAAGGGTGATGGTGATGTTTGTTGTGTGGTTCTGCAATATTTCCCTTACATCTTTAAAATGCGTTACATTTGACAGTTGGTGGTGCTGTACTATTATCATATGATGAGAAGATGATGGTAAGAAAGATGGTCATCATCATTTTCCTATGTGCTCCTTAGGAGCATGGAGCCACCATTGCAGGAAGCTTGCACCAACCATTCACATTCTCTTGTAGTGGTCATTTCTGTTGCAATTCGTTTTAAATGATGAAGTTGCCATCCCTATGCACAACTTTTTATTTGTGGCCTTGTATGACATGCCTAATGGTGCAGTAGTCCTGTTTTTTCTTTGTCTTGTCAGAGACCTCTGGGAGCAACGTGGGTCAATACTCCTCCTTACTTTAAAAAAAATGCATTACATTTTACTGGTAGGGGCATGGTTGTGGAGTCAGAAAAGAATTTGTTCAACTTCGACTATGAGTGACTCTAGTAATTAAATAAGTATGACTCCAACTCCGATAAGAAGAGATGTAAAGAAAAGATACTGATTTCTTGATACACATACTGATTTTTTCCTCCCACATCTGGGAATCTTAAAGTTATGAGAGGAGTCAGAGCTGGACAGCTTGTAACTGACTCAAAATTGACTCCACAACCCCTGATTGGTGGGCTGTACTGTTATTATATGATGAGAACCTGATGAAGACAGTCGGTTAAAAAAGATGATGTTAAAGAATATTTTTCAAAAGCCAAACCTTCAAAACTGCATCTGAGTTGATTATCCTCACACTGGGAGACTTGAGCCAAACATTGGAGAAATCTCTATAAAATGTTAGTACAAATGTAACAATGGATGCAGCTGTCAGCCACTCAGAGATGGTGGATATTAGATAAACTGGCCTCAAGGTATCCTGTTGAAATACAGAACAGGAACTATTTCAGTGTTTTTAAACATGTTATTTACTTTTTTCACCTAGTTAAATGTTTTGCTTTTTATCACCGCAGCCATATAAGTAATCAGAGTGGTTAGAGTGCTGCTTCTTGAAGCAAAAGGGCTGGGTTCAAAACCAGTCTACCCAGCAGCAAAAATAGAGACCTGACTCTGACTATATGCTTCCCTAATATGCCTGTGTTGTTTCAGGGGTCTCTGAAGAGACAGAAATAATAGGACTACTGCCCCCTCAGGCAAGTCGTACAAGGCGACTAATATGAGATTGTGCATGGGGATGGCAACCTCATCATGTCAAACAAATTGTCACAGAAACCATGACTACAAGAGCATGTGACTACTGGGTGCAGGCTTCCTGCAAGGGGACCAGCTGTAGTGGTGACTCCATGATGTGTAAGGAACTCAAAGGAAAATAATGATGATGAATCTGATGTATGCCCCTTGTAGTTCCAGGGGGCCTCTGAGGAGATGAAGAAAGAATAATACTACTGCTTTCTCAAGCATGTCATAAAAGGCAGCTATTGTGAGGTTGGGCATATGGTTGGATACCTCATCATATAAAATAAATTGTTACATATCCTTCTGCTGCAGGAGTAAGCACTTTGATGCAGGCATCTTGTAAGGAAGCCAGCTGCAGTCGTGGCTCCATGCTCCATAACATGCGTGTTCCGTCACAAAGTGTAAACTAGAGAACGCTTAACATAGATAATGAATGCCCCTAGCATCTGAGATAAACATAAAACTAAAACCTTGATTTTTTTAAATAACACACACACACATTAACAATTTCAGACAGTGAATGCTACAAAGAAATTAGTGTCAAAAGCATGATTTACTTAACTTCCTACATTCAAAATTGTAATGTCTGGGGAACAGAATATTATTATTAATGTCAATTTATATCAATTTTTTTTTTTACATTTGCTAAAATATACTTCCATACAATTTTAGATTTCCTTAACTTTGTATGAATGCTGAAAGAAAAAAACATGTGATACTTACAAACTTGGTTCCTTGACCTGCATTTTCCCTGACCTTGTATATAGATTTACTGACAACAACTGGTTCTAAGTTAAAGAATTTCTATTGTGCTGGAAATGGAATTATTTAAGTTGCAACCTGCTGCTTGCTTGAGAGGTGAGAATTAAAATTAACCAGTTTAAATATCTGGACAGAGAAATAATGACACAAAATGAGCTGACAACATTCACATGTCAGAAATTTTAAAAAGCAGTTATTCTTTATACTATGTTTCCCCTACATGCAGCAATGGCATCCACACGTAATATTTAAAGGCATTTTTTCATCCTGTAACTCAAGGGTTACAGTGTCCAATCTGCAGAGTGGTTACAGCACTTGCCTACTAAGCAAAGTAACCAGGATCAAAATCTAGTTGCATCATGCTCCAGTCTACCCAGTGGTAAATGGGTACATAAGTCTACTTTTCAGTTCAGGAAGGCAAAGGCAGCAATGAAGGAAACTGGTCACCTCACCTTATAAAGCTGCATGCAGTATTTGAGATCTCTAACACTTCATTCCCCTGTAGCAGTATCTGCTACGAGACTACCTTTAACATTTTTTAACACAGGGTTAACTACCTGTTATATTAAGTTTAGTTCAGTATATGCCAGGTAAGTTAACATTATTCCAAATGTAATAAAAAGGATACAGACAATAATGCAAACTGTAAGCGTAATACTGTTGATAAGCTGACTGATAGCCACATATGTCCACCTGCTGTGCCTGATAGACAAGGAAGTTTGCATCCAACAGTAGACCATGCCAAGAGCAAAGGCCAAAGTGGCCCCCAAGTAGTGTGCTGCTCTCATATCCACTGTCTAAGGAACAAAAATATAAAGTATTTACGTTACTTAACATGAATAATTATGAAGGGCAATGTAATAATGCTGAACAAAATAAATCATGAAAGATAGTCAAGATTCAGAAGGCTGGAAAATAATGCAATGGAAAAGCTGAGCAATGAGATAATTTTCTGCCTCTTCTGACTCTTCAGCTTTGTGGGCAGAAGCTACAGAAGAGGGTATTGACATAAAAAATCATAATGTAAAAGTACCTGTATGGAAATTAGCCTGTATTGTTTAATTTAAGAAATTATATCTAACAGTATCATAGTACGAGGTAATGCTTATATACATACATCATAACATTACAATCATCACTGTAACAATTATCCCCATTGTCATCATTATCATTAAGGCATCATCAGATCATTATCTTCATAATCAGATCATAATTATTTTGTCATGATAATCATTTGAAAATATGATAAAGCTCATTAGACATGGAAAAAAACTGAAATAATATTATGGAGAAAAAGATCCATAAACGCAAAATTTATAGAATTTAAAAAAAAAAAAATCATGGAATGGCACTGGTTATCAAGGTCATAAAATGCAAAATAAATAAATCTTTAAACATCCTCCAATGGAATGCCAAAGGAGTCTTTAATAAGGAACAAGGGCTTGCCCATATATCAATATAGCCTGCATCCAGAAAACACATCTAAACCCAAACTTATCATCGGTTGCCATCTCCACATTGAAGGTCGGCTTCATTGGACCTCCATCTTCTGTCTCTTGTCATGATGGTGCACTCTGATAGACTTTTTCCTGCCCATCTCTTGATGTTATCATTCCTCTTGCAGGTTTACCTTCAACTCTACCTTCTATTATGGTCTTCAATTAAGGTGTTATGCCGATTTACATGGCCAAAATATTTTAGATAATTTTGATCTCCTTCATTGATTATCTTTTATTCCTAGGTTTTCTATTACCTCTTTATTTGTTTTCTTTTCTTTCCATGAGACGTGCTCCATTCTTCTATATATCCACATCTCAAAGGCCTCAATTTTTTCCTCTATTTGCTTGTTCAGTGTCAATGTTCCTACATCATACAATAATGAAGAATATATATAGCATCTGATGGTTCTCAGTTTGAACTTGTAATCTTACATAACTTACAGAAGAGAAATGAGAAAGTTTGAACTTGTGAGTTAGTTACTAAAACTAAAAATTTCAAATGACATGGATTGACCCCCATCGAGGCCAGCTCCTTGACGTGGAGATGGGGCTCAAGTACAGCCATCAGCGGCTGAAAAACCAAGACTGGCCAGGCCCTCCTACACTCGAGCAAGACCACAGTCTGCCCTAGCAAGTCAAGGTGCTGAAGACGGAGGCAACCAGCCAAGAGGCGCACCACAGCAATCAGGATGCCACGCACACGCGCAATGGAAATATGCCTATATCTGCAAAACGTTATGGCACTCGCCCTGAGACCGACACCCAGGCAGGCGCAGTGCCGGGCCATCTGCCTCAGAAGGGCCCAACCCCTACTACTGGGGGTCCTTCTCAATTGCCGCGTGGAGCCAGGAGGCATGAGAATAGAGCTACTGGCCAAGCAAAGAAAAGACCATTTAAAATAATGCACTGGAATGCTGAAGGTATCAATAGTAAAAAAGACGGCTACAGCAAAAAATTAGAGCTCGAAAATATCTTGAATGAAGAGCAAGTAAATGTATGTTGCTTGCAAGAAACCCACCTCAACAAGGACATAGCCTTCAAAATCAGAGGCTACCAGTGCTAAAGATCTGACCGAATAGACGGGCGAAAGGGTGGAATACTGACACTCGTGAGGAATAACATCAGTGCATGTCAGCTTGAAACATATATGGAGGGGGCAGAATGCCAGATGCTTTATCTCAGGACAGAAAATTCAGAATTCCACCTGCTCAACTACTACTGTCTGAGCGACCGTCCACTGGCACTAGATACAATCCCAGCAAAAGAAAGACTGATTGTATGTGGAGACTTCAACAGCCACTCACAGAGCTGGGGCTATGATCACATGGACAGGATAGGTGAGGAGCTTGAAAACTGGCAGGATGACAATGGGCTTATCCTGATTAACCAGCCAATCGACCCACCAACCTTCTACTCGAGATCATGGCACACCACCTCTACACCAGACCTGGCATTCCACTCACCCGGCCTGGAGTGGAACACCACACGTGTTGTAGGGAAACAACTTGGAGGCAGCGACCACCGGCCAGTCTTCCTAATTGTGGAAAATGAACTTGTCAAGGAGAGCAGCACTCTCTCTAGGTGGAACTACAAGAAGGCAGACTGGACAACTTAACGATGAAGGTACAGGGAGAAACTCAAGGATTGCTCTGTACAAAGATGGAAACATCCTCATGGGAAAACAGGCAGCTGATCACTTTGCAGGCTCCTTTGCTAAAGACAACAACATCGAAGTTAGCCCAGAGAAGCAACAGGAGACTCGTGAGAAACAACAATACGCAGGACGAGATGGAACCATACCTGAAGTTATGGAGGCACCAATCACATTCAGAGAACTGGAGCTTGCAATATCCAAATTGAAAATGAGAAAGTCGCCAGGAGTTGATGGAGTGTCCAATGAAATGATTAAGAACTTGGGAACCGCAGCAAAAACAAAGCTGCTGCAGATCTTCAATATTTGTTGGAACTCAGGCAGAGTTCCACAGACCTGGAGGGAAGCAATCATGATATCACTCCTAAAACCAGGAAAAGACAGTTCCACTGCCTCCAGCTACAGACCAATCAGCCTTACAAGCTGCCTCTGCAAAACAATGGAACATATCATCAACCTCAGGCTACAGTGGTACCTTGAAAGTGAAAACCATCTTGTACCACAGCAGGCGGGCTTTAGGCAGTGTTATTCTACCAAAGATCAGGCAACTTACCTTTCCCAAGAGATTGAGGATGCGTTCCAAGATAAGAAACTGGTACTAGCAGCATGGATAGATCTAAGGAAAGCATTTGATAAGGTTTGGAAAGAAGGGCTTCTGAATAAACTGAGAAACTGTAGAGTGAATGGTAGGATGTACAAATGGGTGAAAGCATACTTGCATTACAGAAGAGCCCGAGTACAACTAGATGGCCTCAAGAGTAAGAAAATTCTATTGCGTCATGGCGTCCCTCAGGGAGGGGTTCTGTCCCCCACACTTTTCCTAGTCTACATCAACGACCTGGTTGCTGAACTACCACGTGGAATGAAAGTGGCAATGTACGCTGATGACCTGGATGAGCTTGCAACAGTGGCCACCAAACTGCTACAAAGAGCTATAGATGCCTTAACCTCATGGGCAAATAGATGGTGTGTCAGCATCAACACAGACAAGTACAGCACTACACTCTTCACCCTCTCTCCCAAACAAAAAGCTGGTGTCATCAAGATAAACGAAGAGCTCCTGAGAGAAGATAACCCACCTATCTCGGAGTTACATTCGATGATAGGCTGACATGGAAGCAGCACATCAACAAGGCAGCAACAAAGGCCAGGAGGAAGTTAGCCATCCTGAAAAAAACTAAGTGGAACCACATGGGGAGCCAGCGGGAAAATACTTAGTAAAGTTTACCAGCAGGGCATACGACCACACCTGGAATATGGGTCAGCTGCGTGGTGTCCAGCATCAAACACCACATTACAAGAGCTAGATAAGGTGCAAAACCAGGCGCTTAGGGTCATCACAGGGGCAATGAAATCAACGCCTACAGTGGAGATGGAGAAAATGGGGAGGATACAAGCACTGAGAGAACGCAGAGACACGAAAGTGCTAACACAGGCAGAAAAATTCCTCTGTATGCCAAGCCACCCAATGAAGGACATATTCCAAAACCTAGCAATGGGGCGACTGAAAAGAAGCAGCTTTATCCACCAGGCCAAACGATTTCGTAGACAAACCTCAGACCTGCCTGAAGTTAACAGCCTCCTAAAGTCTGTGCCAGAACAAACCCCTTAGAGAGAGGAGCCTGGACTACCAGTACACATCCAGACAAAAGTGAAAGGAATATTCAACAGCTATGAACAGAACAGCGTGCAACATAGGACAGTCACTCTCTGTTTCCTGGATGATGAATACCCACAGGACCTCTGGGTCCGAGTATACACGGATGGGTCAGCACAGAATGCAGTAAAGAATGGAGGAGCAGGAGTGTACATAGAATACCCAAACAACACTAGGGATACGGTCAGAGCACCAACGGGGAAATTCTGTAACAACTATGATGCAGAAGTCCAGGAAATCAAGGTGGCAACTGAGAAACTATTGAACACCAATCTCGGTCCACAGCCTGTAGTATTCCTGACAGATGCAAGATCAGCACTCCAAGCACTTCAGTCCAGAAAATTGCCAGGTATACAAGCCCTACTTTGTGAACTGTGCAACCAGCGCAGGGTCGCCATGCAGTGGATACTGTCTCATTGTGGAATACCAGGAAACGAGAGAGCAGACAGACTGGCTAAAGAAGGTGCTGCAGACGAGCAACCGGATGTACCAGTTACGTACCATCAGAAGAAAAAGATGATCAAATCAATCAGAAAGCCACCAACACAGGATATGACTACCAAGCTATGAACAGATCAGAACAAATTGTCATTCTGCGCCTCAGAACAGGACACAACCGCCTCCGCAGCCACATGTATACAAAATTCAAGATTGGCAATTCAGCCATGTGGACAGGCACCCCAGACTGCGGAGCACGTACTTCAAGATTGCCCCGAATATGATATATTGAGGCAAACCCACTGGCCCAGAGAAACAACACTGGAAGCAAAACTATACGGACCTCTGTATGAACTACAAAAGACAGTGAAGTTTATACAAGAAACAACATTGCAGATATAGACAATATATTTCAAGCGGACGAAAGAAGAAGAAGAAGACATGGATTGACACAAAGGGGCATCTTCAGTCTGGTACACAACTCACTGCCAAGGAAAGAATTAAACCCAAACAAGAACAAACAGGAGTAACTGGAGCTAATACTGTGATTGGTCAGAAAAAAATGTAAATATATAATGCATACTGCCCATGTAACCTTCAGCAATTGACATACCAGAAAACAACTGTATTATAGCTGGTGACTTCAGCAGCCACTCATAAAGGTGGGACACAGAGAGACAGATACCAAAAGAGAGGAAACAGAAGAGGGGGAAACAACTCACCTACCAATATTTTACTCAGGGCGATGGAAAGCAACAACTTCTCCAGATCTGGCCTTTGTCACAAAAGACGTAGCATACAAAAAAACAGAACAGTGACAGAGCAACTGGAAAGAAGTGATGACAGACAAATAAAATTAGCAATAGATCTAAATGAACTACCACTACAAACGCCTGTTTGAGGATGGAACTACAAAAAATCCAACTGGCAAATATTCACAGAAATGAGAAACACTACAAATATATCAGAATATATATATATATATTTTTTTTTCACACTCACACTCACCACACAAAAGTAGAGGAAATGGTAGAAAAGTTTAATAAAGATATTCTAAAAGCAGCAAAGGAATCAGTTCCTTGAGCAACCAGAAAGAACTACAAACTGTGTTGAACAGAAATATGGAGAAACAAGAGGAAAACTATTGACAACTAGAGATATAGCAGAGGGAAAACAAACTTTTGAAAGTAATATTCAACTGAAAAAAAAGCAACAGAACAGTATAGACAGTTCATGAGCAAGAAACAGTTAGAAAGAAAAAAAACTGAAGGCCTAAACCTAGACAAAAATACAACACAATTATGAGGATTTGCAATATTATTGAACAATGAAGATATAATAATGCCATCATTACACTAGGAGAAAATGGAAAGCTGATACCAAGAAATAGTGCTGCAATTGTGTTCATTAAAAATATAGTCATTTAGCAAAGCAAATATAACAGCAGGAACAAAGAAGGATATGAAAAAAAAATTAAAAAAAGATACAGAGGTAATGAAATAAACACCATTGGTAGTTGAGGAACACATGATGACTATGAGAGCTAGATGTGCTTGAGCAGATGAAAAACGAAAAAATTTCCAATAAAGGATTAAATCATAAATGCAATGATAAAACACCTTGGAGTACAAACTAAAAATAAACTTCTGGAAATGATAAATATAAAAAGGGAAGACGGTATAATACCACATATATAAAAAGGAGCAATTATGATTCCAGTATTAAAACCTGGACAAGACAGAACACAAACTGACAGCTAAAGACCCGTCAGCTTTCTTAGTTGTACAGGTAAATTAATACCAGACTTAGATATATGGCGCCTTGACATAAAGCAGTGGATTACACCATTACATGTTGGTTTTAGACAACACAGATGAACAACGGACCAAATAAAATATATTACTCAAGAGGGAGATTGAAAATGCTGTGCAGGAAATGAAACACTGAAAATGCTGTGCAGAAAATGAAACACACACTGGCATTCTGGGTAGAAAACACAAAACAATCAACCCAAGGACATAATATCATCATTAGATTCACCTCACTCCAAGCCGATTCTCGTTTTTTTATAATTTTTTATTTTATTTACAGGTAATAAAATATTAGGCATCATAATTTAACTTTGTCATTTAGTGTTTCTTAATGGTAGCCCACTGACTTGCTAGGGGTGAGCAAACTGTGCACTAACTGCTTCATTTAGTGTTCCTCAAAGATAGCCTACTGACCTTCTAGGGGTGAACACGCTGTGCCCTAACTGTCTCATTGAGTGTTTCTCACAGACAGTCCGCTGACTTCCTTGGGGTTTGCAAACTGTGCTCTAACTGTCTCATTTAACGTTTGTCAAAGATAGCCCACTGACTTCTTTGAAGTGTGCAAGCTGTCACTGACATCCCACTCACGGCATTAGTAACACTTCCGTGGAAACTTCCCAGAAGGTCGAGAAGCGCTGATTTAGGATATTACATAGCGTTCCAGCATCCGGAGGTCAGGTCTGGAAATTTTATAATAGTTATTCGGCTGTTATGTCAATCTAGTTTAAGTGGCAATTTTCATAAAATAACTTCCGTGGCACACTGTAGTTTAGTATCTGTAAGTGAGTTGGCAGTTAGCGGAACTAACCGAGGCAGTCGGACAGATTAGTGGGTGTTGTTCATACAAGCAGGCTAAGTAAGGGCCACATCAGCATAATTTGTAGCAGTTTTGTTCATGGTCGGTTGAGTACAACAGATGAACATTATATTTATGCGAGTGTGCACGTATATATCTGTACATAAATGAGATATATTGGGAGAGCTGAATGGGTGGGCCTGATTGTTCAGGTGCATATGTATATCACACAGGTTTGGTATATAAGTGAACGGCTGGCTAGGTGACTTGGCAGGTATGTAGGTGACTTTACAGGTACATAAGTGTGGCAGTCAGGTTTGGTGTGTATATAAGTAGACAGCTGACTAGGCAATCTGATAGGTACGTTTGTGTAGCAGGTATACTATGGTAGGTGTGTAAGTAAAAACAGGCTAGATATGTAGACATGTACATAATGTGTAACTATAATGCTCCTGAATAGTGTATGAAGCAGGCAGAACCAACCTGAAAGTTAGCAACTACTGTCAGTCCAAAAGCTGATATGAAGCCTATCCCCAGGGACACCTTGTTTACCCGTTTGTCTCTCTTGTCAGCGGCCAGCAGGTTTAAAACTTCAGTCATCTGCTTATATCTGATGTAGACGTTGGCGGCCACTAGGGATAGAGAAATATGAGGTTTGTGGAACTGAAATAAGTAGATGTATTCCCACCAGTCAGTGAGAATTCATAATAATGGTAATAATAATAATAAACACCATAATCATCATTCTTTCTATTTCTTCTGTTTCGTCTTCCTGATATCTATGACTTGGCAGTGGTGTAGCACTTTCACATACCTGGGGTCTGTCATCAATATTAATGACAAACTCTCTCTGCACAGAAATTGACAGCCGCATTTTCAAAGCTGCAACCATTTTTGCCGGCCTCATAACGCGTATCTGGGAAAAGCTCAAACTCACAATGAAGACCACAACTATGGTAAATAAAGCCTGTGTCACTAGTATGCTTCTATATGGCAGCAAGACATCTACAACCTATACTAAGCAAAAAGAAAGACTCAATACCTTCCGTCTACGGCGCCTAAGCCACATCCTTGGTATTTCGTGGAGGAACAAAGTGACAAATGTCGAGATGTTGTCAGGTGCTGGCCTTCAAATCATGTATACACTGCTTAGACACTGCTCCGCATGGAAAATGGAGCGTCCTCAAAGATATTTTCTACGGGCAACTAACAGATGGCAAAAGAACAGTCGGACGATCGCAACTGATTTTCAAAGATGTGTGCAAGAGAAACATGAGGCCCATGGACATAAATCCTGCAACCAGGGAGGATGAAGCTGCCGATCGCACCAAGTAGCGATGGTCCCTCCAACGCCACCTCATACTGGGTGAAAAGAAGCTGTTAACACAACACGCAGAAAAGAAGAGAACACACCGAAAACAAGACAAGGAAAAAAGCAGATGAGGACTATCATCTCAAATGTGCATTATATCCCATTGTGAGTTTTGGCTGAAGGAGGCTACCATCTGTCTTCCTCTGCTATTTCTTTTCCATTTCATCATCATCGTTATCGCTATCATAATCACATACGGTGAAGTAAGTTCAAAATCTCAGACTAATCACATCTTGGAATATTTTGACAAACAAAAACAAACAAACAAAACAACAACACCAAATCGATCAATTCTTCTCAGCCCAACAAAATCACGCCAAACGCTCTGATCATGTGCCATCCACGCTCTGATCATGTGCCATCCACGCTCTGATCATGTGCCATCCTTCAAGGTCTTTCCATGTCTTCTTTATCCCTGTCATATCTATCTCCAATTCTCTTCTCCATATATTTTTTTGGTCTCCTTCTATTTCTCTTACTTTGTGGTTTCCAGAGCAGGTATTGCCTTGTAATTTTATTGTTGTCCTGCCAACACCGGCGTCTTCTTCTCACCCCCTGTTCCACTGATGTTTGACTGGTTTATTCCTCTATTTCCACATTGCTGAGACAAAACTATTCTCTAGGCGTAGACAAGGTGGCCAAAAACACGGATAAACATTATTGTATTGTTTTCTTAGATATAAGGAGAAGACAACCAATCGTCATTGGGCATGTGATGAAATCAGGGGCACTTGAAAACACGGTGATCACAGGGAAAAATAGAAGGAAAGAGAAATATGAGGACGCCAGAGAGAGAAACTATGGCAGATAGCTTGACACTATGACATTGGATGAGATTAGCAGCAAAACTGATAGAGAGCATAACAAGTCGTGATATGTGCAGGCCATGATCGCCTACGCCTCCAGAAAACGACACCTGAGTCGACGTGGTCAATTTCTTATACCGATTGTGCATTATGGAAAGGGTTGGCTCTTTACTCCCTTTTGTCAATGTCTTCATAATCTATAGCAGTACGGTTACTGTCGTGTGTGGGGGTTTGCCTGATGTTTGTCTGACAAGGGTTGTTGTCAGATATGTATCGGGCTTACAGGGGTGGCCGACCTATTATTTGATAACGCGAATGTGGGCCGTATAAAATGGCCAAATGAAGATAATACTAACGTAACAGGCAATGTCAGGGGTCGTATGACTGACCAGCATGTAGATCAAGTATGCTGGACCTATGTAGATAAATCGACAATATATTTTATTGTACGTAGACAGCAACAACGACATCACAATCAGACGAATGGTTCAAAAGGTAGTTACATCTGGTAAGCATTATACATCGAACAATAATTATCAATACAGCCGTTTGATTGACATCACCGGTCCTTATGAAATGAAGGTCAACGGCTTGAAAATGTACATGGTCGTTGCGAAGGAACCATGTTTTTAACTTATTTATGTATTATAAATTAATCTGGAACATCATCGCTCCTCAAGTCAGAGGGACGCACTAGCCATTGATCATGACAGATACAATGGAAGTCCTGCCTTGACAAATAGGGCTTTGGGTCTTGAGGCAAGAGACCTTGAAACGTGCCGTTAACTGGCAATACTTATGAATGTAAACGAATTCCTGGAACAATCCCTCAGGAATAAAACTCTTGAGTACTTCAATATATTACTAAGTATGGGTTTTCTCTTTACATTGGGGATAGAACACCAAAATATGCGTCCATCAACGACGACCGAAATATTACAATGCCCTAAGGGTATGATTTATATAGCAACAAATCGACACAACAAAAGTGCGTCATCTGCATTTAATGATGTTGCTGAAAAGTACGCATAACTATTTAAAAATGTACATCTATATCAGATGCGCTCACATGTGTGTCTATCAAAACTAGACTGGCATGTGAAAGTCTCACACACTTAACTCCCACGCGCAAAAAGGACTTAACAAGTACCCAGCGGAGGGACTGACAATGACCTGGGTCCCTGGGCAAGAAGGGATCGTTTACTTGACAACTGATTAAGCTAGATGGAGGCTAGGTGGCATGTGAGCCCTCTTAGTCCGCCTGGATGTACAAGATGAGTAAGTCTCTCAGGTCTTTCTGTCTGGGAAGACTACAATTTGTTTCGTATTTATTTATTTTATTTTCTTTTTAAGCGGACGGTAGTGGCTAGCCTTACTTAACGGAACGCCGTCTTCTGGGTAGGAACTATTTGTTGATTCATGGAGTGGTAATATTGTGCTCCTTAAAAACTACAGCGTCTAGTTCACGATGTTTTCTAGAGTACTGAGTGCAAGAAGTGACTAGGAAAACTACGTTAAGAACCAACATGGTAGGCCAGTTGCATAGTGATAGAGAATGACGGAACACCTTTATATCGGCAATGTAACTCGGATACTGGACATAGATCATATGGAGGTTAATTCTACTATTAGGACTTCTACTTCCGATGAACACTCACGAATCGATCTTGATCCCCGATGGTAACCCCCCCCCCCCCCCCCCCCCCTCACCCCCCCCCCCCCCCCCCCCCGCCCCCCCCACACACCCCCCCCCCCCCCCCCCCCCCCCCAACCCACCCCCCCCCCCCCCCCCCCCCCCCCCCCCCCCTTAGGTGAGTCACTGGATACGGATCCTATAAAAAAACGCCAATGGCCGTATTGTCAGCGTAGAAGTTGTCGTAGATTATGGTTTTTAAAGAAATATCAAATGTAATGTATCCTGGACTACAAACAGTTATGGTATTCTACGAGTTGGCGATAGACCACGGTGCGATAGCTGCCAGATAAGGATACTCGGTACTACATACGTAATTACCTCCAATTCTCTGAAAAAGCGTAAGGGTTGTAATAGTGATAATACAGAACGGTCCAGGATCATCAGCTGTACTAATGTATTCCTTAGATTGAATCGTTGGTCAATTGTACTTAACGCTAGAGTATCCTGATATGCTTCCTCCTCATGACCCTCTCTCTGTGTATGTATTATTATGCATCTGGCTAGGGGTGGATTAACTTTAACTATCTACTAACCCACAAGCATCTAGTAACTTACTATAGACTACTAAACATTTCAGATAAGTGATCTGCTGAGATGCAACTATTACCATTTCACTCTTTAAAATTTACCTGTTTTCTTAGGAACTGTAAATGTAAAATCCTTGCAAGCATAACTCAAAATTCTAATTACAACCATTAAATAGAATATAGAAACAAATGTTGAGTAAATTGTCTCAAATGTATCAAAATGTCTCTAATTTTGTAGAATAGGTTCTTCTCTGTCTAGGGTGTATCTGAACTAACTCTAGCTTGTATGATATATTTGATAATCTTATCAGACCTTCCTACTTCTTATTTCAACAGGGAGAGTAACATCGATTGTTTTTTTCTACTGCTATAAAGCACATGCCCACAACACAGATGTCATCTTATTAAGTTATTACACTTGCCGTTAAATAGAGTGTCTGTGAGCTGGGGGTGGTCTCTTGGAACATAACGTAGCTCAGTTGTTTGGCACCACTTTTCCTTGAGTGAATTGAGGAAGCCTTGTCGACACGTCTCACGTATTGTACATGAAGACAAATGGTTCCATTTAATGTAATTCCTCCTTAACGCGCAGTAGCTGCATCAGGTAGCTGCGCTGTCCATCTGAATACGTCATTTGGCCCGCTCGGCCTATCCACTTAGTTACCATTATTACATTAGTTGCGCCCTGAGACGTCGTTCTAAACGGGTGAAACTTGGGAATTGACACGGCCATATAACCTGAATCTAATACCATATTTGATTTACCATTGAGTATTGTCTATCACAGATTCGCTCTTATCCCCACGAAATATTAGAGGCATGATATAGACAGTCTGTCCAGACATGGTGTGCCATAGTAGTCGCCCACAGGTGCGCATAATATATCAGTAACCAAACAAATCCAGGTTCTCTGTGAATACAATATTTTCTCCAAATCCTAACTTGATTTGTAGCCGATTTGTCACAGTTGATTCCGCACCTCCATTCAATTATTAGGTGGTTGTGTAAAATTACTAGAGTTGATTATCATTAAACATTACAGTACTGCTCAATTGCTTTTCATCCATTTCTAGTTGTTCCTGTGTGTGTGGCCCCATTCCATCATGGAATTAATTCTTTAAAGGCTCTGCTATTTCAAAAACCTTGATGGTCACCACTTTCTGCTTTCCATATCTCTAATTTTATAAAAAATATACACTCAGGACTAGGTTTAGCCTCCCGAAACGAATTTACACAGTAGTGTTTAGAAACACATCTACACACTTCCTAACGCACCAGTTAATTAATTAACTATTTTATATTTATATTTTTATACTGTTCAAAAGAAAACGCTTAGCTATCGAGGGCGCGTTTTTATGTGTTTGTAGTAAAACTTTGTGCTTGTGGTATTTAAAAACAGCCTCTAATGTTCTGTACAGGGTCCAGGCACTGTGTTGCACCTGAATGGCGTGGTTTTTGTAATCGATTACAACGCATTGGTCATGGGTGCTATATGACGCAATTTTTTGACAAAGCTCTTGTTGCGCGCCCGTGAACGACGCATCAACATCTGTTAGGTGAACACTTTTCACGGACGACGCAACGAAACCACTATTTAAGGATAATGCTACACACATTTTAAAAATTCTGTATTTTGCAAAGCAGACATTTATGCCGCGTCTCTAATCCAGATAAATTTAAGGAACCTTGATATTGAGCCGTTTGCACGCAGGCAAAAGTTCATAGTAGTTTGCCAGGCATCTAAACGTGCATCAGGTACTCATCAGGTCGACTTTGGCACGGTCCACGATCCATGCCCTGATGATGCCTGTCGCTGATCGGATGCAAGAGGGAGGCCACTGTGTAGACTGCGCAACCATAATACGGGGATAAGCCGTATCTGCCAAATTAAACTGCTCGCCCCACCCTGACCAGATGCAAAACAAACTGTTCAATGATTGGCTGTACCTTAGGTATTCTTTTGTGCAATTTGACAATTATACTCATTTTATTAAAAAAGTTATTGAAATGTCAAATTGGTGGTATGGGTTGTGCCCTTTCCAGTAGCTATGCGTTTCTTTTTTTGAACAGGGATAAGTCAAATGGTCGCAAACTCCGTTTTTCGATGGAATTTCTCTATTAGGCGATAGTGTTTAGCGGGGAATACTCTTTCCCAATCTTGGTCGGATACGTACTCGTAACCTTTCCCAACATGTGTTTTTAACTTCAGTTAATCTTTCTTTACTGTCCAAAAATGAGAAAGAAACGCATAGCTACGGAAGGACATCACTCGATAGCCATAATTTGACACTTCAATATAACTATTTAAATATTTATATGAGTTAATTGTTCAATTTTGTCACTAGACATGATATATCTAAGAGCGTTTTTCAACGAATCATCTTTTGAATTTTGCACTGATTGTTTTGCATGCTTTCTAATGGTTCGTACAGAAGAGTTTTTTGGCGTACTGGAGTTTCCTCGTTAGTATGGCTGTTGTGCGGCCTCCAATCTGATTGCATCGCATCTGCGTGACTGGACATCTTTCTGGCGCAGTGGATGCGATAAAAGACGTCTGAGTGTGGCAAAAGTTCGATGCTGGTACATGCCCCACTTCTTCCCTGCGGAGATGCCCCTGGCAACAAGACTCACGTATCGCGATCGGCCTGCGTGCAGACGGCCTCAATACGTTACTCGACGTGCCTGACCATAATTTATCGTTAAGAAACTATGCAATAATTGTCCTGCATGACCGCACTTAAGGTGAATCTATGCTGTGTACGACGATATCTTCATGTCTGCGTTTACAGTCGCGTCTGACGCCGGGAAAGCTGTGTGCACCCCAATTAGTTGTTCGGGCGATCTGTCACGTGAACGCAGACAAAATGGAGTCATATCCGTTAGCCGCACAATGTGGGTCATTCTGGCGCTAATTTTGACCATCTGCGTTGATAACACCATTACCTGTAACCTTTGAAGGCAGCAGAAAGTCAGGTCTAACACGTGACATGCGTGACACTGTGATAGCGAAATTTCTATTTGAGCGTGGATTCTGTATGCGCATTCAGAGCCAAATTCTACTTACCAACTCATATAAACGCTACCAATTGACGATAGCTATTTTGCGTTATGCTTTTTTGAACTGTATATCTATCCTCACACATATGCGACATCTCCACCACGTGCCGGCAGCTGGACGGTCATCATACGCATATTATGGCCATATAACGATATTAGACCCCTACGCTGCGTTCTTATATCATATACTGCGTACGACTATGCAATTCTTTCAGAAAGACGTCAATGTCACTTTCAACCATGACTTTTAACGAGTAGCCTGCATTGATTCTGCTCAAGCTGCCACAAGGCCGTAACGAATGTCTGGGTAGGCCAGAAGAACTGGCGAGTTATTGGCTGAAATAGTATTTTGTATTATGGACCTGCTTTCCATTTAAGACAGGTCCTCGGTATAGGTCAAGGGTTCGTCTTGTGAAACGACAGAAAAGCTCCACTGCGTCATGCAGTGTAATTGGAACAGTTCTGAAATAAAGGCAACCACATTTGGACGAATCCTGCAGCGCATTATGAGGCTGAGGCAGCTTGTAGGAAAGCTTGTTGCTAAACGCTGATTTGCAGTGAGCCGAGAGCGCTTCGAATATTATAGCTTAAAATCCTACCGCCCTGCTGTTAGTCTCCTCTCGGGCTCATTTCGAGATGTCTGTTATTTTATGCTACATTCTTTCATAGGCGTAGCCTAAACTCCAACTAATGCCTGTGGCTGTGGAACCTGGATGTCAAGATATCGCATTTCCTGATGCAAGCCTTCTCTGCTGCAGTATTATCGATTACTTCCCTTGGCCAATCTTTGAACGATTCTGACTATTCGAACATTGCTATTTATGCAGTCGTGCCAAATAGCCATGATGTACTTCGATTATAAATCTGCTAGCTTATCGTCCATGAGACGCCATAAATGTCGGCTACGGACATGAGCTTGCCACATATGATAGGTCTAGATTTTTCTTGTAAACATAGACCCGTTAGGTCTGCGATTTTATAGCGTCCGTATATCATACAGCTTTGCCACGTAGTCAGTGAATATGAAGGATAGCGTTCATCCCCACACAGGACGTTGTTGCTGAATTTCAGACTTTCTCGACGTTGTGCCAGTTAAGCCAGTACATAGTAAGCGTGTGGTGCTCTTGTCAAAAATTGCAGCATTAGAATCCTCACTTATTGACACTGCGTCTGTAACTGATGTACAGCAAAACGAATCGCCAACATCAGGTGGACGACGTGCATTTTTTGACACTGCCTAAAGATAGGGCCAGCTTGATGGAGACTGGTTTTTTATATACCACTGTTAGCCAGGTAAATGTAGGCATCTACTTAACGAATTATCATAAAAATACGCGCTTGGCTTGATAATAGCATCATGTCAGTATTCTTTTTGACTGACACAAATGACTAATCATAAATAGTCAACTTTTATGAAGCTCGCTAAAAAAAATATCAAATTTGTTTCGGCCATGACATTAGATGGTCACAGTGAGCTACTCCACCTGCGAGCCTTATTGCCTTTTCTTGTTAAGACTCAGGGAGGCAGCCCTTCAGACTGCTGGAGAT
This sequence comes from Oreohelix idahoensis, assembly GCA_024509875.1. NCBI lineage: Eukaryota > Metazoa > Mollusca > Gastropoda > Stylommatophora > Oreohelicidae > Oreohelix > Oreohelix idahoensis. The sequence continues at coordinate 956,617 of JAMPIV010003033.1, forward strand.
CGCTAAGCACATCTATGGACTTGTTTAGCCAGATAATGGTACAGGATTCTATTACTAATTCCATTATTCAGTTGAGACGCATATTGGAGATACTATGGTGTATATAGGCATCTATATATTCTATTGCACCATAGCTGCAGCACTTAGCGGGAATGATGCTAGCTCTGGGACAGCTTGATTCACGTTGCTGCTACGTAGACTTTTAACTATTCGCTGCAGAGCTTGTCATTGCTGTCAATACCAAACTGAAGACTTCTGTGGTATTAGCTGAGGTCGATCTCGAAGCTCGTTTGCCAAACTTGGCCCTTCAAGGAACCAGCAATGTTGGGGATCAAACATGGGCTCACTGAGCTACGGAATGCCAGTAGCATCTAACCGTTTGTACAGAGTAGCTTGCGTAACCCATCTGTGCTAAATCCAGCTCTCTGCATCGCAGTTGCCTTGGAAACCACTAAATGCACCATTGTAGACTTCAAAGATAAGTTCCATTACTGCAAGAGTAACTTCAGGACATTGCTAGAAGTGCAGCCATAAACACCATGCTTAACCTGTATTAAGCAAGAGAAAAAAGAAAAGGCTAGAATAACCTTCCACCACTACAGTGTCTATTGTCTACATCAGCTTAGAGTATTTTTATAGGGAATGCGACAAAGTGACAATGTTGAGGATGCATCTATTGCCGCTGTGTGGAGCTTTTTCAGAAGTCATGAGGCTATACTCTGCTTAAAACATGCACAGTATTACATCTGGCTTGTGTCATGTTCATCACATGGAAGATCGGTTGCCAATGCCCAAAGATAATTGTTCTACAGGAAAAAAATGACAGGATAGGCACAGAACAAGCTGAGAACAACGCCCGTGACGAATGACAGCTGAGGTTCAAAGATGATTTGCAAGACAAGAGACGGAAGGCCCTAGCACATGAATAATCCAGCAGTCCTGTGAGGAAAAAAGTAGCTAGCACTAGCACACAAGTGGAGATGCCTCCTACGGCGCATCTCGATTAGGAGGAAAAGAAGCTCAATACAACAAGCAGAAGATTAAAAAAAAAACAGCCAAAACGGGTACCCATGCTAGCTTCAGAAGGCTATCACTCAAGGGCGGATACTGACCACACCCTAGTTATTTTGGAGGAGGCTTCTAAAGCACAATGAATATTTTTTTGCAAGCTCCCTGCAAGAGGGGACCAATTCAGCTTATATCCTAATTTATAATTCTAAGGGTTTGAACGGGGATATTTTTCTGCGTCAGTTTTTTTAAAATCTTTTTTTTTAAACATACAACCCGTTTAGAAGTGCTATCAATAGTCAGTCATGGCAGGGCAGTCTAGAATGAAGCTGAACTAAATAAAACAAAGCGTCTACAGCAAGTAAATGATGAGAAAAACAATAGTGCTGTCATAAAATAAAGGTCTATAGTTCATTAGTGCAGTGTCATTTAACTGTATATTTTGTGCACGCTGATGCGATGGCTCAGTCACGCTACGCTGACGTGACAAAACGATTTAACTGTTGCCTTTTTTTTTATATTTTCTTCTTTCTCATACGCTATGCTTGCGTTTTTATGCGCGATTAGTGTATTGGCACAAGTGGAGAGCGCCTATCCTGCACGCGCGGCGCCAAAAAAAGGAAGAAGGAAGAAAGAAAAGCGGATTACAAATAACATAGTGAATTTGGAAACTTGACATCAAGCAAGTTTTAATGAGTAAACCTTGTAACAGCCTAGATTTATATCACTGATGGTTAGATAAAATTGTTACAGCAATTAAAACGTTTATAATGTAAAAAAAAAAAGAAATTAATAAACGTTTCATTGCCATTGGTTTTATCGTTTGTGGTTTTAAAAAAAGATACATCAATATATCAATCAAGACCCTTTAGCTCCCCGAGGAGCATTAGCTTAAAAAACTTGCCAAGTCTTCTGTCCGTGTGCCATCCGCTCAAGTTCTTTCCATGTTTACGTGTGCCTAATCATTTTCCCCTATAAAAAAACCTCTGTATCCAGTTCTACTCCTCCAGGTGTTTTGAGTCTACCTCTGCATCTCTTTCCTGGTGGTGTCCAGTACTAAGGTACTGCCTTGTAATGGCTTTCATAACAGGGTTCCTCATTGTGTGTGCACTATCAGCGCCAGGGTCATTCTTCTCAAACATCTTGTTCCATGGCACTTGTCTGGATCTTGTCATCAATTACCACTTTTGTGACTGTGTCATACCATTTCAGGCCTTCGGCTATTGTACAGCTAAGCACCTCGTTTATAAAAGTCTGTAGCTTTTTGTTTTGTTTTATTTGTCTCCATGGCTCAGAGCCAGAACAATAGCGCTGACTGCGATCATTTGTAGTTGAAGATTCATATTTCGTGGTGAGACTTGATTTATATTGTTCTTCCTATGTTTCCACAATGCAATGAAGCTATCACTTGCTTTCGGGATTTGTATTTGGATTGCATCTGTCTGTGTCTACAGGTTTTTATGATCATTAAATTGCCGATTATCTTCTTCTTTTTTGTTCACCGTATGCCGCTATTTTTATTATAACTTCTATACCTTTTTCCAGTATTTTTTCGCATCCATTCGTTGCGAGAATAATATTTTTCCCATTCTCACTTTCGCCAGTTTGTTTTCATTTTAGAAACGCATTTCATTGCTGATCTTAACTGAGATGATACGAGTTATGTCGTAACGTTGTCTGCCCTCCCGTGGAGCAGAGTGTTTAGAATTGCATTCCGTCAGACAGTGGGAGCAGACAAGCTTGTCTACAGATTCAGGCTGAGTGTTCTGGTCCTGAAAGTGTGAGAATTCACTCTGTCAGACATGAGGAGGTATGAACATTTGTCTGGTAGTTTAGCATCTGAACAGGTAGTTTCATGATTGATCTCCGTGTCAGGTGATATGTCACTCACCGTCACGGCCAGAGTTGGCGTTAAGGGGCCCCCCCCCCCCCCCCACCCCCCCCCCCGTGTGGTGTGTGTCCGCCGAGGAAAGCAAAGTGTCAGTTATGGTTCTCAGGATGAGTTTCTAGGGCGTAGGTTGCAAAAACTGCCCCTGCAGTGCAGATGATGTTACATTTGCCATCTGACACGTAAGCGCTTCGGGCCGTTTCTTAGACGGAGGTTCAGAGACGCTAAGTGGCAGTTACGACATGCTCTTGGTGTTAAACGTAAAGTGTTATAGTCGGAAAGGGGGACTATTTGGTTTGGCGAAATAAAACGTTTTACCTCTTTGTTCTGGGTAATAGATATTACCAGATGTTTGAAACTAGATTTTCATACTCGCTCCTAAATTCGAAGTAGGACAGGGACGTTTCGTGACTAAGAGAATATGCTGATAGCAGAAGTATTAGTGTTGTTTCTTGCAAAAAATTTTGCAGAACTTCTAGACTACATTTAATAATATAAGCATATAATTCCAATTAAGTTGTGCGATCGCCTGTAAATTCTGGTGTGGAGGTAAAAATATTATACATAATTTATCTAGTATTTCGTGAAGTGTTTAATGTGTTAAATCGCTTATTTTAATTTCACTAGTTAGAGAGTTGGTGCAAGCGCGCTATAATACATATAGTCTGTATTATTTTTTATAGTGACGAGTTACAGTGGGAAAACAGAATTAAATTATAATTGCTTGCTTAAACTAAACAGTCGTAGCTAATAAAGGAATTTAATTTAACTGCTAACATAATCAGGAAGAGGAATAATATTTTGCTATAACTGACCTTATAGATGCTAGAAGCCTTCATGAGTGTTGTCGGAATTAACGCATTCGTATCACCTAATTCATGTGGATCGATGTTTTTTCTTAAAATATACTTATTTCACGGGAAGGGTTTAAACTGATAAGTTCAAGCACTACCGCTTGCGTTTAATAAAATGTATCAGTTATATCCGAGTACATATAGTATGGATTTTATTTGTTATGTGTTGTTTCAAAGTTTTTATATCAGTGAATACTGTGGTACCAAATTAACTTTGCCAGCGGTCTAGTTAGGTGAATAATTATCTGATGAAGAATCTGTGAGCCTTTCATTACATGAACTATACACAGTTAAATGAAGTCTAAAGGCCTATCGCGCCAGAATTAATTCTTCCAGAATGTACAACTTAGTACAAGATCAGCCGCTGTGGAATGCAGGTTATTCAGTAGACATCCGTACTGGGTCATGACTAGTAGTGTGGGACCTGATTTAGATTCTATCCTGAGAAAACTCTAGGCATTTTTCCTGCCTTGGTGGACCTTACACACCCTTATCCCCCCCCCACCATCACCCGTACAACCGCGCTCCCGACACTGCTGCCCAAGTGGTGGTGCCTAGCCCCAAACTTCTTCTCTCCTATCCACCCCCCCCTTTACTCCAAAGGTTTGCGATCCTGACATTCCTCATTCGTTTAGAAATCTAAGATGTATGACACTGTGTCTAGCTATAATTTCGTCGCTGCTGGACATAATTTTATGCTGACTTAAACAGAACTTCCGAAAACATACTAGTATTCAACCAAGGAGAACGGGTCCCGGAAGTAGATGATCTCAAAACCCGTCTTTTTTGGACCTTGGGGTTGTTACGTGGCACGAGGATTCCATTTGAAGATTTCTGTATGAAGGTCTTAGTCCTAAAATATTATGTTCCCAGTTGCATGCGATCAAAGTGTAAGTATAAATGTGCGCACTGTTTGCAAACAAGTTGATGAATAGAGTGCAAGGCGAGGACTCGAGCAGTTATCCCTTTATGGTGGTATTTTCGACACACACTTCTTTTTGCTGTTCATAAACTTTTCTTTCATGAAAGTTTGTATGGCTAACTATTAGCTATATATTCCCTTATACTAGGATTCAGGGTATCCAGGTCTGTTCATACCTTAATCAGGGGACAGAACTTTTAGATTCTAAATCATATGTATCGGCGGATCTCTTTGCGGCTATCATCTTTCTTCTAACGGGACTGTGGGCTAGACATTCGAGGGTGAAGGATCATAAAACGTGGTCTATTCAGTTCTGTGTAGTCCATTCCTTGATTTTTTGTTTATGACTTTGTTTTTTTTGCCTATATGCTGATGTGATTTTAAGCTATGTTGTGACGAGAAGCTTTAGTGATTAAATAAATTAACTACTCCATAAAATTTAAATTCCAGCGATGTATGGTCAGTTCGTTTTCCAAAAACTATTCATATAATCATTTGTCATAGTTTTTCCCCTCGTCTGTACGTCTAACTGATCAGTCTTGATGATGTGTATGTATGTGAGTGGATAATATATATATAGTGTTATGTGTGTAGACTGTCTGAACTCAATCTAAATCTGTCGTAGAAGATAGGTGAGGAGAGAGAGAGAGAGAGAGAAGTGAGAAGAGAGAAAGATTTCTTGATTCTCAGAGACAGCCTCTATCACTATTTTTTTTTTTTCTACCATCTCACGCGTGGAAATCTATTTTGCTATTACGACTGCTAACACTGTGACATATCACTTATTTCACAATCTTTTCACGAAGGGGGACCAACCCAAGTCTTAATTCTCCTATATCAAAATTTCTACGACAGTAAGCTTCTGTACCCTCCATCTTTGTCTACTACATACTGTAAAATTAATCATTTTAATTATTTAATATTGGGTTTATAATTATATTTTTACCGATTCTACTCCTTGTAGTGGTGTTTTTCAAGTGCAACGTTGCTATCATGTTCTGGCATTGATTCTCATCATCTTATAGTGGGGGGGGGGGTGTATTCAGGCCCACTTGTTGAAGAAACACTCATACATTGACCACAGATTTTTTACAGCTTTTGATTTACTGTAATCTGAATCTGAGTGTTATGGGGAGGGGAGAAAGAGCCAAAAGTCAGATCTGCATAATCGGGCGGGGTTTCATCAAGCTGTTTCGTCTGATGGCGGGGGGGATTCCATTTGTGTTGTGTGATGTCGATGTTCTTCATAAACGGGGGGGAAGGGGGGGGGGGGGAGGGGGGGGTAGTGGAAGGGGAGAGGAAGAAATGAAGACAAAGAGGCGATCCCTAGTCTCACTCCCGTTCTATTCGGACTAATCGGTTTTGTAGAAGTTTGATCCTGTGGGGGGGGAACGAGAGGGGGGCATGGTCATGCTCTTTCATCAGTAAGATTCCTTATGAAAGTTAGTTGATCGGTCATGGAAACTCCATAATGCCTCATCAATTTCCAAGACGTGTTTCTCTGTTACACTGTCAAGAATGCCTTTTCTCAGTCACGAATCGATAGTATAGCGTTGCAAATTCCATAATCCAGACTTGATATCATACTGTATTATTTCAGATGTCGGCGGACCTGGTCTGTACACGGAATCAATTTTGATCGAAGACCTGCTTGTTCATCTCTCAGTTTCTTGTTTACATTGGATCTTTTAATCCTCTGCAAAGGTGATTGCTATCTGGCTATACTTTGAGTTGGCACTGATAGTTACAGCTATTCTCTATAGGTTTGGCACAGTCATATAACACGGTTATAAATTCTAACACCTAGTTGGATTTAGAACTCATGTGTCATTTCCACCCTACATGGATCTAAAATTGTTGTGTACTCCATTCTTTTAACGAGTCCATTTAATGTGCTCACTTCTGGATAAAGGAATAAAGGGAAACAGGGCATAAACTGCGCTGAAATACAAAGTTTGGCTGGACAGAAAAAAACCATGTAGCTAGTTCGTTTAAAATTGGATTGAACGAGAAAACAGTGTTTTCCACAGTAGGTTGGTTTTTTTTATTTGTTCTTTTTTGTTTTTTTTTTTTTTTTTTTATTTTTTGGTTTTTTTATTGTGATAGACAAGAAACAAGTGTGCCTGGGACCGTTGAACTTTCGAACGACTATAATTGAAATAGACAGGGTATCAAACATGTTAAAACTGGTGATTGACAGGGAACATAATGACTCAGTCTTTAAGGATAGAGGAATTGTTTGATAGGTAACTTTCTGGACAGCAATCATTTAATGGTATTGGGGTAAACAGATTTTACAATAGGGATTACCAAACGCGTACTCTGGATTTCAATGACAGATATCACACGGTTACGGAGGAACAGGTAAGTTCCTCAGTCATTGTCACGGAATGCCTCCCTTGCTTTGCAGTAGTTGGTCCAGGTCAGATGGCCAATATTAGTCATATTTTAGCGTCTAATAGAGGAGTCTTCTAAGGAAAGTTACTTAACGCACATAGAGTTACTTATTAGCAGAATTAGTAGATTGTATGTATTAGTTGAGGCTTCATGTAAAAAAAAATCTTTAGGGAGCTTTCATAAGATATTTGGGCAAGATAGTCTAAGATGACATTGAAAGCATAGTAGGGCAGGGCATATTTGTTAAGGATATATCTGTTCGCCGCCTTTTGTGAAGAATTAAGCAATTGTTGAATCTTCAGCTTCGTTTATGCCCCCATGGACCTGATGTTTGTCTAACGTGGGACTTCTTCTATATTATGGTATAGCTCTGTTTAGACGGTGTATTTAGTAATTGACTGAGACATACATGCTTGTATCAATCAAAATGATTCAACCGACGTTAAATTTGTATATTTACTATATTAAAAAAATGTTTTTATTAATCATCCCTAATTTTTACAGTTTTAATAAATTGACTATATCTTTACAGAAATAATACCGCATCATCGTATGTTATGCTGGCTTGTAAATTCAAGGAAGTCGTTGGCAGTCTTTTTTGTTTTACTTAGCAGTTCAAATCGACTGTTTTCTGTCCTTCTGAAATAAAGTTTTTGGATCTGAATTATAAGTCACTGGACCTTGATCACGCTCGTCACTAGTCAAGATTTAGTAAGGGCGTCAGCACGTTTCCCAGAAGTGTGTCAGGGAGTAACTGCATAGCGGGAGTTTGGTCCCAGGGTTTTCTAAGACCTTCTGGGGGTGTAGGATGTCCATTCTCGGATGTGAGTTGTATCTTTCTTTCACTGGTTTGGGCTTTACAGAGATTAGTAACCTCTCAACTTTGGTACCCCACCTACTCGTTTAGTATGGGGAATAATAAGAATTAGGAAATACTAAGCGAAAAAAAGGAAAAGAAGTTTTCCGAAACATACGTATTGTGATCCCATCTTCCTTTTTCCAGGATGACCAGCGGTCAGGAAATAAAATCGATAAGCGATATATCTAGGGATTAATCCTTAAAAAGAATAACTTTCTTTACATTTAATGAATAGCTTTATATGTATCTGTTCATTCATATGAATAGGTGTTTATAGTATAGATAGAATATGTTTCCAATCATCATTAAATTGGTTGTGATATGTTCACAATATAATTTATTATATGTTTTCAGTTAAAATCTACACGGGAATGAATAATGTTCACAATATAGATAGAATATATATTATTTAATCTTCACTGGTTGAAAAGTGGAAAACTTTCATTATTTGAAAGTGATTAGGTTTACATATGACCATTTACCACTGGTTTGTACTTGTAAATATTATAATTATAAAGGTACAGAATTTCTTTCTTCTTTTCTTCCCTGCCCCATATGGAACTTGGGATAATTATGCTTTTGTTCTCTTTAAGTAATTTAGCAATAATGCAATTACCAGCCCTGGAAGTGGTGGTTCATGAAATCATCTTCTATAGGCTGAGGTTTGCCTAGCTCAGATGACTTGGGACATCCACTTGCGCATTTTCACCATATTAATATTCACTGCGGTTTATACATATGAGTTCACTTGTTAGTAATGAAATATATAGAAAGTAATAATGCAAAACTTACGACCAATCTTGCTCACAGGAATGTTTTGATCAGAGAAAATAAAGGCACTAGTATAGCCTCTTACACGTGTTTTTTAGGGGTCGTGTATATTAACAATGTATTCCCACTTTGGCTTTGTGTGCTTTAGATTTCCCCAGATTCCCCGGTTTTTGTCCTTGTAAATGGTAGAGGTGATTCTGGGCTCTGAAGTCCTCAAATTGTTCAAACATCGGTCCGATTCCGGTATAAGAATCTTGGATTCAGGCTCTGACAGGTTGGTTGTCGTCTTGGCAGCGATTATAACAGTGTACTAGATTGGCTAAAAAATGTCATATTATATTGAAGTTTTCTGCCACCGCCTTTTCGGGCTGTTGGAACTAACGCCCAATCGACAGCAATTGTTATTCGTCGCCCTCAAAGTATCTGCCAATCTTATTTGAACGTTTACATGTTATGTTGAAATATTTTTCATGGACTTGCTAGTGCAAATTTCAAACGTTACTTTCTAAAAGTGGTGTAAACATCGTTTATTACTTGTCAAGTTTTACGTCTTCTCACACTTCAACATGGTCCCTCCCTAGATTGGGAGCGATTATCTGATTGCCTATCCCAGTAATTCAACGTCGTTTTTATATATCAGACTATGACCTCGGCGCAATTCGGCCCGTCTTGTTCTGGACATTTCGGGTTTAGCCGCTACCTCCAAAATGCCAGTCTACTATTCTGTAGAAAACTGTAAAGGATTACTCCCATCTTGTGCAAACCATACGTCATACGCCTTCAACTGGAATCAAATGTGGGACCGTCACGTTGTTGTGACCCCATAATTAGTCCCTCCGGGATGGACCGGCAGAATTGAAGTGTGAAGTTATGCTAAACATTGACTTTGATGAGTCTTTCTGCGGGCCACCGTAAAGAGTGGAGAATGAGGAAAATAACAAAATATCTCCTCGCTCTGGAATGTAGCTAATCCTGCCGGATGTGGGGACATGAGAGCGCACATAACCGTTTTGTGAACAGTCATCTAGATTGATCATGATCATAGTATTACTAGGAATATAACGTACTCAGTTCATCTAATGATAATGATCACAGTAAGATACAAGGAAATATCAACGTACTCAGTCATGTAACGACAAGAGGATGAGCCGGGGGAAAACGATGGTCTCATCATCATTCTTATTTTTTGCTCCATAGGGAGCATGCAGTCTCGACTGCAGCTGGCCCTCGTTGAAGGAGGCCTGGCATAAACGATTCACATGCTCTTGCATTGGTGGGGTTCTTGTAACAATTTTGGTTTGTTGTGTTTAAGTTGATATTCCATGCACAAAACTTATATGTCGCCCCTCTATGGCTGGGTTGAAACACAAAAGGTCATATTCATTCTTTGTCCCACTAGAAGACCCCCAGGAACTAAAGATCACGATGTTACAGGGAACATAATTGTATTAGGAGTTTAATAACAGAGATCGCTTTGTTACAGGGTAAATAATGTGTCTTAGGGTAGTTTATTGACAGAGATCACATTGTTTCAGGAACATATTGTCTTTGGTGTTTAATGAAGGTTCCAAATTGTTTACAGGGAACTTAATTGTCTTATGAGTTTATTGACAGAGATCAACTTTGTTTCAGGGAACATACTGTCTTAGGAGTTTAAGGACAGAGAGCACATTGTTACAGGAACAGATATTTGTCTTAGGGTTTATTGACTGAGTTCACATTGTTTACTGGGTACAAATTGTCTTAGAGTTTAATGACAGAGGTCACATTGTTCCAGGTTGACTATTTGTCTTAGGAGTTTAATGACAGAGATCACCAATTGTTACAGGGAAGATAATTGTCTTTGGAGTTTAATGAACAAGATCACATTGTTACAGGGAACATATTTGCCTAGGAGTTTAATGACAGAGATTCACATTGTTACAGGGAACATAATTGTCTTAGGTCGTTTAACTGAAGTAGATCACTTGTTACAGGGACATAAATTGTCTTAGGAGTTAATGACAGAGATCATCATGTTACAGGGAAACATTTAATTGTCTTAGGAGTTTACTGCACACGAGATCACCATTGTTACAGGGAACTTAATTGTTACGGAGTTTAATGACAGAGCTTCACATTCGTTACATAGGAAACATACTTGTCCTTAGGAGTTTAAATGACAGAGATCACATTGTTACAGGGAACATAATTGTCTTTGATGTTTATGACAGAGATCACTTTGTTACTGGGGAACATAAGTGTCTTAGGAGATTTATAACAGAAGATCACATTGTTACATGGAACATAATTGGGTTAGGAGTTTTAAGACAGAGATCACATGTGTCTACAGGGAACATATTGGCTTAGGAGTTTAGTCTACAGAGAATCACATTGTTTCAGGGAACATAATTGTCTTAGGAGTTTAATGACAGAGATCACATTGTTACAGGGAACATAATTGGTCCTTAGGAGTTTAATGACGAGATCACACTTGTTTCAGGGAACTTTAATGTACTCAGTCATCTAGTGGTCAGAGATGAGATTTGTTACAAGATACATAATGTAATCAGTATCTATTGACAGAGATCACGTTCTTTTCATGTACTTAAAAATCCCTATGACTGAGAACAGGAATGAACAGCCTCCTGTTCTGCCTGTCTTAAAACGCTAGATATCAATCAGAAAAAGTCCTTTGTTGACGAGTGGGCAATAACTCACACCTCTCAGGTGCCTTGATGGCCCACTGTGGCTGGTATGACACAACACTGTATGAATTTCAGTTATGGGTGGCCAGTGTTTCTTTAGCGAAGTTGGTAGTGGTCATTAGTGGTACATTTGGCGAATGTGATGATGGTAGTGGCATTTGAGGTACACTTGGTGAGTGGGATGTTGGTTAGTTCATAATAGTTAGTGTAGTTGGTTGCGTGTGATGATGATGGTAGTAGTACTTATTGGCCTGCACGTTTTGGACTGTGATGATGGTTAGAAGTATTTGTGGTGTACTTGGTGAGTGTGAAGATGGTAGTTGTATGTAGGGGTATACTTATTGAATAGGATGATGTTGTAGTATAGTGGTGTGTACTTGGTGAGTGGGTTGGATCGGTTATTAGTTAGTATTAGTGGTCATACTTGGTTGAATGTGATGATGGGGAGTTTGTATTAGTGTATACTTGCGTGTTTGGGAATGATGGTAGAAAGTTTTTGGGGTATATTTTGGTGAATGTGATGATGGTCAGTAGTATAGGGCGGCTGTACTTGGTGAGTGGGAGAGAGTAATATTGTTAGTGCTATACATTGGGGTGAGGGGATGGAGGGTAGTAGTATTAGTGGGGTATTGGGGATGAATGTTTGGATGGTTCCCTGCCGGTCGTATAGAGCATGCTAGCCCCCTCGCCGGGCGAGTGATTTGACTTGCGCCCATATCCTCACACGTTAACCGCGGAAATTTGATTAAATATTATTGGAATATTAAGCCTCATGATTCAATCTGCCGATCAGTTTGAGATAGTTACGAGAAAAAATGACGAGAGTGAATTATGATGTGCTTTCTGTGACATGTCCTAAGGGCGGTATTTTTTCTTTGTTGTTCATTTCTTCTGTCTATTCCACGTCCCCTTCATTGTATCTTTGTAGTCAAACGTATTTTGTAATTGTGGGTATTACGTACGAAGCAACTCGTGAAAATATGGTGTGGGGGAGAAGTGATAAAAAAAAAACATTTCGAATGAATTGTGAATATTTATTTAACATCCGTTTATTATATTTTTTTTAGAAATCTACAGATATCATTTAAATTCGTGTCTTGGTACGTATTAGGACCACTCCAAAAATAAAAACCAAATACCAAACAAAACACACATACACACACAACACACATTTCAAATCATACTTTTTATTACTTTGTCTTCATTTCATTTTTTAATGGCGTATCAACTTGCGGCGACTAAATTAATTTTTTGGGCGAAATTGGAGAATATTTACCCCTTATAATTCATGTCAACTTCTTAAAACTATTAATTAGGATGCTTTTGTTACCTAGAGAAGTTTTACATGTTGTGTACAGACCATTTAGCTACACATTTTCATGTTCTTTTTTCGTTCTGTGTTTTTTTCTTTGTTACAGTTTGCCATCTAATATAGATATACAAATTTTGCGAGGAAATCCGTGTGTATGTGAATATTGCACCACAGATAATTTGTAAACCAGCGATTTTCTTTCAATAGTGTTGTCAATTTAGTTTTTACAGTGTGCATTTTTGCGTTCGTTTCCCCGAAATGCTAGTGGGAATGTGTGGGAATGGTCGTTACGGTTTCTCTTTGTACTTGATTAATAGTGTTATATGTGTCGATTCAGAACATAACAATGTAAAACAGATAATAGCTATATAATAAAAAGTTGCTAAAAACCGTGCCACACTGTGGTTTAAAGTTTTCTTATAATATATCTTACATTTGCTTGCTTTGGCCTGGGCTAACTGTGTCTCAGCTGAGAAAAGTTGAGATTCTGGATGTAAATATAAACTGTTTTTTCCGGACCGTTCCTGCGCGCCCTGGACGTTGTCTGGTCACCCTGCCCGAAGGCGGACGCTGATTATGGTTAGTTGGATTGGTGGGTAAAAGATGTAATTAGGAAGGGTCAAACATAAATGTGATATTTTAACAAAAGTTAAGGCGGTGGTTATTTTTTATGTAATTTTGAACAATATGTCTGAATTGAGCTGTACACAAATAGGAGTTGGGATTAATGTCAACTTCTAGAAATGGAAGTTGTTTACGACGAGTGTTTTGGCCTCGGGCACACATCTCGTCACAATAATTATCTCGTCACCACTCAATCTAGGTCACCACACAGATTCTCAGTGGACCGACATACTCTTGTAGCACACCAGAGTTGCCTTCCGAGGCAGATCAACTAGATTCTAGGGGGAATTTTTCGTCTAAGTTGAAGAACGACCACCGAGATTTTCGTCCCAAAGTAGCCCCCATATAGCTAAACTTTCAAAATCGAAGCGTGATCTAGGTGTTTATTAGGGTACCATCTAAGATTTTTTTTTTTATTTTCAGGGTTGCAACGCTTGGGGCCACAGATATTTTGTGACCACAATTTTTGTGGCGGTGGTTCCTATATATAACACACAATCGGATTATCGCCGGTGTGCGGAGTTCGTGATCACTGTGCTGAGGATCCTCTTGTGTGATACTAAGGAGGAGATCGGGCGCACTGATGAAGGTGTCGCGGGCAATGAAGATATCCTTAAAACCCATAACCAAAAACATCTTTTGTGACCACTCATCTAGCGTGACCTACACGGTCTCTCTGACCACACATATATCGTGTCCACACGTCTTCGCTTCTGACCCTAATATACCCCAACCACCCCCCCCCCCCGACCACCCCCCTATCCCCCCCTCCCCCCCCCCTGACCTTCCACTCATATATCGTGACCACGTCTATCTGACCACACATATATCGTGAACACACGTCTCTTGACACACCATATATCGGGACCACGTTCCTTTTTCTCTGCCCTCACATATATCGTTGCGACCACACGTTCTCTTGACCACAATATATAGTGACCCACACGTCTCTCTGCCAACACAAATATCGTATACCACAGTCTCTCTGCCTACACATATATCGTAACACACATCTCGGCTCGTATGGTTAACACGTCTACTTGGAATACGGTCAAATCCGATTTGTTAGATTATTTAAACTGCACAATTAAATTTCTCTAAACTAACTTAGAGAGTTATAATTTATTACACAATGTCGTATGATACATTCTTAGTATTTATGAGCTATGTAAAAGTAAATAATATGCGGAGTAGGGACATACTTTTTTATGTGCGGTATTTTTAGTCATCTTTGGCTATGGGACTTAATTGTATAAGTTAATAATAATTTGTTAACTATAATCAGTCATATTTAAGATACGGTAGTAACGTGTGATGTTATTTGCCACAATATAATGGATGTTACATGTTTTAATTTTAGATATTACCGATTATACTGCGTCCGATTGGCTAAGCTACTCGAGACGCTTTCCTATCACGGCCACAGTGATGAGTTCCGGGATCGAAACATGGTAGCCATCTAGTTCTAGTCTTGCCCAGCTGTATATAGTTACCTGACTTCTGACTGTTAAAATTAGGGAAAGGCAATGAAAGCGAGAAAGGTAAAACTGGTCAACCACAACCTCATTAAAAAAAAACTGGTACCTAGTTATAGTGGTAAGTCTCTAACACTTCACTCCCAGTTACAGCAGTATCTGCTATGCCTTGTACATTTTGCGATTTCTAAAGTACAGAGAGGTCGAGGTGGAAAATTATGCCAATAGGGAGGGAAAACGAAACTGGTGACTCAGAAAATAAAATGTAATAATAGTATTATAAGCAACAACATGAGCATGATGGTACGGGAAATGGAAACCGATGGCTAGGACATTGATGAGATATATATATATATGCGTGTTTTTAATACGGTAAAAATCGACACACATAGGCCACATTAATAAAAGCTATTTGGGAGTCCTCAATAATTTTTAAGAGTGTAAAGGAGTCGTGAGACGAAAACAGTTTGAGAAACACTGGTCTACACTAACAAATCTTGTGTGTTCGTGGAACGATCATTTCAGCAAATCTATCTCGCGGGACTCCTGCCACATGCCCAGCTCCATATGCAAGAGAAAACAATGAAACCTGACATTCTCTCTCGGGAGCGTAGCCCACAGATACATCCAGACAAGACCAGAGACTGGCCAACCACGAACAATGAAAACAGTCCAGTGGTTATCCATGGTAACCGAGTGAGAAAATAAACAAAAACAGCTTTGTACAGGAGCGGGTAGTATCGTTGCCACCCAGCGTCGGTCAGGCAAAGATGTGAGGGTTAGGATAGAACAAACTTTTTAAAAGATGTGCATACCAGAGAAAAAGTAAAACAAAAAAATTAAGGTAGTCTCATAGCAGACACTGCCGAAGTGGAGTGAAATATTGAGGACTTCATTATACAGCTTTATGAGGTAGATAATACCAAGGAGTCTTCAATGTGGTATTGGCTATAAATAAGCGAGAAGCTTAGCAGCCCTAGTTTAACAACAACAACAACAATGAGGTGAGGTAACCGTGTTTCCTTCCTCACTGCCTTAACCCTCCCCAACTCAAGAACAAAGTCAGATGCATTACTAGACCTCAGGGTATTTTATGTTTGGACTTGTGCCCTAATATAATCGACAGTCCACGTGTTTAGGTTGAACGTGCCGGGTCTCGCCAATACGTGGCATAACCCCTCCAAAAAAAAAAAAAATCAATTTACAGCTTGGTAGACTGGAGTGTGAGGCTACCAGGTTTTGACCCCAAAACCCGGTAACTTTGCAACGAGAGGCAACCTGTCTAACCACTGAACCACTCCAACGCTGTGAATAATAGAATAAAAGCTAAACTGAGAAATTTCAATTCAAATATTATATCTAGGTAATGTTACTTAAAGAACAATTGTGACAGACAACAGCACAACAGCAAACAAATCATTAAGCTCTTGTCAACATAAGTCTTAAAATCGTACTGTACCGACAGGTTTGGTCACATGAACAAAACAAAGCAAAACAAGTTAAGAACAAATAGATGAACTGAAATAATTGACAAGAAAAATGAGATATCGACATAAATTAAT
Organism: Oreohelix idahoensis; assembly: GCA_024509875.1. Classification (NCBI taxonomy): domain Eukaryota; kingdom Metazoa; phylum Mollusca; class Gastropoda; order Stylommatophora; family Oreohelicidae; genus Oreohelix; species Oreohelix idahoensis. Next base: position 972,976 of record JAMPIV010003033.1, read on the forward strand.
TTCCTTTCTAGCTCCTCTTCCTCTTTTGTACAACTTTCTTTAGATGAGATTATCATTGTTTTGTAATATTGATCTCTCACCGCCTTTATCTGGGGTCCTGTGGGGATTTGTGAAAGAGGTAAGAATGTTGACTGAAGCGTCACTAGCTTCTCTATGTGTCGGATGGTGTTTATTCTTGACATTTTTTTCCCGAGGACACTAGCCTGTTTTAAACTGGAATTGTGTTGCCTCTTTTAATAATTGTATAGTAGTCTTGGCTTTCTTCTGGATTTAAATAAAATATAATTTGTGTGACTACTTTAGTCTGCGTTTTTGCCTTTCTTGTATAGGATAATGGTGCGTAGATAGAAATTTTAAATGTCCGTTTTGTCAATGGGTAGGTATAACTCTTGGTATTATTAAGTCATTATTTAATTTAGTTGGTTGCTATTATATATCTGCTTGCACTTTAAAAAAAAGCACCACCTCTGGATAATCCAGGCAACAGAGTGTGAAATGCTAAATATATGTGTGTACAAGTTTAATCATTTGTGGAATCTTTATTCAGTTTCTATGAATCCATGCTGGTCATTAATTTGTACATTTGAGTGTTTTGATTAATGCATTGCTTCTGTGCAGGCAAGGGAGAAAGTAAAACCCAAAAATACCAAATAAATGCACCGTGCGTTATCTGGTCTGGAGATCGCTTGCATGTCTGAGATAATTGTGAACGCAGAAGCAACCAGTGCTTCTGTCTCATTCTCTCGTGATGTCTACAGCCATTATCATTTCCACGGTAGACGGGAAGAGGCATGCGATGGTGAAAACTGTATCATCCCCTATATGTGAATTCTGCCACCTCGAATCGGTTGACACTGCAATCATGACAAGGCTCTTCACACGTCGCTATAATCGCTATACGTCCTTCTGCAAAGGTTATGTTGAATCTGTTTAGTCTGGTGAATTGGTCAGCATTCCACGGCAGTCTAGTCCATCTGATTATGTTGCTCAGCCCATTGGGCAGGCGCTGCTAACGTGGTCATGTGAGTCATAGTTGGCCCACTAAGTCGTCTTTGCAGGTATGCCGTATCTCTGACGTGTCGTAGGTATGACTGTCATTCGAGGTAGGCTTGGCCCATGTCCTCTTACCCACTATTGCTCTTGCTGTTGGACATTGCCGGGAGAGTACGACTTACTGAGGTGTATCAGCTCAATTATGGACACGATTTTGCAGGGGTAGTAACTCGTGGTTGGCCACTCCGAAGTCTATCCCGGGCACTGCCAGTGGTTCCGCGTAACGGTCAGTGAGACGTACAATATGCTGTGCTGTGCGTGGAAATTCATCCTTCTGGCAATGGCCCGCGAGCTCATTCCGGTCTCCAACATTACCATTGGCCTCGTTGGCGTCGTTTTCAGATAGTCGTGGCATTTTCTAAAGCACATGTACTGGGTGTTTTGGTCCTCAACGGCCGGATTTTTATATCCGTGTAATACTGCCACAAACGTGCGTTACCAACATTTTTCAGGGTCATAGCTGGTTGGTATATCAGTGTTGAACGAGGTAACTTTCATCGTATTTCTGATTGTTAGTCTTGTACATCTCTCTACCCGTGGGGATTGAATTCTTGCAACTTTTCCATTCCCTGCAGCATTCACTCTATACCTCATGGCAACACGGGGAAAATCCTATTACCCACTCTTTTTTTTGCCCAGCTTTCGGCCTCGCAGTATATATTATAGTGTGAGTTTTTTTTAATGTGCTTCGTATATATATATATATTATAATTCCTCAGGTCACGTTATACAAGTGGACTAATATGATGCAGTGAAAAGATACGTAAGTGGCACCTCTATCATGTAAAACCCATTGCCGCAGAACAACATCGCTGTAAGAGTTGTGAAATGTTGGCGCTGGCTTCCTTCCTAGCAGGACGATCAGCTCCACATGGAGCTCAGAGTTCAATGAAGTGTGCGACATTGTTGCAATTAATCTTTTTTTTTCTTTCCCGCCTACAAGTGAGAAGGGAAAAAATATTATTACGTGTCTGTGTTGATGATGAGGGAAATGCTGCAGTCTAAAGTAATTCAGTTCACCATTTACTCAAGGCTGCTTGTACATGTTGTGTTGTTATAACAACAAATAATGACGGTCCAGATAAAAGAAACGAAAAGGTGGCAGATAATATGAATGAGAAAAAAAAAAAAAAGACATAAAAATTTGTGGAGAATAACTAGCCCAAGTAAGATTAAAAACTAGGTAAGAGATATTTGACGTGAGATAACCACTGAAACAGGCATCTATCTTGCAGGGCCTGACCCTGTGGATGGGGCCTATCTGCACCTGCTGTTTTTTATTTAGCACTACGCGCCGTTATTTCAGTAAACGAATCCCGTAATCGTTATCCTTAGTTTATGTCCAGAGCCACGGTGATATGTGTCCTGTTTTTCATCATTTCTTCACACTAAATTATCCATAACGCTCCACCTCCCCTACCAATGTTAGCCGGCGCTTTTACCATCAAATGAAAGGGAAAAAAAAAACACAACTTCTGGTCAGGTTTGTGTATGTGTGAGGATCTAGCCAAACACCCGGTAACCCAGAACTTGACCCCGTCCTGTTAACGTATATTAATAATCTGGGTTAGGTTCACACACTGGTAGCTACATCTGACTGAATAATTTCGTTCTCACAAATACAGAGTGCTTTCTATGTCCGAGATGCTGCACTGTGAGCTCCTGAACATTACTGGCGGTAAGAGTGAGAGAGAGAGAAGACAAATGGCGAAATTGCAGGAAGACATAGAGAGTGGCGTTACACTGAGGACGCCGAGTTCTTAACGTTAGCTCTCGGCAGGGCAGTGTCGTGAATGCTGCAAAGAAGAGGAAAAGCGGAACAGTAGTTAGGGCAAGGTCGAGAGAAGCTTGATTAGGAAATAAAACTAAAACTACACCTACAGACATGGCGAGAAGAAAGTCATTATGGAAACCAGAGGAATACGGCCACGTCTTATTTTTTCAAGACATCCAGTGGCTCAGATAGTGGGAAGAGAGAAACGTGAAGGGGGAAGAGGAATGGAAGAAGAGAGGGGAGAGAGACTGACAGAGAGATCCGAGAGAGACTTGATGAAGGGAGAAGAGAGAGAGAGGGAGGAAAGAGAACGAGAGAGGAAAGAACGAAGAGGGAGAGAGAGAGAGAGTAGAGGGAGTTAAGAGAAGAAGAAGAATGGCGAATCAGATAGAGAGGAGGGAGAGAGAGGGAGAGAAGAAGAGCTCAGAAGAGATGAGCGAGCGGGGAGACGCAGAAGCGGCATTGAAACAGGAAGGAGGAGTAGAGGAAGAGTCTCCAGTCTGGACATCCGTCAAGTTCTTTCCGAGTGAGCTCGATGGAGCTAGGAGGAGTTTTAGAGAGTTTTATAAGAGAAGGGTATGGGAGTGTAATAGAGCTTGAAAGGAAGAAGAGAGATATAAAAGGAGTAACCAGGAGAAAAAGACCTTTGAGAGCAAAGTCGGAAGTGAGGATGTACAGGCGAGGGGAGAGGTGAGGCGAGAAAGTAAGCAAGAGATACGGAAGGAGGGATCAGGGGTTAAGGAGACGGAGAAGGAGGACCGGCCATGCCCAGAGGAGAGAAGCCATACGAGAGAGAGTGTGGTAAGATAGGAGGCTGGTCGGAGAAGGCAAATGAGGAAGCTAAGAAGGAAGGGAGACGAGAACACGAAGCGAAGACGAGGAGGATAGATTAGGAAGACACGTCAGGATGTAACGCCTCTGGAGAGATAACCGGGACTGTTAAGGATTCTTGAGAAGGGTCGAGGGACATGTAAATGTTTGATATTTTTCTATTTTGTTTGTGCGCACAGATACATGTTTTTTTATGGAAACCGCTTGCACCATGCTGGCGCCGATATGTATGGTATTTAGGAGTTTGCTAGTTGTTAGGTATATTGGTATGAATTATTATATGCGCAGTATTTTTTTGTATTATTATATTTTAGTGAGCACATTTTTATTATTGGAGGGGTATTGTCTTATAATTTCTTTAAAGTCTGGGCGATAGGCTAGGGGTGGGAGAGAGCATGATTCCAGGGCCAATTATTCAGGACGAGACGAGTTGACGGAGAAAGGAAGGATTTTTAAGATCGACTAGCAGGCAGGTACGATAAATCCCTAAGAAACACATAAAGGACTGGAGAAAGTATGCAGAAAGAATGGTTTGACTAAGGGAGAAGGCGAAGCATGAATGGCGTCCTTGCCTACCAGTGCCCCGTGTGTAAACGGGTAAATTGTACCCCCCTATGTGTGAAGTGCAGGCATTGAATTAGATGGCTGGCTTAGCATCACAAGAGCGTATGAATTTTTAGGGGCTGTCAATCGAAGTAAAGAGTGCAAGCGAGACAAAGGTCAGTTTAATTCATGCGGGCGGGATGCCTGCATTAGAGTGGGGACGGACATTGTAGACCGGAAAGAGACGAGCGAATAGGATGAATGTCTGTCCAGCTTGAGAGAAGTAGGAGTCGTAAGATGTAAGAGAGGTGAAGGGGAGAGATTGGTCGTGTTAAGTGAGATGGGGAGGTAGTGGGATGATGCAGCGAAAAGGGAGAGGGGGGGGAGTGGCGGGGGGAGAAGCCTTCGTTCAGGACAGAGAGTGGGAGCGACAGGACGAAGGGAGCGGTGAGAGTGTGAATTTGGCTGGCAGAGTCGAGCAGGGGGCTAGGGGAGAGCAGGAGAGAGACAGATGGACTCCCTGAAAAGTGTCACATGTCGAAGAAGAGATAGAGCTAGGGCGCTCGTAAGAAGAGGGAGTTTAATGAGTAGTCTGAAAAGGTTGGAAAGAAGGCCTGGAGAAGAGAGAGTAAGACGCGAAGGAGGAGGGAAGGGGAAGCAGATAGAAAAGAGAGCAACGAGTATGAGGGAAAACGCTTCAGGAGTGAACGACCCCCCGAGAAAGTCAGCCTTACAAGTGAGCGAGTGTTGGCGAGCGTGAGTAGTTTTTTTTACAATTTAGTTGACCCCCGTGTTACGGCTGAGTGTCTGCAGTGGAGGAGAGGGAAGGAGAGTAGAGCGGATAGGATAAATCGCTCATGAGAGAGAGGCATAGGGGCTAAAGGAGGAGGAGATGAATCAGGGCGGATTAGATTAGCACCAGGTAAGTATGCCGAATGATTCTGAAGAAAGAAAGTTGCTACGGGGCAGAATTTTAATTGTTTGCTCGCCGAGAATGGAGTCAGTAAGTGACAGGTAGAGTCATTAGATTTGTCGGTAACGACTTGAACATAAGGCCGGATACGTGCTCACTTCAAGGGGGGGTGTATCAGATTGTATGTAATTATTAGACAAACATAAAGGTATGGTTTACCAGGCGGGGCCTCGTAAGGAATAAAGAATGGGGAGAAGGACTATGACGACTGCCTTGAATGGTTAGATGATACCTATAGGTGATGTCTTAAGGTTGATTGAATGGTATGGGAGGCCATCGGGGAAAACTTCCGAAAAGTGTATGAATGTCTATCCTATTGTATGCCTGTGAGATCATGAAGAGGAACAGGAGTTGTAGCCGAATGAATAGGCTTGGATAAATGGAGGACAGGGGATGGGAGAGATACAAGGTAAGGATCGGTGTGACGCAAGAGAAGAAGCACACGTTGGAGACTAGATGAAGTACACCATGGACATGTAACAATGAGAGCATGACGTAAGGAGAGTAAGTTGACGTTAGAAGTAGGAGGAAAAAAGAATGAGTAGAGGGGGTAACAGAGTATAGAGGTCAGATAGTGGGAGTGGTAAGTAAGGATCAGGACCGCGTGTAAGCTGCGGTAACCTCATCTGGGCGAGAGAAGGTACGTGAGTAGGTCATAGGCGAGACAAAACATACATCATAGGAGTGTCGGGGAAGATGGACTGGTAAAGGAGAATTAGACAAAGTCGATTACGGAAGAGAAGAGGAGTATGCAGACATCTTGAGGACTAATGGCCGGTAGAACGGGGAGGAGAGTAAGTCCGAGTAGTTAGTGTTTAAGAGTTTATCTTCAGAGCACGGCAATGTTGAGCAACGTATTAATCATGAAGGGTAGGCGATGTCCGCCTTGAGATGAAATGAGCGCCGTAGACAAGGCCGAAGCATCCCATTGAGAAGCATATAGGAATCACCTCTAAGAGAACGATAGCAGATAGGTCATGAGAGTATTCGGTTTCTAAGAACGCAAATTTTTTGCCAGCGAGGACTAGGAGGTAGGCTGAACAAGGCGCTAATGTTCAGTAGCGGTGGTATATCGGGAGAGGTAATAAGGTGTGATTTTTACGGCTTAGCGGATTTACTCGATCCCTACGATAGTTTGCGACGCCTTACCAATATCCCCAAACTATATAGTTTCCATGAGTTTGATTTGGGGCAAACATGGGAGTCAAACCGATGAGTTGCTAGGAGAGCGAGAGCGGACGCTGGTAACTCTGGTGGGCATTCCGACCCCCAAGTCGTATGAGAGTGCACTGGGGCAGGAGAGAGTGCCATTAGTTCATGAAGGGGATGTTTTAGATACACCCCAAAGATTGCGTAGTGAACGAGACGTTACGAAGCCGCATAGGAGAATATTCGGATGAGATCTGAGAGAATAAGCTTGGGTCATGCCGCTTCATGCAACGTGGCACGTCATCTGTGGGTGCTAGACAACACGTGCTGATCCCCTCCCGCATTATAGGTCACAAATTCAGTCCTGAAAGTGACGTTGGTATCCTGTGATCCCCTGTCCCCGCAAGGATAATTCTTCTCTATTCTTTCCTCCTGACCGCTTTAGGATCTTCTCTACTATCTTGTTCTCTTGATTTCTCTGATCTCTCTCTCCTATCTGCATGGACTTTCTAGTGTCTACGAACTACTCTTCCAGATCTCCAACTAGCTGTCAGTCATAAGTTCTAAAACCGCCTGTGGCGTTATCCTGGTATGCGAGCTAGGCAGTGCTGGCTACTTAAAATGAACTAAATGTACGCCTCTATTTAACTTCTTTCCCCTCACTTAATTTCTAAAACCAACTATACTATTCAATTACTGTATCGATAGAGTTATTAGGGGTATATGTCAACTATCTGCGAAATATTTAATTAACTTACAACTTTATACTAACTGTCACTGTAATAATCTGGCATTGCCCGTTCAACTTACACAAATTAATCATCTCAGAAAAATCACCTGCGACGGACTCAACCGATATTTTAGGGAAAGTCCGAGAGATGCAGGAACCACCCCACGCTTAGTTCGCATTGTATTAGCGTATCTGAGCCTTGACCCCGATCCAATCAAACCAGTGTTCAGACGTGAATCCTGAAAGTGCCGCACGCATTGGTGACGGAATATTACCGAGAAACGAATTCGGGCCGATTGCCTACCAACCAATAAAAAAGGAAACTGCACTAGGAAGAAAAGCGTCTGGGGAAACTGAAACTAGATTATACTCGGTTAGAGATCTATTCCGGGAAAAATCCTTTATCCATCCTGGTGCGTGCGGTCCCGAAAGCAGGAACATTAGAAGAGAAATATTTATAGAATAATAAATTAAATTTTTATTTTCCTTCGGGCATAGGTGTGCGCAGACGCACACAGCACACATAGTGAATACAGCCACTGTAAAAAGCCCCTGTAACAAACTTCAACTCAGGGACTTTGTCTCGTCCACACTTATGCGACCCCGACATTCTAATCCTCTTTCATCAATTTTAGTGTGAACTAACTACATGTATAATCATTCAAATAAATAAAAAAATAAGTGTCTGCAACATTCCCATTTACGTGGTAAAGGTTCTCCTAGAGATTTTTATATTATAGAGTGACATCCCCTTGTAATGTTTGTCTTAGTCATGGGTAGTACCGACAATATACGGAGGATGTCACTCTATAATATACAAGTATAAAAGTAAACCTTTACTATTTCTTATTACATGGTAGTAAAGAATATAAAGAGCAACTTAGACAGACAGGATTCAAAATTATACAAAAATCAAGAACTGATAGGGGTAATGGACACCCATCCTTGCGGCCAAGAAGGGAGCAGTAATGGATCCGTCTTTACCCTTTAGCTCGATATGGAGTGCATGCCTTCAACAAATTTACATCAAGCTTTCCTGTCCCATGCCATCCCGTCCCAGGATTTTACCGTGTCATTCTTGGTCCCTTTGATGAATCGTCTTTAAAACGTGTTGGTTATTGTTTTGTTAGTCTCCATGTTTTCACAGCCACATAATAAGTGTGCCTTGACCTTTGAGATGAAAATTTGTATTCTTATGTTGAAGATAACCATATATATATAATATATTATATTTTATATATATATATATATATATATATATATATATATATATATATAATTATATATATATATATTATATATTTAGATTATATATATCTATATATATATATATATATATATATATATATATTTATATACGTTAGTGTAAAGAAAACCTTCCTTCCTTTTGAATGTTTAGTTAGACATTGATCGAGCATGTTATTTTTATTGAGCGTACATGAGAGAGATAGTCGCGACAGAGTCCCGCAATGGACTTGAACTATATAGGGACAGAGAGAAGAGGGAAGGGAGAGGAAGGACTGAACAAGAAAATACACAGTGACAGGACATCTGCGACAGACTTCATATGATATATTTATATAGATAGATAGATAGATAGAGGAGATAGATAGATAGATAGATCAAGAGATGGAGTGAGAAAGAGAGGATGAGAGAGAGAGGAGAGAGTGAGGAGAAGAGAGTGAAAGAACTAGACTGATACATAATTTAGAGATAAGGATGTAAAGCTAAACTGCTATGATAAGTGATACATGATATGTATATCTGCGACACATCTGAACTATTTGCAGACAACGTTTGACCATATATGGACAGTTTTTGTATCCCCAACGCATTCAATCAATCCTTTTATCAGCATCTCAATTCTCATTACTCAAGTTAGAAACACTTCATAAGAAGTACTCACGAAAATAAAAAAATGAGGATAAGATGAAGGAAGCAGTAACAACAGGGAGGTAGTGTAGTCTGCGCCGTAACAGCATCATCACACATGGCATCTTGTTGTGTCCATTTTATCTGGAACATAGAAAACAAGTCTAATAATAACTATGCAAGGCAGGATATAATAAAGTTTACTGAACCGTGTAAAACAGGTCTAATAAAGTTTTACTGAACGTGTAAAACAGGTTTATATAAAGTTTACTGAACGTGTAATAACAGGTTTTAATAAAGTTTACTGAACGTGTAAAACAGGTTTAATAAAGTTTACTTGAATGTAGTTTGTAAAACAGGTTTCATAAAGTGTAATGAACTGTGTGTTAAAACAGGTTTAATAAAGTTTAGCTGAACGTGTTAAAACAGGTTTAATAAAGTATACTGACCTTGTGTAAAAAACAGGTTTATTAAAGTTTTACTGATTGTGTAAAACATGGTTTAATAAAGGTTTATCTGAAACGTGTTAAAACAGGTTTTAAATAAAGTTTACTGAATGTGTTAAAAAAATATAAAATAAAATAAAAAAAAAAACCCAAAGGTTTTATACATGTTTTTACTTGAACGTGTTAAACAGTTCTAATAATGTTTACTGAACGTAGTTAAAACATGGTTTAATAAATGTTTACTGAACGTGTTAAACAGGTGTTTAATAAAGCTTTACTGAAACGTGTTAAAACAGGTTTAATAAAGTTTAGTTGTTCGTGTGTAAAACAGTTTAATAAAGTTTACATGGAACGTGTTTAAAAGGTTTAATTTTTTTTTAAAGTGTTACTGAACGTGCTAAAACAGGTTTAATAACAGTCTTCCTGAACGAGTTTATAACAGGCTCTTAATGTAATTTACAGAACGTGTAAAAACTAGGTTTAATTAAAGTTTACTGAAACGTTGCTAAACACAGGTGTAAATAAAGTTTAATGAACGTGGTAAACAGGCTTTAATAAAAGTTTTTACTGAATCGTTGTAAAACAGGTTTAATAATAAAGTTTATGTGAACGTGTGGTTAAATACCGGTTTAATTAAAGTTTACTGAACGGTGTATAAACATGGTTTTAATATACAGATTACTGAACGTGTTTTAATAAACATGGTTTTTTAATTATGTTTTAAGGAACGTGTTAAAAACAGGTTTAATAAAGTTTACTGAATGTGTTATATCAGGTCTAATTAAAGTTTACTGATTGTGTAAATAAGAGTGTATTAATGCTTACTGACCGTGAAAACACAGGTCTAATAATGTTTACTGATCGTGCTATGCATGGTATAATAAAGTTTAATGAATATATAAAACAGAACCTAATAAAGTTAACTGACTGTGGAAAAAACTGGGTCTCTAATCAAGTTAAATGAACGTGTAAAATCAGGTCTAATAAAGTTTATTGAATTTTGCTAAAAAAAACTGTACTCATTAAACTTTACTGAACGTTGGAAAAAGCAAGTATAATAAAAGTTTATTGAACTGTAAAAAAACAAAAAAAAACAAACAGGTCTATTAAAATTTACTGAACGTTTGGTAACATTAATAAACAGTCTAATAAAGTTTCATTTGAAAGTGTTAAAAAAAGTAAGAATAATGTTAAATTAAGACGCCAATGTGGTCCAACAGAGATTACTAAGTGTGCAAAAGCTGTTGGTCGTGCTCTGCTTAAGCAGTGCTCATCAACCTTGTAGGAAATATCAGACCGTTGAGAAAGTCCAATTTCCCTTCCTAGTAATTGCCACAAATCGGTAACAATCCACTATCATCCTCTTTTCGTTCTTTATGGCGACTACTGCAGCTGGTCCCCTCACGGTAAGCCGCACTATAGCGTTCAAGTGGTGGTTTTCTGTAGCATCCTTCTTTGTCTCACCAGAGATGAACTGAATAACTACATTGAAGTAGTTAGACCAGGCACTAAGGAGACTCTTTGGTCTAGATTTTTGCTGTTTAATATTTGCATCACAATTCCTACTTGGTAACTTTAGATGAATTTACAATTGGGCTAAGCGTTCTATAGTCTGTGTATTTAATAGAAGCTATCAGCATTTGTTAAAGCTAAGACAGATAGCTTCTCCTTTGAATGGACCATGATTCGTTCTTCGTTGTCGGTATCCTTAGTGTACTCAATCCATGGCTAATAAGGACACACAAACCCCTAGTCA